>BJBW01003233.1:0-101330 GCA_004320125.1 Scolopax mira | reverse complement strand
CACCAACCCGGCCTGACAGGGCACCAACCCCGCCCGCCTCCATGTTGGCTAACGCGGGGCTCTTCGGCACAGCTGTCCCAAGCCCTTCCTCCTGCTCCCTACAAGGACAAGCAAGGGCCAAACTTGAGGAGAATGGCTCTATCCGCACCTCGGACGACTCGAAGCCGGGCGCCAGGAGAAGCCGTGAGGCGCCCACCCCCGACGCTCTCTGGCCGCCGCTCCCTCAGCCCTGCCGGCCCGGCTCCGCCGCTTCCAGGCCGCGCCCCCCTCACAGACCTTCCCCTGCGGGCGGGCGCCACCCACGCTGCCATTTTGGAGCTTCCCCAGCCCGCCCCATACGAGACCCCCTCGTCCCCCACCGGCGGGAGCCCAAATGCGAGACCCTGCCACACGCAACGCCCTGGCTCCACCGCCCCCGGTCACGCCTGCTTCCCCTACCGCTACCCGCCGGCCCGCCTCCGCCTCCGCCTCCTCCCGCTGGCCCCGCCCGGCAGCGGCGAGAGCCTCCCCGGGGCGCGGCGGGCGGTGAGTGGCAGCGGCGCTGCCCCCTCAGCACAGCGCGGCGGGGAGGGGGGCGGTGGCCGGTGGGCGGGCCGGGGCCGCCCCATAGGGCTGCGGGCTCCCGGCGGGGCCCCACTTGGCGCCCAGCCGCCAGCGGAGCCGAAAAGAAACTCGCCGCCGGGAGTCCGCGCTGGTGACTCGCCCTGCCGGGCTCGGTGAGCGTCTGAGGCGGGGAACCCCGGGCAGGACTGTCCGAGCTGCCGGTCTCCTTCCCGCTGTGCTCCGGCTGGGCTTCCCGGCCTTCCGGAGTGGCAGCCGCCGCCCGGGCACCCTCCGGCCTCACAGGGGTCGAGGCCGCGGGAGCCCCGTCCCGGGAGCGGGGCTGGGCCGGGCGGGCCGCCCTCCGCACCTCCCGCAGCGCTGGCTGGCTCCTAAAGCATATCCCCCGGAGTCTGACCCTGCCCTCCCTTCCCAGGTTTTTGGAAGAAAATCCCCAAGTCACCTCTAAGGGGCTGGCTTCCGCCCAGCCTGCGGCAGGGAAACTTGGGGCTGTCCCTTCTAGCAGGAGCGCAGGGTGACTGTAGGGACGGGAGTTTATTTCCTAGCTAGCGAACGCCGAGGTGTTTTCCCGTTCCTCACCCGTGTTTTGTTGCCCGGTTCCCCTTTCGGGGGGTGTTGCGCCCCAAAAAGTGCGCGGAGTCTCCCCGCGCAGCGCATCCTCTGCCGGCGTCTTCCTCGTCCCCTCTCTTCGGAGCGCTGAGGTCAAGTTTAAAACCGGATGCAAAGGAACTTTTGTGATTGTATAATGGTTAAAAATACTCGTGCTGGTTTACTGGGAAAGTATTTTAATCTCTGTGTTTTGCCGGGACTGTTTTGAAGGTTGAACTGAACTGCGTTGGTTTATTTATAACTTGGTGTAGAAACATAATACAGAAATGCATGCACTTTTATCAGTAAAAATATTTTCTGGTTTAGGGAAGCTTAACTTTGGTAAGCAAGCTGTCTAAATTGCAAGAGATATGTTTAATGATGGTAATACTGCTTGTACTTTTAGCATCTTGTTGTGATTTTAGTGTTCTCTAAGTGGAAGTAGTTGCTGGATGAGTTAGCCAAAATCAAAGGTACCGTACCTGTACTGCTTACATCTTTACAAGCACATCTTTTGGTCAGTATTCTGAACATATAGAATTAAAAAATCTAGTTTGTAGCTAGATTCCTTCCACAATGTTCTTTCTGATTTGCTTAGCTGGAGGGAGGTTGCTCTTGAGCAGCAAGAGTTACAGTGTGTTATGGGGGGGTAGTATATGCAGAGATTGTTAGTGCCTGTCTTTTAAAAGTGAAGCTTTCAGTAAGCATTTCTCTAAAAACTTACTGATTTAAGGAACTTTTTACTCCAGAACAGAGTCACCCTCATTCCTTAGGAGAGCGCTTAAGGCAAAAGTTAAAAAATCTTCTCTCGTAAGGAATTATAAGGCCTTTTCCTCCATGCTTTAGTGTGGGGTTATTTTTGGTATAAATACTATTTTTTTATAAAATTGGATAGTAGTTTAGTAGTAATTAAAGTCAGCTTATTTCAGATCATGTGCATTTCAATTGGAAACATGTAAAAAGAGCATCTTTGGTGGGATCTCTCTCTTCGTTTCCAGTGGCAGAGTTCTACACCTTCTCCTCCTTTGCCATCTTATCTTTTTTGCCTTTCTCTTTGCCTGATTGGTGGCTGTGAACCAGGTGCTTGATAAGAATTTTTCTGGTTTTGCAGACATGTGAATACTGTTCCGTAAAAAGTTTGAGGCTGGCCTTTGCATGTACAAGTACAACATCAGAGTCAAAGACGTTACTTACATGCAGTATTTACAGGATTGATTCATTACTTTTAGTATTTATCTACACTTGAAAATCAATTCTTATTTAGTTAGGAAAAAAGGTAGTCACTCTTCTGGCACAATGCCAGTCAGTCTTATTCAACGATAGCTTCTTGTGCTTGGAATGATTAAAGAATGTATAACTACATCTTGAAGTTGCTATTAGTCTTCTTGCTCTTTTCTAGGCTTTTTGTTTAAATAATTATAGAAATGTGTTCAGATTTTAAATTTTTACTCTGCATTTACTTTGTAACCCTACTATCTAATAAGTAATCATTATTCTCTTCTTTTGCAGCTAAAATGAATTCAGATCCTGATCCCTCCTCAAGTTCCTCTCAACCCCACCAGCACCTTGGAAGGTCCCAGCTAAATGCTGCTGCTGTGGACCATAGTGAGAACAATCAGAAATCTGGACCATCCCCAGGAGATACTGCAACGTTTTCTTCTTCAGGTCCTGGCTACTCCCATAGCAGGGAGAAAGCTGAAAAAAATGGTAAGTCTGAAAGTAAATTTTGTGCAAATTTTGCTTATGTTAAACATTGTGAAACTATTGTGTGTATATGTATTCTAAACTCTGTTAAATGAGACACTGTAAAGTAGGGAAATAAACTTCTCTGATTTCTTCTAACCTGTTGTTATGGAGGAGACTCTTCTGCAGCTTACTTTGTGTGTATTTTCAAGTTTTCCTATCCAATTTTTCTTAAGTGTACAGAGCAACAGGAAAGAAGTTCATTTGAAGAACTGGCAGGAAGAATTAAATGTAATTTAACATATGGTTTTTATTTATTTTTTTACTTGGCTACCTATAGCTTTAATGTGAATTCTAATGTGGATGAATAGATACTTGTGTAATGTAGGCTGAGGGAATAATAAATGGATAAATGGAACCAGAGCGACAGAAATGCAGTTAAGATTAGCAGGCAGATAATGTTGGACAAAGAATCATGCTACACTTTGAAAGACAGAATGAGGCTTTTTTTTTCTTCCCTCAGTGTGAACCCATTGAGTTTCAAAGATTGTGAAAACTGATAGGATGAGACAAATGTCTCATGCAAAAGGCAGAAAGAAAAATATCTGGCTCCTGTATTCAGCCACTGAGTTGTAAATCCAGTTCGCAATCTAACACTTGCATTTGAGGTTTAGAAAAAATACTGCTTTTTAACTTTCTTTAAAATTGTCCTTTTGATTCTCAAATGGCATATGTGCATGCCCTTACATTCATAGGTATGAATCACTCTATTGAAGGTAATAAGGCTTGCAAGAGTTCAAAATTATTAAACGTGTGAATATCTACATGGCATGTATCAGATGCAGCTGAGCTCTGCACATAGTTTAGGCCAGCTCTGTGGCTGTGTTAGCACATCTATTGTTTGTGTCGAGTTAAAAACTGACTGTTGGAACCTTCTGGGTTTTTTCTTACTAAAAGATATTCCAGATGGAATATCTGGATACCTGAATTTCTAACATGCCTGAATGTATCATTATCAACTTTGTCATCTCAGCTGTAAAAGAAATCAGAGATGATAGAGAATTGACACTTAAAATATTAATTGCATGACTATTAATTTAGGATTAGTGCTAGAAGGTGTATTTTCTTCCTTCATTCTGCAGTTTCTTTGTGTGCTTCAAAAGGGAAAGAATAGCAACAATATTAGGAATGTGGTATGGAGTTATCTTGGGGTTTGTTATAATATGATTTGAAAGAGGAAAGCATAAGTTTCTGTTGTTAGTGTCTGCACTAATGCAATATTCTAAAAACGAATACAAGCTATCAATCCAGTGGTGTTTTACACAACAATTCTGTCGGGTGCTCTTCTTTAGCTAATTTGGAGACCTTATTATTCTATATACATCCTATATTTCTATTTCTGAAATCATAACAAGTTTTGTTTTAATTCTCTTTTCAGGCTTATATATTTACTGATATCCCTCTCCAGTCTTGTACTGTAGACACTTTTGTCTGTGCCCCTTAAAAGAGGACTTTTGAACATTGATGTATTTCTCCATTTCAGTTGTGACTCATTCCTGATAACTTTAAATCTCTTCCCATGAAAATCTTCTCAGTGCCTGGTACCATTGTCATTGCCCTTTCCATCCCCATCTTAATATACACATATATTTAATGCTGCAGAATGAGCAACTATTGCCATTGTGTCATGCTGGAGTCTCTAGCAGCAAGATTTTAGTGGATTTAGATAGCAAGTGTGTTTGATAAGATCATGTTTCTTCAGTATTTTCTTCTATGGTTATTTTAGACTTCTGTCGTTTATCACAACTCTTTATAGAACTGGAAGCTCATTTAAAAGAAAAGAAGCAGAGAATTATTCTTCCACCCATAGCAGCATTGGCCATCAGAACTTAAAAACAGGGACTTTAGAAGGACTTCAGAAAGAACTAGAAATAGAGATGTACAAATTCAGTCATTTATATGCATATGGAAACAAATATGAAAAAGTGATGTCTCAAACAGAAAATTGGTACTTCAGCAATGTTCAAAATATTTGAACTGACAGAGAAGGTATTCCTTGGAATCACTGGAGCCTTTAGCAATGAATGACATTAAGGTTGCTGATAGATCTAGGAAGAGTGAAGGATCTGCTCTCTTAGCCATGGTGTGGTGTTGTCTGGTATGAAAGGACGTACACATTAGAACTAGTGTCCCAGAACTAGTGCTGGGAAGGGCTGTTCCAACTTCTTTCTTGGAAGATTAAGAAATCAGTTACTTTGAATAGTCACTGTGATGATGACTATAACTCTGAATGATGTAAAAGAGGACAGAAGAGTCCAGCATGTTGTTGTACAGACAGCTATCTCAATAAATATGATTAAATATGTAGAACAGTCCTCTTTGTTGATTAAATATATTGCGTGAGATTCTACAAACTTAAATTTGTAACAGAAGTAATTCAGTTTTTAATAAATTGGCTATTGCTTCTGTTGGAGGAGAGGAGATGTACAACACTCATTTCAGATACTGTCTTGAAAGGCAGCTTTATTTCCAGGCTATCTGCCACAGGCCCATGTACCCTTTCTACCAAGGTTACGGTTATCCTGGGCTGCATTAGACAAAGTATTGCCAGCACGTTGAGGGAGGTGATCCTTCCCCTCCACTTGTCACTGGTGAGGCCACACCTGGAGTATACTGGGTCCAGTTCTGGGCTCCCAGTACAAGAGATATGGACTCTCTGTAGAGAGTCCAACAAAGGGCCACAAAGATGATGAAGGTACAGGAACATCTCTCCTGTGAGGAAAGGCTGAGAGAGATAGGACTGTTCAGCCTGGAGAAGAGAAGGCTCAAGGGGGATCTTATCACTGTCTACAAATACCTGAAGGGATGGTGCAATGAGGATGGAGCCAGGCTCTTTCCACTGCTGCCCGGTGACAGGGCCAGAGACAATGGTCACAGACTGAAATACGGAGGCTCCATCTAAACATCAGGATAAGCTTTTTTAGTGTGAGGATGAATGAGCTGGGCAACTGGCACAGGTTGCCCAGAGAGGTTGTGGAGTCTCCATCCTTACAGATACCAAAAGCCAGCTGGACACGGTCAGCAGGTAGCACTGGCAACTGTCTCTATGTCTCTAAGTAGCCCTGCATGAGCAGGGAGCTTAGAGCAAATTAGCTACTGAGGGCTGCAAGTGACCTCTGGGATTCTTGAGTTATTCTTGCCAGCATATCTGTGTTTCTGATCTGTGTTGCTCTTTCCATCCTATGCTGTGTTTAAGGCTAGAGCATCAATGTGACCATTAAGTCATTTATTTCCTGGAAACACACGTCTCCTACTCCTGCAGCATTATCTGTATCTTGAAGCATAATCCAGCAATTTAATGAATGCCCTGGCTCTGACTCAGTAAAGCACTTAAGCATCTCCTGAGCTGCACAAGTACTTCATTTGGATCGAACTCCTGTACTATAGGATTTTTCATAGCAATTTTTCAGTCTGTATTCTGCTAATATATCATTAGGTAGTGTTTTTGTTATTCCTTGTATAATTCATTTCATAGTGGGAAGTAACAGTGCTTTGAGAATTGATTGTTCAAATCAAATCTGGGTTTAATGAAAAAAAAATATTCAGTTGTTGAGTTTGACATGATTTGTAGATATTGGTTTTGTTGCTTTAAAAAAACAAAAAAAGGAGGGTATTCCTACTTCTACTCAAAGCTGTTGCATTACCTAGAAAACTTCTGTCTGTATAAGTCACTGGGTTTGTGTACGTGTTAAGAAAAAAAAATTGTTATTCTTTCATGGATGTTCCTGGACAGGAAGTTTATTAGTAGGTAAAGCATATACACTACTAATTAGGGCTTCTGAAATTTTAAAACCATTGAGTCATTGGCATTCACGTAAGCAAATTACAGGAGGGTTGCTAGTTGCTTAAATAAAAACGTTCTGCCATTATTTTAGTAGTCTGTGCCAAGAGGACCTGCTGGATAGCAACAAAGACCAGTGGCTGCTTGATGGTAGTTTGTTGAAACAGACTAGGACTGGAATCTCTTCAGACACTTTTGTGCCTCTCAGGTGCACGGGTCCCTGGCTTTTGTCCAGCTGCTACATACCCCTTTTTGGCATCTGTATTTCATCCACTCTATGCATCCTCCTTCCTTCAGATACAGCCCTAAAGCAATGCAAAAAGAAATAGCTTAGATAAGAGCCCTGGAGGTCCCAACACCAAATTCTACAAATGGGTTGGAAAACATCATTGTTGCTAGTGGAACCACTTCCTCTATGTAAACAGCAGAGCTAGGAGAAAAAGTGCCATCAACATGTTCATTTGGTTACCATGTGACTATCTGGATACTGTTGCTGTTAATGTAATATTTTTGGAAGGGACACAGGAATTGACACTCCAGGTAAGTGGTCTATTACTGAGTGAGAGTTAATGAATGTTTCACTTTTGGTTCAGATGGGGAAGAAAAAAAAAGAGAATTGAGAGAAACTTATAGAATCATCTGGGCTGGAAAGGACCTTCAAAGGTCATCTAGTCTGACCCCCCCCCCCAGTCAGCAAGGACACCTTCAGCTAGACCTTCTCATGATACGATAGTGATACTTCCCAGGAATATTTGTCTGGGACTTCTGAGTTCAACTAATCCAACTTGGCTATAATAGTAACTGGAATCAGACTCACTCACATCCCAGGTGAATATTTATGGTGCTGCAGGTGTTACTGTTTCTTGTAATGCTGAAGCACCTTCAAGCATGCAAAGTGTCTTAAAAATTGGTAGTGAACTGTCTGCCAGCTAGTGGATAAAAGAGAGCATCCTAGGATAATAGAGAAACCTGGGAAGTAGTGTGAAGGTGATAATTTTCTATATGCAGATGAAAGAGATTGCATTTGGTTTGTACATAATTTCCTGTACATTTGCTAGCCAGTAAGGCTGGAGAGGAGGAATCGGGTAGGAATTCCAAGGTGAGAGTTTGGGAAATTCCGAGAGCACTGCAGAGCTAGGTTGTAGCACTTGAAGAAATATGTCTTCAACTAAAGAACTAATGTTTTGTTTTGTCCATGTTTTTGCTGTTAAGGAAATATGTACAAATCTCTTGGTCTGGAATTGAGAACATATGGGGAAGGTATTTGTACCAAGAGCTTTGCAGACAGAAATCAATTTCTGGTGTTTCGTTCGTAGACGTGCGGATGCTTGTACTTAAGAAGGTTTTGAGTTTTTTTTGTATCTCATGGAAGAGAATTATTTTATAAATTGCGTGACTTAGAATTTATAAATAGTACAAAAAATGTTCTAAACAATTTACAATGCATTGTAACAATGTACAACAGTGCGTCTCCAACGCATTGCTAAATGATAGCTAACGAATAGGGAACCTCTCGAATTTACAAATATTTTCCGAGTGTTAGCCTTTTCCACTTAAGGTTACAAAGAGCCTTTGCTCAAAGCTCTATTTTAGCACTTCTATGTCTACATTTTCTGGCAGTTTGCTTGTACAGACTAACTCTTGAGGCAAAGTGAAATGTTTGTGCAAAGCTTGAAGAAATCTCAGAAAAATCTTTGTTTGAAAAGGAAGATTATGCCTTGAAGTATTAATTACTTAACAATTTATCTGTCAGTTTATTAATGCCCCTTCAGACTTCACCTGTAATTACTCGGGCTCCTGGAAATCTCATTTGCTGAGCACTGCTGTGGGGGAGAAAGAATTCTATCCAAACAAAAGTTAATGACTGTATTTTCAGATGAAATTTTGGGACATAGTCATAGTTGGTGCAGAACAATGGGAATTGTCTTTCTGAGGTCTGCTGCTAGTGTTGTCAGTAACATGCTGGTGTTTTTACCTTATGTAGGATTAGGATCAGGCACCCATGTATTTGAGGAAAGATTCTCCATCTTTACCTCATTCACCATTTGAAATACCTTTGTTATCAGCTGAAAAAATATCTTTGTATTATTACTGACAACAATTTTTGCATTTGAGCAATGGACAATGTTAAGAAAAGTGCTCAACCTTCCTCCATTATTTTTCAGGTGGGTCAGTTTCCTAATCCATGTTCATTTATGGTAACAAAATGTATGTTCTAGCATAGTCCCAGGGTGTTAGAGGGGTAGAAATGAGCAGCTGAAGAATAGAAGGTGAAGAGCTATATTTACATTAGTAAATTTTGTAATGAAATAGCAGTAAATTGTTCATGTTGTACATATTTGAAAACCAAATGTAGCAGTTGGACTATAATCTTTCAATTTTGTTTCCTCTAAAAGGAATACAGTATAATGTTCCACTGCACAAACAAAATGCATTAAATGGGAATAGTTGGAAAGTTCAAAGTACATTCCTCATCTGAGCCTGCTCTCTAATAGAAGCATCTGCATTCAGCACCTGCAAGAACTGCTAATCTCTGTAGATACTTTGCAGTGGCTTTGGAGGAAAACATTTGGAAGTGCCCAATATCTGTATGTTCATCTTCAAATAAAAATGCAACTGTTTGTAGCTTTTTTGCTACAATAATCACCGAGAGACTTGAAACTGTTCTGCTGTTAGAGGACCCCTTTGCAGCAGCAGAAGGCCCCCTTTATTGTGAGTTAGAAGGTGAGACTGGAAGCAGTAAATTGGGAAACAAAACCAATCCTCCACAAAGTCAGTTTACTATTAGAATGTTACTGAGCAAGTTAATAAGGTGGTGTGGACTTGCAAAACAATTGGAGTGGGCCTTTTTTAAGGGCCACTCTGTTTTGACTGAGCTAACGAACTGCTGGGCTGTCTGTGTGGTGTAAAGCCTTAACTGTGGAATTGCTGAAATTCCATTGAGCATTCTGCAGGTTGTTATGATAACTTTAGGTCTTCACCTACAAAAATATGTGGGCTTGGTGAGTTTTATGATCTCAACTCTCCTTCCAGCACCTAAAGGAGGCCTACAGGAAAGATGTGGAGGGAGTCTTTATCAGGAGTGGAGAGACAGGATGGGGGATAATGGTTTTAAATTGAAAGAGGGGAGATTTAGATTAGATATTGGGAAGAAGTTATTTACTGTGAAGGTGGTGAGGCCCTGTAGTGGGTTGCCCAGGGAAGTTGTAGATGCTTCATCCCTGGAGGTGTGCAAGGCCAGGCTGGATGGGGCTTTGAGCAAACTGGTCTAGTGGGAGATGTCCCTGCCCATGGCAGAGGCATTGGAACTAGATGGCTTTTGAGGTCCCTTCTAACCCAAACCACTTGATGATTCTTTCTCATATTGCTTTTCTGCAGGGTTTCACTTCTCTTTATCTCTGTTTTCTCATTTTCTCTTTTTTTTTTTTTTTGAACATGTTAGATTTATCTCAGCTCATCAATAAAGGATTTAATCAGAGATGCCTGCATAGAAAAAGCAGCAGACCTGTCTCATTAGTTGTGTGTAAAATTATTTTAATGACCTTAAATGATCATGGTACAATAATAGCTAAGCTAGGAAGAAATACCTTTTAAGAATAGTTTTCCCTCCACTTTTAAAATTTATAGTCTCTATAATATCATCACTCTTGGTCTTCCACCTACATGCTTTTTTTTTTATTGCTCTCTTGACAATTTGTCTTCATTTTGTGGGGGTGCAGAAGTTGTTCCCTTTTTCAATTTAATGCTATTTGATGACTTGCAATTGTGGTGTGACTAAGACTATTATCATATATACATAAGCATTGCTGCTCCCAGGGAAAGCACACTTGAGTCCTAGACTTCAGCACCTTTGAAAACAAATGTTATTCCCTGCTCTCCTGTCCTTGTTATTGCCCTTAAAAATAGAATGCCTGGCAATGTATGCTAATGTAAGTATTTTTTTAATTGTTCGTGGGGCAAGTAGGACCCTTTTGAGATCTCACCGTGACAGTTGAAGTGTATAGAAGAAAAAGCTGCAATGTACTCTTAATTGTACCAAAGCCTTACTTTGCAGTTCAGCTAAGAATCCAGGAGGTTTTGGAATGGATTAAAGGATTCAACGCAGATGAGCAAAAAAGTGCCTAAAGCTAATAAGTCCATTTATCAAAACAATGACACTTTTGGTACAAAATACTTCTTAGTCTCCAGTCAGTTCTTCTGTTTGTGCCATTGTATTCTGTATGTACAAATCATGTTTATGACATGATGCTTAATGCCTGATTTTAGACAGAAAGTCAGTCTTTCCAGAAACTTTACTCCTACATAGGTACTTCACACAGTACCACTGAACTTTTGGAACTTGTGGAAAGTGAGTAGGAGGATTTCTCTAGAGACTCAAACTGGCTCTGCTGAACACTGAAAGCTCAATAGTACAATCCAGTGACACACAAAATGTATGAGAATCTTAATTTTTGTTACAAAATGTACGGATCAACTTTTTCTAAAAGCACATTGATAGTAGACAATTTACCTTTGGATGAAGAGTTTAAATCCCTTTATCCTGAAAGAAAGAAGTTGGACAACTTTTACTTTGGAGATATGCTTATGTAGCCTCTTTTAGCAAATAAAAGGAATTTTATTTTGTAATGACTATGTGTATGCCTTTGCTTCTAAGTGTATCTGAGACTCTAGAAAGCTTGTTTCAGAGTGAAAATAAAATCTGTATAAAAAGCTATGGACTGTTGCCTGAAAATTTTAAATTGGTTGTATTTTAATAAACCAGATATTTGCTTACAGAAGGAACTTTTCCTGCAAAAAATCCTGTGTAACAGTATCAGAATTACCACCACACACTTGAGAAAGGGACTAGAGGTATTGTATAGAACATGACTTCACAAGAAATACCTTCTAGTGAGATTTTGCACAGTCTATTCTGTTCTGCTGCATCTGTTTTTGTCAATATCTCCCTGTAGGCAGCCTTTAAGCTTTCATTTTTCTGCTTGTTCCTTGACTATTTATTGCTTGAGCAAATATATCTGTGTTATTTGTATATGCACGCATTCTCATTGATTGTTTCTTACCTAATGTTATAAAATCTTCATATTTCAGCATTGTAGAATTTTCTTTATACTAGCAAATGAGCTATTGCCAAGAATCTGCAAGAAAAATATATTCTATAGCTAGTATATTTAATTTGTGAACGTCTTAAAACAAATTTATTCCATATTATAAAGTAACTGCTTCATTTTGGTGACAGGCTATTATTTCTGGTGCTTCAGTCATGCTTTGGTTTTTTTCAGTAGCTCAAAAAGACCAGATAATTAAAATACAGTCCTATCATAGTTATGAACTCTTTTGACTTCATAAGAAGCTATAACAGCTTCTCTTTCTGACTGTACCCTAGCAAAGGTAAATATTGGAGGAATAGAGAACAAGACTGATGAAAGGTGAGGAGCAGGTCAGAATTCCCTTAGAAGAGTGGTTTGAGAATCCCATTCAGTTGGCCAGAGCCAATAGATGCCGGAGCTTCAGAGCAGTCTGCAAATACTGAAGTTTTGCAGGTGGGTTGTCTTTAGTAGCTGGATACTTGTTTTTCTTTTTTTTTTTTTTAGAAGCCAAATGATGCTTTTTTCTTTTTTTCTTTTTTTTTTAGTTATTTTTAGCTTTATTCTACAGAAGATGTTGAAATCCAGGGGGACAGAGAACACATCTTGGGCCCTTTAAATGCAAACTAAGGATGAAAAATGAACATTAAGAAATTACTGGCTTCCAGCAAGCTGATTTTCTTTGTGGGTGTTTATGTCAATAATTAAGGCACATCTTTTCTGTGCACTGCCATAATTTCCTGTGGGACAAATTTTTGGAGTGTTTTTGAGTTGTCATTGGCTGTTTCTTTCTCAAGCTAATCCAGTGCTGAGTTAGCTACAGTTTAAGATAAACTCTAATTTCCCTGATGAAACTTGTGGCACAGATGGCATTTATAGCTGAATTTAATGATAAAACAGTTTGACTCAATCTTTAAGTACTACTTGAGCACTTTTATTATCCTACGGATGGGGTACTCTTTACATGTTGCACGTCAAAGGCTTGTTTTTGTGGAAATCTCTAGACATAAAAGATAAAATAAAAATCCAGCTTCAATTTCATTATAATGAAAGTCATGGAAGAGGCTTTTTCAAATAAAGTAACTAATCCATGTCTTTTCTGTGTCATGTCTGCCTATGCCTCCACAGTTATTTGTTCAGCTTTCCTTGAGGAGCATGGTGGTGGGGATGGAGCAGTGAGCAGAGGTTATTTGTACTAGTATCCTCTCCGAGTGAGTCACTTTCTTTGTAATTCAGACTGTTCTTCCTTTCAGATTCAATTGCAATCAGGCTTTTTTGCTAAAGTAGTGAAGTGATGTATGCCAGAAGCTTTGAGTAGGTACAGTACTGTGTGCTGTGACACAGATCAGCTCAGACACCAATACACTTCATGGTACGTGGAGAACTTGTTCACGTGTTGGAGAAAATACCATGTCAAAGATGACGTTCTTCTCTCCCAGCTGGTGGAAAACCTGTGGATGAAGGCTTGTTCCTTACCATTCTTCATCAAACATGTAAATTACTCTTGTCAGTTAATAACATGGAGATGAGGGGAAGTGCTTGACATCTGTGACTTGGAAGTACAAAATCCAGTATACATTAAGTGGAGAGCTTACTTGATAAAGCTAATGAAAATACAAGGGTTTTTTTCTCTCCTCTTAGAACTACCTCTGGAGTTACAGTTGTGAACTCTGTGTGAAGGATCACAGAAGTTGCTGTTAATGCTCAGTATTAATATTGAAGAACCTGAATGCTGACAAACTTTTTCAGGTTTAAATCTCTTTTACTACAATCCTTTATGCTATTGTTTAGAGCATGTTTGTTAGAGCTGTGAGTTGCTTCTAAATGCAGTGCTGGTGCTGTCCTTACTTGATTTTATTAATATTTTTTTCATACTTTACTAAGATGTTAAAGGTGTTCAATGGCACCTTCTCAGAATGGTCTTCTTTAGCACCTTGTAGTCTACGGACTTCCTTGCTCAATGGGGACATCTTTGTATGTCATAGTGCTTTATGGCTTGTTTTTTTTTTATTCTACCCCTGGTTTGTCCAGTTGCTTCTTAAATACATAAATATTTGATATTGGCCAAATGTGTTTAACCTATTGATGCCATTTAGTTTTTGGATTGGTAAGACATTCTTTCTGTTCACCTTCTCCACTTTGCAAAATTCTTCATGTGTCTGATATTGTTTTCTCTCAGTTTCTTCCTCAGGTAAAAAAGCTCTGATATTAGTATCTTACGAGCAACAAGCCGTTTCGTTTTCACAGAATAGTATGTTACAAACTCCAAGGTTTAATTCCAAGTGATAACACTTAGTTCAGAGTATATCAGTGTATGTAGAATGATAAGGTGTCTTCTTCATTTGCATTTATTGCTTTTCATCTGGCCTTTTATCCCTTACTCAGTCATGAATTCCTTTGGCAGGTTTTCTTTGGTTTTTTGGGGTTTTTCTTGCAGTCATCACTTCTGAGGTGTTTTTTTAGCCTGAATAACACAGAATCATCAATAGACTTTGTCATCTCCATGTTAGGGCCCTCCTCCTCCCCCCCCCTTTTTTTTTTCATTTACACATACATGTGTTGAATAGTACACACCTTGTTGTATATCCCGTGTGCCTAAACTGATAATCTTTTCCATGGAAGAATGAGAGGTGTGTATTTCTATTCTTTGGTTTTTATTTCTTCAATGTCTTACTTGTGTAATAGCTTACATTGCAATTTGTTTAGATGACTTCTGTGCGAAATGTTACTGCCTATGGGGATAGAAATATGAGTTCAATCTGCCTGTTCTCTAACCTTTTGATTCTTTCAGGGATGTCTTATGTCAAGGCTTTTTATAGAAGATCTGCTTATTTTACCCAGGGTATCTCTTTTGTGCCCTCCGTAGGCTTCAGATTATTTTTTTTTCTCTTTTTACATACTTGCCTTGTATGGATATCAGATTTAATTGTCTCTGTTATCACAGGTCTCTCTGGTATAGTACTTGCTGTTTTCCATTTGTCAGTTTTAAGTGAAAGGTGACATGCTGCTGTATATAGTTCAATGCAACAGTTGGATAAACGATTAAGAGAAACTACAGTCTTAAACACAATAAAAGAAACCATAGCTTCTCTGTTCAAGTTTGAAATTCGTGCACAGAAACTTCTCAGTGCTATTCTCTATCAGTGGAAAAAAAAATCCAGCAATTGAACATCTTCTACCAAATCCAGCAGCTCTCTCTTTTTGGAATATGCAGTTGCCTTTTAATTGTTCGTACCTGCTAAGCTCACTGCTCCTTGTGTGCTTGAAAAAAGCATAAAAAGGTAGTAACAGATTGTGCATTGAGTTGTTCTCCAGACCTTTTTTTCTTTATCTATCATAGTAGAAGTTTATAAATCATTGGGGTTTTTTTTCTATTTTTCTTTGTTTTGGCATGTCCGTAGCTTTACAATGATGCATTCTTATTTCTAAGAATTTTCTCCTCTTCTTTTTTTTTTTTTTCACTCTGGCTTTGCTTTTTAAATAGGACTGTAGCAGATATTTTTTTCTTCTGACACTCCTGTCTGGGTATTAAATCTAAATGCTGTTACAGGAGCAGCTCAGTAACCTCCTAAACTCCGCACTGTGCATTGCTCCATTCGAAGCAACAATTGTTTTCTGTCTTTCCATCTCTGACTAGTTACCTCATAAAGTTATTTATTGAATGTATCTAAAATCTTGTTGAGATCATAATTCTTGAATGGGATACTTTACGGGAGGTAGTTGAGGTCATTATTGCAGCCTTTTTTGTTGCTTTGATCTTTCTCAATGTGTCTCACTTTCGTTTATTCAAACAAAACAAAGGAAACTCTATTTAAAAATCCTGTATTTAAAAAATACAGAATTTGCAAGACCATTTGGGAGATTACTTACTTACCATTGCTTGGTGCTCTTTGCTGGGCCACCTTGATAACAACTTTCATCTTTGACAACTGTCAGATCTTCTCATGAAATGGTAAAAATGTCCGTGTACGTTTTTGTAGGTGTGTATTCAGTGTGGCTAGGACTGAAGGTAGCACATACATTGTGCATGCACTTAACTCTTCCTGACTATTTGCAGGCATTTCAGGAACACTTGCTGTACTAGTAAAATGAGAAGGCCAATCCAGAAATCTTGTTTCATATCTTGTCACCTCAAATCCTCTCTTTTCCCCAACACACGGGATATTTCCTCCTCCTCCTGCACCTCCCTGTCGCTTTTTTTTCTGAGCCCAAATGAATGCTTGTAGTCGTGATCATATAAAGTGTGTATGCCATACAGGTTTCCTTCATACACTTAGTGTGGGTGTTGCTTAATGCATTAATCTTTTGTTCAGCAGAGTTTCCATGCAGCTTTAATATTCAATTGTAAAACCTGTAATTTCTTTTAAACTTAGATATTTCAAATGAATACTTTGTCTTCATTATTGCTTTCTGTCTGAGAAACTGCTTTCAGTTTGCCTTTTATCCTCTTCTCATTAGATTTCCCCTGATCAAAGCACTTGGAAGTGCTTATAATTTGTGCTTATAAATTCATCTATCGTGCATGATAATATAACTGTCCTGTGGCTGGCCCCCAGTAAATGTGTAAACAAATAAGAGCTTAAGGTCAGAAAGCATGAGAGATTGTGACCCTTTAAAACACCACTTTTTGGCTTTGATATTCCTTGTTCATGGTCTCTCTCCTCTTGTTTTATCTGGAGAATTCAGGTGCTGTAGCTGTGACCTAAGAAGAAAGGGCTGTGTGCACCTGGACTGGGGATAATAGCAGACAAGGTGCTAGAACTCTTGTTCTGGGTAAATCCGCTCTGCTGAGAGCTTTAATGTGTTTGATTTACGTTCCTACCAGCACAACAAACATTTTTATTATTCAGTATGCGCTCTGTTGACTCTGTCTGACTCTGATTTCTTTCTGCATGAAATACCTGTAATGGCTTTTTTATTTTTTTCTTTAGGACAGTGATTCCCAGCAGTTAGAAGAGCACTTGAAAAAATTGAGGTAGTTTTATGTGGTGGTTGCACGTGTATGATCTACTCTGCATGTTTACATATAACTAAAAACTTTCCCTTACGTTTAAGGATTATTATTAATGTGCCTTTAAATAATTTAGAATCCATGAATGGAAGTCACAAAGTGTATTTTTTTTTAAACAATGTTTGCCTTAAGTGTTTTCAAACCATCTTACTAAATATGTCATCAGATACTTTGTGATGTGCGCAGCACGCACACATGTGATGTACACATGTGATGTACACATGCACGCAGCATGTGTATACATGAAAGATATTAGAAAGATTGTCAATCTATTGCATCCATCTCTGATTTGTGTTAGAATATGGAGAAGGAAATTATATGACAACCCCAGCGCACTCTGATTGTCTATAAAACCTTTTGCATTGAAAAGATTTCCTATTTAGATTATTCAAGTCCATTCTTCAAAACCTTGTATGAATGCTGAGTTTGTTGGTTTTTAGCCCTTGATGTAGTCTGAAAATGAGGCTTATACTTGTTAATTAATCAATGATAGCATCTTCTTTCTGTAACTTGTATCTTGCAATCTCACTTGGACTAAACCCTACTGTAGATTAACTGTATTTGTCAATTTAATTGCTAACTTTCAGGTGCAAGGGACAATAATTGTATCCGAACATACTATTGCATAGTATTCTTTTAAGAAACAAGATGTTTCCTTTTGCAACACTGCTGCTATTACTGATCAAACCAAAGAAAAACGGTAAAAAGTGAACAGTAGAAGTGCCTGCCGATGCTGACGTGAATTCTACATTTCCACTTAAGCCTATAGAGCTGCAAAGTTGGATTCAAAATTGGAATCTTACTTTATATAGTCAATGTGCAAAGTAGTGTATATGATTTCAGAAAGTAAACAGTAGTCTTTATTTTTTCAGCAGCCTGTCTGCAGACTACCTCTACAAACAGCTGTGTTTAGACTTTTCTGAGTATTTTTCTGGAATTGTAAAAGATAATTTTTTACTAGTAAATAGAAATGACTAGTAATGTTTTGATGGCATCTTTGAAGTTTTATCAGCTAATAATATGCAGCTTTATTCTTGTACATGCTGGATGTGACTGTGAAATGTATACAAGCCTTTATCAATTTCATTCTATGGAGTCCTTTTTTAATAAGTGCTTTAATAAAGTAGGTTTTAAGTGACAGCTTTAACCTGTTAAATGAAAAGCCTGAATTTCAAAAGTGGATATTTCTGTAACCTTTCAGAGGTTTAAGTGTTTTCTGTAGCATGAGGACATAAATGCAGCAGACTCAAAAATACATCTACTTGATCCTTTCTTGTTTCCCACTTCTTTTTTTTTTTTTTTTGGAACAGAGAAAACTGAAGGGTACAGCATCATTTCATATCTTAAACTGAAGACTTAATCATATAGAATAATAAAAATAAAGCATTAAAATGCTATTAATAATGTCATTGTTCCAATATCCACTGAATAATTTTTGTTGAGTGACCTGTCTCTTGAAGGCAGAATTAACTAGTTCTATAAATTCGGAACTGAACCACAGAGTCTCCTGACGATTAACTAAGGTTTACAGCCAAATATGAAGTAGTTACCACCTTCCAGGTTCCTGTCCTGCTTTAATTTGTTGATTATATATATGCTACGTGCCATTTAAAACGTGTTCTTTCACTTGCCTGCCTTCATTTGAATGACTGCAGTGTTTGTGAACCTTGAATAACTGATAGACTTCATTGGCTTCTATAAATGCACCTGACACACAACAGCTAGTGAAGTCTATTTTAATTGTCATAAAAGATACATGAAGTATTGCAAGATGAATGTTCCTCTCTTCTGGAAATTTTTATGACATTAAATAGACATGAGTTTTTAGCAAAGCTGGAAAATAAAAGCTTCTACTGACAGCATTTTCATTGCAGTACTCTTATGTGGGAGGAATACACATCAAGACATTTTCTGACTAAAAAAACACTTAACAAGGGTGAGAAGTTACAGATCACCACTTTTAATGGTATTTTTATGGTGGGTGCGTTTACTCCTTGTAGTGCATGTTCTGCTGTTGAGCTGAATTGAAAGAAAGTGTATGTTGCCCGTCCTTGTTTCCAAACACACTTTTACTGCGTTTTGGGCCTTTTACCTTGAGACTGACCGAAATACTTCATGAGAAAGTAAGTTGATACAGCAGTCACAAAACTTGAGTTGTTCATGCTTTGTCCTTTTATTTATCCTCTTGCTTATCCTTTAGGCAAAGGAAAACTACTGCTAGTTAGAGGAACACTGATACCAAGCTATTCTAAATTTGATCTTGAAAACACACCACAACCTGCTCTTCCACCCTTGCCCTTCGACCGCAGAACCAACCCACAGACGTATTTTTAATTAACTATCTTTTATTTATGTTTATAGGTCGGATGTGAGAGTACAGAGAAGCCATAGCCAGGCAGGAGGGTTGGGTAGTAGGTTGAAAATAACAGCAGGAAGGGTTTCTTCCCCCTGGCTCTCTTGGAACAAACACTTCAACAAGTTTGCCTGCAGTACCAGCATGTTTTATTTTCTTCTCTCAGTGAAGGTGGTAGTTGGAACATAAGGCTACACATTCTTAGTTTTGCTTTCTGCCTTTTTTTTTTTTATTTTACCATCTTCGCAAAGAAGGTTATTTACATGCTAATCTGCAATGCAATTACAATAAAGTCACTGTATCCTGGTGGTGAAGAAGCAACGGGAATGCTTGACAGCTTTCTATGGTAATAAGTGTTCTTATCTAACAGATCATCTGAGTGAGAGGTGGAAGGGGTCAGAACCACACTGGGATCTTGTGTCTGGAAGTGGAGCAGGGCAGAAAGGAAGCAGGTTTGCCTGTGTGAGCTGCCAGAGAACCACCCTCTTATTAAGGGCTTATATCAGCTTCTTTCAGTTGGCTTTTTGTGTGTGTGTGTAAATTCCACTTAATTATCAAACAGTAATTTCTGAACGGCGACTCCCGCAGTGGTTTACACAGAGTACCAGTGAAATGTGCGTGGTGGTCTCTTCTCAACATATAGAAAACCCTGAACAGGGGGTAAAAAAAAAATAAATCCATAGCCAACACTATTGCTGCAGGCATTTTCAAGCTAATGAGTGTAAAAGCACAGGAAGCAACACAAAAGTTCTGCCTTGCCCAGCTTTTCTCATTTGGATGGGGTAGACAGATGAATATTATGTTTCTTTCAAACAATATGCTCTTTCCTGTAGCTTCTTGTTAATTGTAAGCAGAAAGCCCCTGAGTGATGTCTGTTGGTGTGAGCGGTGCCATCTGGAAAACAGGCTTCTGGCTTGTTTAGAGTTCAATCCTGTTGGTTATATATCAGCGCAAGGAGATTAAGTGGTTAATTTTGCTGGGATGCTGTTTGCCTATTTTACAATAATATTTTTACAGCTTTCTGAAAAGACTGAGTACTAAATGAAAATTATTTTTCATTACGTGCCTTGTTTAGCCAGACAACATGTTACAATCTGGCATTAGTATTTTTCCAAGTGCAGCTTGGCAGACAAAACTGTGGCATGGTGATGGAGAAAACTTACTTTGTGGTTTGCTCTTGTTAAAATACATCCATTTTAATGAAAGCATTGGCTCGTAGCCTGCTCTTGTCTGGAAATAGGCCCAGTACCAGGGACGTTAAAGAATTTAAGTAGCCCTGTTTTTTGGGAAATTAGTTGGAATTGGGTTTATTTCTTCCTTCCTCCCACCACTTGAAAAAGAGCTGATATGAAATGGCATCTCAGCCAGGGGGGCTGCTCACCAGCTTCTCGCGTTACTGCTGCCCAGGGGAGGGAGAGGCTGAAATCTGTAACTTGGAGCAGATGCCAGGAAACTTCTCTCAGTTGGTTTTCTTCCTTCCTAACTGTACTCTCTCATGCAGTCTGTGCCCTTAGGACATAGCTATCAAGCATCATGGTTTTCAGTCACCTCATGGGGTCATGTGGTGTCCATGGGTCAACCTGCGGTGCTTGCTATTGGGTTTGGATCTTCCTTTCCCTCTACCATTTTAGATTGGCTGGTAAAGCTGTTATTTTGCATCAGTGGTCTGCTCTGACACATCCAGCTCAATGCATACAACTTGCATTGAGTTTTCTCTTTAAAATTCTTCCAAACTAATTTATGAGAAGTTTCCTAAAAAGTAGCTGTTCTGGCCTCTGTCAGCTTTTCCATTAAACTTCATTCACCGAGTGGCATGCAGCATGACATTTACAAACAAAGTAAATGATAAAGCTCTCAAGATATTTTTTTCTTTACAATTGACTAGTGGGGCATTACGATGCTTTTGAAGGAAAAAAATTATTTAAGTCTGTGTATGTGTACGCTAATAAGGTGTGAGTGTGGAGCAGGACACAAAAGAGGTTTATAATAATGTAGTGTAATCATTCTTTGTTTCTGTGTACTCCCGAGGCTGAGGAATTGAGCTTTCAAATATACTGAATGTGTCTTAAAGGCAGGTTAATTTTTCAAAGTCCTTGAAAAGGCCTCACGACTAAATAAAGAGGCTGCCAGATGAAAGACTGAAGTTCTATCAAGAGTAAGAGCATAGTCATAGTACAAAAGCTGATCTGTACTGCATGTCCCACACGTGCTTACATTTGTCGTAATGAATATTCTTCTGTTGAGAAATTACTCCTTTGGAAGTAAATGAGAAACTGTAAACTCTATATGTCCTCCTGTGGCAGGTACCAAATAACGATAAATGCTGTAGTACAATGCTGAGATAGAGTGTGAATATTGTAATGAGTTAATTTCCACTGTTGTTGCAGAACACTTGTGTTGCCTTTTTTAAATATGATCCTTTAATTCTTCAACCACATGTATCAATAATTTATAAAATATTTTAAGTATTACTAGTAAACCATTTGCTTTATCAAATTGATTTATAGAGGGCATGAAGGAAGAACCTGAAGTGCTCTTTGAGGAGCTGCTTGAGAGAGCCAAAGCTGGAGAACCAAAAGCACAAACGGAGGTAATTTTATATGCTCTTTGTCCAGTCTTGTTTGTTCTTGATTCCAAAAATAGCACTGCCTGCTGTAGAACTATTATCTCTTCTTTAGTTGAACTGTCTCTGTTTTGATCTTAAACTATTCAAAGAAAGGTGATGCCAGATGGTTTCTCTGCCTTGAGAAATGCTGTTTGCTTGGGAGTGTTGCTGGCTTCAGGTCCAACTCCTGAGTAAGCCTCAGGAGGAGGGTAGGCTGAGAGCGTGGAGAAGGTAAAGAACTGCTTTTGCTTTTTTTTTTTTAAAAAAAAACATGTGCCAAAGAATTACTTGTGGAGGTGTGCAGGTAGGGACCATGAAAGCTGTTGGTTCAGCACTGCAGTGTATATAAAGATACCAGGGCTCTTAGGCTGGACTCTGTGGAAGAAGCCGTTGTTGAGGTGCTTTAGCAGGAGCAGAGATTGGTTGATGCCTTGCTCTTACACCATCTTTCTGTTGAATTAATATCCTTTAGAATAGAAGCCTGTCCTTCTTTATTGAAATTAGCTATGTTTAGTTGTGTAATGGCAAATATAAATGAGTTATTCAAATAGAATGTTCAAATATTCTTCAAAATAATAATAGCAGTTCTGTCCCTGGATATGTTAGCACTTAGTTTAGGTGTCCCTTACGTTTTAGAAAAATTGTACCGGTTTTCCACTGCATTCCTTTGTTTGCTGTATTGGTCTAGTAGGGGTTTGATTTGTTTAGCTTGGCTAGTATTTTCTCTTTTCCAGCTTCAGCTCTGATGGCAGAAAGGGAGTCCTATGGTCTCCTGCATGCTTGTTGGTGGCTTGGGTTTTTCCCCCTAGGATCACCACTTTTTTTTGCAAATAAAAATAAAAGGTGGGGATGGGAAAGTAATCCTTTTACTTCTGGTTTAAAAAAGAAATAATTACAAAAGATACGGCAGTGCCAAGCTTGCTCCCCATTCCATTGCAACTTGTTTGAGGGACAGGCTGTCCTTGGAGTTGTAATTGGAGACAGTAACAAATTCTTCACCTTTGAAACAGCCGGTGGCTTTGCGGAGGATGAAGCTTTAGCCTTGAGGGGCTGTACAAGTGGCATTTTGGCTCTATTCCTCCACACAAGATAAATCAAATGCCATAAACAGTCTTTCAGTAGATAACTTCCAGTTGACTAAGAAGTACCTTAAGTAATCTAAGCCTGTGATGTGTGCATATATATATAAAAATAATTTTTTTTTATCCTTCTCAATTCATTCTACCTTCACTACCTTCTTTTATCTGTTTAACCGCGAACAGTTTCTATTCCCACACAATAACAGGATTCTTGTTGTAAAGAGATCTAGCATACAATTTTGTTTCACTAGGCACTCAAGATGAATTGACTACCTGAAAAGGAATCCCAAATAGAATAATTTCATTTCTATGCAATGCAATTTCTTGTGACTTTTGGAGAGGGATTTAACTTTTAGTTTTAAAACACTGAAAAAAAATATTTCTTCTCTATTGTTGTATATGTCCCTTTAGAATCAGTTAAAAAAATAAATAAATCTATTTCTTACATTTGTAGGAGTCAGAACGAGATGCTGAGATGGCACCGTTGTGCTGTTTGCTAATAATTACGAGTCAAACATAAGAAATCACTCGGTTCACTGACTTGTAGTTATTACTATGAGTTTATTAAAAAATATTACTATGAGTTTATTCCATATGACTATGGAAATAAATGCACTCTGAGTGACTGTCAACCTGCATTACTGTAGCTCTACGTAGTTTCTTTATTGAGAAATAACTGTGCAGCCATTATTTAAATGAGGCACCCACAGCTGGAAATCTGTAATGGAGAAAAGGCAGGATATGTCTCCCGTGTCTTTCACGGGAGGATCTGTGCAAGGGGACTGCTGGAGATAACCACCATGGTCATCAAAGCCTATAGGTGAAAGCAACCTTTGGAGCAGTAAGTAAGTATGAAGATCTGTGTGAAGCCATTAGCAACTATGACTTCATTTCACAGTTTTAGGTTATGGGCAAGAGAGGATCTTTGCTTAAAGGACAAATTTGAGGCTAACACTTTTTCCCATCAGTTCTTCCTCCTTTGCTGCGGAGCAGAGCTTTGCAGCCACCTTCAGGTGGTTCTGTGCAGAAGCTTTGCAATGACAGTGCAAGGTGGCTGTTGCATCCTGTTGCTGACCTTCCAGTGGTATTTCATGGAAAGTCTTGATGTTTCATACAGGACTTGGAGGTGGGCTTTTTTTGCTACCAGATTTTTAGCGCACACGAAAGCTTGTAATTTTATAATCAAAACACAGGAAAACTAGTTTGTGGTTGCTCAGATTTTGGGGATGGGTTCTGTAGGGTTTTTTTGGCAGGGTAGATGATGAAATCTTAATGCTGAACTTACCAAAAAAAATCCCCCCCCCCCAAAAAAAAAATTAAACCTCCCCTCACCTTCCCCCAAAAAACCCAAACACCACCGCAAACCAACAGATGCCAAACAATGAGAAAAAAAATCCAACACAACCCACAGGCAAGCCAAAAGCACTTTTAAAAGAAAACAGGTGTCATGCTATCCTTTTGCTTCTGCAGTAGCCTCATTCAAAATTATTTAATTCCAAAATCTGTTAGAAACTTGTATTACAACATAAACTATTGCCAAGGGATCCTTATAAACTTAAGAGCTACATCATTAAGTGCCATTACTGAAACTTTGCTCAAAATCTCAATGGCTATAAATATAAACATGCTCAAGAAACAGCTATTCTTGTCAGAGGATGTTATTTAGTATGTAATTTGTTCAAGACATTCCTTTCTGAAACAGAGGAAAGTACATCTGCAGTTGGGTGATAACTTACCAGGAAATACCTGAAATCTTCCCCCCCAACCCCATCTCGTATACTCTTTTCTTGATATGCCACTGTATCTGTGCATTCCCTCTTGAACTCTGGCATGACTTTATAATCAATGTTTAGTTCTGCCTTTGAGATTATTTGGTCCTTTTTTTCTTTTCCCTATGATTTTTGTTTGGTTTTGGATATCTTCACTGTATGTGCTCTGGGATTCATAACTATCTATGTAGAAGTTGTTGGAAAGTTTATGAAGTTTATGAAACCAGTTGAAAAGCTGGGGACCTCACCTTTACTGGAAGAAAAAGATCTTTTTGATTATATCAATGTACTTAATCTACATGGGAATAATGTGAATTATTAATCTTTCAGAGGTATTTCTTTAGTCATCTTTAGTGGCAATACCAAAGGGAAAGTTTTGGAGAAACCTGTCAAACAGGTTCTTTTTCAGTGATAATACTGTGTTCTTATGGAGCTGTACTTGTAAGGTACTGCATTAATCACTCTTAGAATGTAACTGAAGTCACCGTAGGGAGACTGGCAGAAGCCTGGGAGAGCAGTGAGCCAGGCAAAAGCATTTCCCAGATTCTCCAGGCATGCAGATAAAACACCCAGTAGTTTTGGCCATTTTCTGCTGTTTCATGTTTTGTGGCCTTGTGGTATGATAAGCAGAAGTGTTTCATGCTATTGCATAAATATATTTACCAGTATATTATCACATATTTCAGTTCTATAGAAGGAAGAAAAAAGTAGGTGTTGTTTTTCTTATCAGTAAAACAGTAATATAGGCAACTGTTGGATAATTTTTATAATCCTGAATAGGAGGAGTTTTTTACAGGCTATTTCACTGAATTTGCTTGATGCTTAAACAGTATTAGTTTTATTCCGCTCACTAATTAATCATGAGTTTGCTTTGACCTTCAGTGGCCAAACTGCTATGGTCAGGGATTTCAGTGCTGAAGCTTCCTTCTATGGCAAAGCCCTTTGTCAATAACTTCGTCTGAATTTCTGAATGTCAGTGGCACCAGGTTATTACACTTAATTTTTGTCTTTCTAAAATGAGGCTAGCAGTGTTGTCTGAACATTGTTATGGGAGGAAAAGAATTCAAGAAAACTGCTAACACCAGGAGCTTTACCTGATCCTGCTAGATGCCTGAAGACCAACAATGACTAATTCATTGACCTGGCCAAATGTGTTGCAATTCCTTCTTGCTTCCAGTTCTGGAAACTGATCTTTCCATGCAGAAGATCAACTTACAGCAATGTTCTTTAGTGCTAGGAGCAAATGTTTTGACCTTTTTGTTCAGAGAGAATTCATTCTAGCTGAGATCCAGGGGGGGTGGGAGAAGAGAGATGGAGAGAGTGTATTTCAGTAACTGAAGGAATTCTGTTCCCTCGTTATTCTAGGTGGGGAAACACTTCTTAAGATTAGCAGAAGAGGAGGATGAAGAACTTAACAACTGTAGTGCAGTTGACTGGTTCATCCTTGCTGCCAAGCAAGGTCGCAGAGAAGCTGTCAAACTGTTGCGTAGATGCCTGGCAGACAGAAGAGGTATGGGTTCTCTGAGGCTTTTTGCTTGTGCTTCCCACTTTATCTGAAATAATGCTACATTCATTTTAACACTGAAAAGACGGGTTAAAATACAATGGGAATGTTCACAACAAAATTACATGAGTAGTTCCTGACAGCCTGTTAAAATAGGTAATTTAAAAAGCATTAATTACTGATACTGCTCATAAAAGCATTTGTATTAATTACCTGCTTGAATTCCTTCATGGAATTCATGCTTGTTCTTCCCTTCCCCACCTTTCATTGAAACTTCTTTTCTTTGACCGTGAAGGTCATACATAACCACACACCACCTACATATCTGCTGTTATTTCATTCTTTTACCCCTCTGAAATCTCTCTCTTAATTGGTCTTTTTCCACTGTTGTCTTCTCCCACTTTGATTCACATCTTCCTTCATGCTACTTCCCACGCTTGGAATGGTCTCCTCACGTCTGCCAACTATTTAAACTCTTATTTAAAATAAAAAATGCTAAAAAAAAAACCCCTTTCATTTAATTCTTGCTGCCTTGTACATGTCCCAATCATATCCCTACCACCTTTTGCTTGAACTGCTGTACTTCAAAAGTTGAAGCAAGATTCATAAGTGTCTTTGAAGTTCAGTTTAAACAGAAAGGCAATTTTGCTAGGTGGTCAAGATGTGAATCTTGAATTGTTAATCTGAAACTGAGAAAAAGAAATTGTGGGCAAATCTATCATTTCTCCATGGGTGTGGAGTAATAGTATCTAATGGGTTTTTTTTTTCTTTTCTTGAGGCATCACTTCTGAGAACGAGCAAGAAGTGAAAAAATTATCATCTGAGACTGATTTGGAGAGAGCTGTGAGGAAAGCTGCTTTAGTCATGTATTGGAAATTAAACCCCAAAAAGAAGAAGCAATTAGCAGTTTCTGAACTGCTGGAAAATGTTGGGCAAGTTGACAATGAAGGTTTGTTTATGAACTGATTTATGATATTGATAAATATACTTAGAAGCAGGATACGGCTAGAAGTTTAAAGACTATAAGCAATCAGGCATGAGATAAACATATGTTGTATTTAAGAAAAAGAGTGTTAATGCTAACTGTCTCTTAATAGCTATGTTCTCTGGACCAATAAAGTTGGTTCAAAAAGACCCCGCCAGCTCTGGCTTTAGGTTGTGATTCAGCTAAGCACTCACACAAGTGATTAAATATTAAAAATATCTTAATTTGACACTTGGTGTTCTTGGAAAATAACTCTTTTATGGCTTTAACTTTTTTTCTTAAGAGCCATCCTGATAATATCTTACTAGATATTTCAATTTACAAACCTGGCTCACTCTGCCATTAAGTCAGGATGTGTTAGCTATGTCTGTGCCTTTTCTAATAAGATAATAGGAATATAGAAAACTGGATCACCACTTCTTACCTGTTTATAGGAATATTTTGTCTATTCCTGACTTTGAAGAAATACCATTCTCTAGATAGTGCAGCTTAAAGAAAGTTCAGTTATTGTCTGATCACTTCGACTGCTTTGACTTTCCATGTACTTCTGTTATTGACCCAGGTGGTGAGAAGCAACCTGGGCCTGTCCCAAAGTCAGTGCAGAAGCAGAGAAGAATGCTGGAGCGATTAGTGAGCAGTGAATGTGAGTGCATGCTGCTATTTTCAATCTTTTCCTGTGGTTTTAGTTTCCGTTTTGTTCTGCTGAGCACTAGTTTGTGCTGCCAGAGTAAGACGGTATAGCAAGTGTGAATTGCTATAAACTGATAGCATCAAGTCATTGGATGTGCAAAATAAATAACTGTGAACTCGGAGAAGACATCACCATTGCAGTCAAGTTGTCAGTGACTAGTGTAGTAAAAGGAGTTTGCATGTCACTTGTTATATTTTTCTTTTATTATTATGTTACATTTATTTTTTGTGTTCTTGCCCTTTCAGCACTTACCAGTCTAGTCAGAAAAAAAATTTTGCACTTTCAATATATTTTCTTTTTTTCGTTCTGAACTGTAGTAGGCTTTCTGATTACAATAAGGGAACTAATTATGGAATCATTTAATGCAGACAGATCCCTCATTCTATTTGCTTTGCTTCCGTTTGCCATTCCTTTATAATTAATGTTTATCTCTTCACATTTGTTCAAACATTGATATAGGAAAGATGCACCAAAATATTTCTTTCATAACTTAGGGGCAATTATGTATGGGAAGAATTAAGCTGCTCAACACACACAGGGTCAGGCTTGTTGACCTAAATTTCTGAGTTTTGTAAGATATTGCTGGCGGGTTGGAATTGAAATAAAGTTCTCCCTAGCTTTGCATATCTAAGAAATGCTGATACGCTGCTGGGTCTTCAGGAAGGAAGTCAAATTGTTAAACTAAGAAAATGAATTATAAGCAATGCAGCATGTGGAGTCTTTCAAGAACATTATCTAACATAAGGCTCAATTAATCATTGTCAGGAAAAATCTCACTTTCTTGAAATGCAGTAGGTCATATGAAATAGTTCGTGTGCAATTCAGATCATTTCTTGAAGAGCACTTTAAAATGTCACAAAGCATATTACTTACATGTGCTCTCAACTATAGATGCATTAGTAAATAAAGCGTTATATGCAGATTAGTGGGCCAAATCTGGGGGTTTGCAGGTATAAACTCCTTGAAAGATTAGATGTATGTTTCATTAGGTCAGTTTGGCCTTTTCCTTCAAAGATTGTGTTTGTTACACAGGTGACTTTTGAAAATAACATGCCTAAGAAGAGCAGAGCAGTTCAGTGAAAGTTAATGTAAAACTGGAGTAAAAGAGGAGGAGGGATGGTGCCTGTGTATGCGAGTTAGGGGGCAGGTGATGGAAGAAATTGCATTTTGGAGACTAAGCTTCTGGTTCTACCAGGACTTTGAGAGTAGGTCAGCTGTTATTACGACTCACTTCCCACTTCTGGAAAGCCAGAAATAGTTGTTCAAGGATAAGACTGTTATGTTTCATGGTCTGGTCATTGTATTGTAACAAAGTTGCCTCTGGATTCGCTGGAATTACGTTGGTTTTTGCTTAATGGATAACAGTGGTGTTCTTGCCATCCCTTAGCTGAGCTGGCACGTGCTGATAGAGCGTGAGTGCAAAGCAAATCATTTTGTTCTCGATTCTTCAGTAATTCGAAGGGTGTCAGAAAAGGAACTGGCAAATTTTTTTTTTTTTGAAGGTTTAAATGGCAGATAAAATAACAGGAGAGTAAATGAACCTACATGTAAGTGTAGGCAGAAATTGACGTACATATTTTTCTTTTTCTACGGTGGATGGGGGAGTCAGGGGAATTTGTCATAACCAAATTGAAGAAAAAAAAACTATGAATAATAAAGTAGAATCTACAACATACGCTTTTTATATCAATTTAAGAGACACTTGGCTGACAAAATACTAATAACATTTAAAAACGAAAAGTTTTCATCAAACACTTAAAGTAGGAGTTAAGCTGTTACCTCTTCTCTAGAGAGCTTTTATCTTTTCGTGGGTGAACAAGACAGCTGTTACTCTCCAGCATTTACTTCTTTGATCCACTGAGTTTCTCCATTTATCTTGCCAGCAGGAGATTCTTCCTTCAGTTTTAATACACTGCCAATAATTGGAAGATAATTTTTAAGCCAGATACAGTTTGCAGATACCTGATCTGGGCCATCCTTAACGGAGGAAGATTAAAGCTGACATTGTCAATGGACAGTTGTTTTGTGGCTGAGAGTATACATGTCATTACATTTGATGGGCCATCTGTATACAGTAAGCTGATAACTCCTTCCCTCTCAGGATGTCCCATATGTTAGGTCCTGGTTTCTCACACCACTGTCCTGTAAAAGTGCCATTAAGGAATTTTTGTGAGGTTCTAACCATGTCTACTTACTGATTACACACCAAAAAAGTTGTCTTATCACTGTATATTTTCTCGCAATAGGACAATAAATTTAGATGACACACTTGGTATTAGGCTTTATCTGAACCCCACCAAGACAGCTAAGGAGTGTCTGTGAATTTTTTTTGTGTAAGTGATGTTGCCTTACAGTCTGTGAATGATAATAATAGCATAGATAAATCCTCTCTTGTTTCTTGGAGGCATGTCAGATGTTACTTTGTGGGATATATGGGTTCATGTAATAAGGTGAGGGGAAAATAGAGTCCAAGCAAAAGGCAACTTCCATGTTGTGAGATTAAAGCAAAAGCTGTTTTTCTGTTGAACTCTTTTAACATTCCTCTTCCTATAGCAGCTATCTTGACACAAATACTTCATTTTTTTTTTCTGTATCTACAGTGGTTTCAATATTAGATATTGATATATTTATGTGTATGTGCTACTTCTGTAAAAGTAGCATGTTTTTAAATTAAAAAAAAATAGTAGACTCAAACCCACCAATCCCCTGATTTTAAATTTAGTGAAGCAGTTGAGTTTTATTTCTCTTTAAAATCTCAAACTAGGATTAAGCAGGCCAGCTTTCATATCTTTGTATCAGCTGACTAGCTAAGCTTACTGTGTAGGAGGTGTTACAGATTTTTGTCATTCAAAAGTCTTTCATATCTACAGCAATGTCATTTGCTTTAGTGTATGGAAAAAAAAGTTGCTGCTAATTATGCTGCTTTACAAACGACATCAAGCTTGTCTACCATAGAAACTTGCTAATCCATGCTAATGTGAGGCTGTGAAAAGAGTTTGAAGCTGTGTGTAAATCATCTTCTGTCTTGCAGCATCCCCAGAGTTTTCGGAAGTGACCCCTTGCCTCCCTTCTACTCACAGGAGCAGATAAGGATCTTGAAGGGCAGAGTGATAAACTTTGTCTCTGTATACAACTGAGCCAAGTAGAATTTATTGCTGGTTTACATTATCTGTTTTACATTACAGTTGATAACGTTTGATATAGTTTGTGTAGTAGCCATGTAGTTGCCAAATTGGAAGCCAGTTTTCCAGTTAGTACTGTACAGATAACTCATGACTGTTCCTGTACAACTCTTTTCTTTTCAATTGTGGCTGCTAGATAAAGACTTCTCTTAGGAAGTTACCTAAGAGAAGATAATAGCTTATGAGATATAATAGCTTATGATTTAAAATGGTATGAGCTAGTCCAGTAGTATATTTTACTTTTTTTCCTTGTAATAAGCTACTTTCACTCACTCTGTTGTCCTGCTTAGTGGTATTATAAACTTACCTGCTGGTCTGACAGGATTTAGAGTTAGTCATATATTGCAAGCAGCTTGTTTTCAGCACAGATTTCAGAATAAGTTGCAAGGTAAGCCTGTGTTGTCAGTGCTTTAGTTTTTGATGCCCGGAGTTAGATCTTCATTAATACCAAGAAAGAAAATTAACATTCCAACTCATAAACGGTACAGTGTTGTAGTGATACTATTTACTCAAAGGATACTGTTTACTCAAAGTTTTCATTTTCTTTCAGCTAAAAAATTTATTGCTTTGGATGACTTTGTTGAAATTACCAAGAAGTATGCAAAGGGAATCATCCCATCCAACCTGATTATGCAGGAAGAGGAAGATGATGAATTGGCAGGGAAGACTCCTGAAGAGTTACCCCTGCGACTGAAGGTAAAAAGGCAATACTCAACAGGTTATGTTGAACAGCTCTTAATTTACACATTTCAGACAACACAGAGGTGACTTGTACCTCAAAGCTGGCATTTAGCCTGTATAGGTCTGTACAATAATTGTCTATATGTTTACAGTTTCATATATATGAGTCATGTTCAAGAGAAAAAGGGATAATGGTTTTCCCTGGAAGAGAGCAACCTACCTTCATTGCATCTCAGTGAGACTTTAAATGTCACTATCATAACTGCTGTATTTTTTTATTATAGATGTCATTATATGCTTCGTATCTATCTTACTTAAACAGGAGCGAGGAGGTGGGAAAAATTATCTGTAGCTTTGAGGTGTGAAAAGGTTCTCTTATGAAGGAATTCAGGAATGGTGGAACTTGCTGTTAGTGGTTTTCTGAACCGATGCTTTTCTGGACAGTGAAAGGAGAAGGGAAAATTAAGGTGCACGCATTCAATACTGGTATAAGTTTCAAGGAAGATAGGGGGTTTCTACCTGCTGACATGAGAGTTCTCATTGCAATTGACATTTTGTTGTCCTCATCATTTGGTAGGAGTGGGGGGAAAAAAAGGAGGGGTATCTTTGTCTCTTTTTGATCTCTTGAATAACTAATATTCTGACAGAGACGCATTTAGGAAGGACAGAGACAGCTTGGCTAATAAATAAACTTATGCCCAAGTCATTGTGTGTGTTGCCCCAGTTCATCATGATGCATAGATCTTTGCTGAAACATTCTTGGCTTTTCCCTTGAACTAATTAATATAAAAGCATAAGTTCTGGGAAAACAAAATATCTCTTTTATGAGGGAGGGAACTATTGTTTACAGCGTCTGATGTGCAGATGCAATATTTGAATATATGTTTGAAAAATCCTGTAGCTTTTGATTGATCCTGTGTTAAGTGTGTGGTTGGTCATAGGGAGAGGATTAGATCCAGCAGTTCCTCTGCTGTCTGGTGACTGTGCTGGAAAATGGCATGTAAGATAGATAGAATTTTAAGATCCCGTGCAGTTACTTTTGTGGACTTCAAAGAATCCCTAACTGTGTAGTAATTACTCATTAAAGATATTTTTGCTGCTTGCAGATCAGATTTTGACAGCTGCATCCCTAGATGCTTGGGAAGAAATGTTTTAAAGCTAAACCGTAGCTACAAAGACTTCCTGTTTGTGCATATGATTTATATGCAGCACTTCCTGTAGTGTATTTACATATCAGAATATATAGCATAATCCTTGCAAAACAGCAACAGAGTTAAGTGCTACAGTACTGACAGCTCAAGTAATGACTTAAGATGGAAGAGAACTGCAGCCACGTAGTTTATCTTCAGCATGAAGTTAGCAGAGCAGAATATTTGACTAGGAAGCCATTTAATTATATGTGTCAAAGGTAATGAAATACATCTTTCCTGAAATCAAAATCGCCTCTGAGCTTCATCTGACTGAATTAATCAAAATAGAGCTAATAATCTCAGACAAAGTAATCTCATTTTATTGGCAACGTTTGTCTGAAGTATAAATCTTTTCGTGTCAGCTGAGGTTAGACAACTGACTGCTGCTGATTCAACTAAGAATATCTGATGTAAATATATGAAAATGCTCATAAATAAAATCCTTCTTTCTCTTTTTCCAGGTTGTAAAATACCCGCTTCATGCCATTATGGAAATTAAAGAATACCTTATAGATATTGCATCAAAGGCAGGAATGCATTGGCTGTCTACCATTATTCCAACACACCATATCAATGCTCTCATCTTTTTCTTCATCATCAGTAACCTGACAATCGATTTTTTTGCCTTCATTATTCCATTAGTCATATTCTATTTGTCCTTCATTTCTATGGTGATTTGCACACTGAAAGTTTTTCAGGACAGTAAGGCTTGGGAAAATTTCCGTGCTTTGACTGACTTACTGCTCCGTTTTGAACCCAACCTAGATGTTGAGCAAGCTGAGGTGAACTTTGGATGGAATCACTTAGAGCCATACATTTATTTTTTACTCTCGGTGTTCTTTGTCATTTTCTCCTTCCCTATAGCAAGCAAAGACTGTATTCCGTGCTCAGAGTTAGCCACCGTCTCGGTTTTCTTCACAGTGACAAGTTACATGAGTTTAAGCACATGTGCAGAACCTTACACACGGAGAGCATTAATGACTGAGATGGCAGCAGGTTGCTTATCCCTGTTGCAGGTTTTACCTGGGAATTTTGGCTACTTGAAATTCTTAGGCAAAACCTTCTTTACTGTCCCTGTAGGCCATTTCTTTGTGATTAATGTAAGCGTCCCGTGCCTTCTGTTCTTGTACTTGTTCTATCTTTTCTTTAGAATGGCACAGCTACGGAACTTTAAAGGCACCTACTGCTACCTGGTCCCGTACCTGGTCTGCTTCATGTGGTGCGAGCTCTCTGTGGTCATTCTGCGGGAGTCCTCTGGCATCGGGCTCGTTCGCGCATCAATCGGTTATTTTCTGTTCCTCTTTGCCCTCCCGGTGCTCGGTGTAGGCATCGCACTGATGTGTCTGGTCCATTTCATTAAGTGGTTCGTGTCGCTGGAGCTCGTGAAAATTGTAGTGACTCTGGTTTTGTGTGCCGTCCCTCTGCTCTTGCGCTGGTGGACGAAAGTGAACTTCTCTGTGGTTGAAATGGTTAAATCCCTCACTCGAAGCTCGATTGTGAAGCTCATTCTGGTGTGGATCACGGCTGTGGTGTTGTTCTGTTGGTTCTATGTGTATCGATCGGAGGGAATGAAGGTTTACAACTCCACCTTGACGTGGAATCAGTACGCTTTCCTCTGCGGACCCCGGTCGTGGAAGGAGACGAACATGGCGCGTACTCAGATCTTATGTAGTCACCTGGAAGGACACAGGGTGACGTGGACTGGGCGGTTCAAGTACGTGCGCGTCACGGAGATCGACAACAGTGCAGAGTCTGCAATAAACATGCTGCCACTTTTTATTGGCGATTGGATGAGGTGCTTGTATGGTGAGACCTACCCGCCCTGCGACCCCAAAAATGTCACCTTGGAGGAGGAAGAATTGTGCCGTCTCAAGTATTTGACGAAGCATAACTGCCACATGAAAATGTTTGACCGGTACAAATTTGAAATAACTGTGGGCATGCCGTTCAGTAGCAAAAATGGAACCAAGTCTCTAGAGGAGGATGATATAACCAAAGATATTGTGCTGAAGGCGAGCAATGAGTTTAAGAAAGTGCTGTTGAACTTGAGGCAAGGAAGCATAATTGAATTCAGCACAATTCTGGAGGGTCGGCTTGGCAGTAAATGGCCTGTCTTTGAACTGAAAGCAATCACTTGCTTGAATTGCATGTCTAAACTCCTACCTGCAGGAAGGCATGTGAAAATAGAGCATGACTGGAGGAGCACAGTGCATAAAGCCATTAAATTTGCTTTTGATTTTTTCTTCTTCCCATTCCTGTCAGCTGCATAATGAGCTCTCGCACTATTTCAGTGGTATCTTCAGTGTACGCTGTATTTACACTACCAAAGGTTTGGCTTAAAAGGAGAAAAAAAAAAAATCCCTACAAACCACCACCTTGCTGTAGCAATGCTCCAAATGTATGCTGATGTAGAGCATTGGTTGAGTTTTGTAAGTGTACACACTGTATCCTGACTTTAAACCCTGTATGACTGAAGTAATATATACTAGTTTAGTATTATAAATGAATGCAGGGGGTTGCTGCTGACTAATTGCATGGAGATTTTGTCCAAAATGGATATATATTTGCCTGTGGTACGACACTAGACGCATTCACTTGCTCAATGTTACAAGCACTTTACTCTAAATATTCACAATGTGCCCGTTTGTATTTTCACAGGTCTAATATAGAATAGGTAGCTGACAACAGCTTATGTTGCATATATTGCTTGTATTTTTTTGGTGTTTTCTAGGGAAAAAAAAAGTGATCTTATAGTCAGTATCTGGTGGTGATATCTGTGTACAGAACCCACTGTTTCAGTATTTGTCCAGAAGATAGTGACTTTAATGTTTTTTTGACAGGGCACACCACTTCACACCCCAGCAAGGTTGTAAAAACTCCTCAAGATTCCATTTTTGCATTAAATATTTTGTAAAAAATATTCTATTTGTTCTAATTGGTAGGATGGCTACATACATGACACTAAGGTACAATCCATGCTGGTGTGTGAAGGTCAAACACCAGAAAGTGAGGCTGGTGTTGAGATGGTACCAGTAAGGGCCAAGCCAAAGCAACTGAGAATAGTACCTAAAAATCTACAGTGGAAACTGAAATAATATGTTTGTTCAATGATTTGTATTATGCAAATAAACCTAAAAAATGTGAATTCAGTGGGTGCAACCTGTGTTCATTATGCTTTGATGTTGTCAGCAGTTATTTGTTACGTTGATAACAGCTTCAACTGAAAAATATGATTTGGAGTGTTTAAAACTTCCCAGTGTGAGATACTTGCAGATGTGCTTTGCCTGATTCCAAGCTAGCAGTAAAATGGGGGTGCATCAGGTGAAGGTTTTGGAGCTGTGAAATCTAGATGTGGTCTAGACTGGGACTTACTACCCTTTTTAACTACTGGATGACAGTATTTCACAGGTACATCACATGCTATTTCCCTGGTTGCTCTTCCACTGGCTGTGCATTAGATGTTGTTTGCTTTTGTTATCAGTCATCAGCGGGGGCTTGGGAGCACCCAATCTTGGGCTGCAGTTGGGAAGAAACCAAAAGTACCTACAGGTGCACTGCCTGGTTCCCCACCAAGCCTGATGCTAAAGAGCAGAAGCCTCCACCACCCAAAGTCATGTTTGACCCTGTCAGAAAAATCCACTGTGGAGTTGTGTCTTCTGGGTGCTTCTAGTTTTGAAAACTGTCATCCATCTCTCTGTTTCCACCTGGGGAAAAGAAGTGATGTACAATAGCAGGTAAATGTAAATTTTGACATAGTTTCACTAACCTGCTCCCATTTTGGTGGGAAATAGGCCAAATTTCTCCCTTTCTTTTACTTTTGTTAGAATATCCATAGGCTCCTTTTAAATATCTAAACATTCTTCCCTACTCCCTATTTAAGCACAAAAGATGCAGATTTTGTTACTTTTTTTTTTACTTTTTCTCCTTATATTCACATAGCTGTGAAACTTCTATTCATATGTTTGTCAGGAGAAAAAAGGCAACAGTCTTTGTATTCAGAACTAGTGTTAAAAATTCTACTGTTTTTAGCTTTTGCTCTTTGTAAGAATGTCAATTTACTGAGTTATTGTGGTGCATTCTGAAGAAGTTATTACATACCCTGAAATTGACTGAAGTCAGATGTGAGAGATCTTGCAAGAGGAGGGAGAGTATTTTATTGATGTCTTTGGAAAGAGTTGCTTTTTAAGATGAGACAAAAGGGTTATTCCAGATATCTTAGTTTCCATCTGTAATGTAATAAATAATAACTCTGAGAATTCTAATTCAGCCTTTTCTGAGGAAAGTACTAGGGGATATAGACACATAACCATTATTACATTTGCACTTAGAAATAGTGGCTAAAACTCCCTAATTCCTTGGAGGGGGGAGCTCCCTCAAGGATATTGACACTGATATTCCCCTTTATGCGCTTAAGTGAAAAACAACTCCTGAATTAGCTAGATCCTGGGGAAAATAATTCATGTGCTCTGTAGTGACAGGTTGATGGGAACATTTGAATTTGTTGGATGCTTCTTTCCAAGAGAGATGGAAAGTTTTGATCACTAGCACATAGGAGGTCATTTTCCATTCCTCTTCTGTGTATCTGGAAAGAAATGAGGAGGTAATTTGACTTCAAGACCTTTAAATAATGTCCTTTAATGCTAGTTTTCAAGTGTTCCTTCTTGATCCTTTTATATCCTTATGGAAAAATAGGATATGTTAACAGTAACATGATGGATGGTTAATCCATTTTCTTGTCGGTCTGGTGTCCAGTGTTCTAAAACCTTTAGCAAAAAAATGTTATCTTTCAAAATTGTGTCTTCACTGGCAAGCACAAAATCACTAATATTTAATAAGCAATTGCAGTTACAGGCAAGGTGTTTTTTGCAAAGGGTTTTTCTATCTGCTTCACATCTTTTAAGCGAAAAGACCTCAAAATAACTTTGTTCCACTTGTGTGCTACAACTCGATATTCCAAACCAGTCCACCTTCTAGATTGGAGAGAGTCAGAAATTGGCAGCTGCTGTTAATTATTCAATTAATCCTACATTTATTATTTTCTTACTCAGTTTTGAAGACATGATGAATTATAAACAGTTCCAAAGATAGGTGCCCTTTTTCTAGGCTGATAATTCTATCTTTTGAATTAGTATTAATTAGCTGAAGAGGAGGAGGAGGATATTACATGGCTATTGACACATCTAAATTAGGTTCAGCTGTTCTTCTGTAAGCTCAGCTTTAACATTTAGAATATACAGAATTTAGAGTAAATATTCATTATCTGAATTTCATCCTAAAAGTAAAAAAGTACTGCTTGTTCTCCAGACTGGGACATTCTTCTATAAGCACAGAAAAACAACAAAACGCATATAGAGATTGGGAATAATTTAAGAACTCACTCTGTAATGACTAACAGCCTCTTGCAGTAGGCAAGAATGCAAAGAAGTTTCTCTTTCCTTTTTGCCCAGTTCTCTTAGAGAATGTGATTTTATTTCCTAGAATTAACTGGTCTTGTCTTAAGCATCACAAAGTAACTATTATTAATTGCAAAATTGCTTGCCTTTTTTTTTTTTCTTTGTAATACAGAGTAATAAGAACGTTGCCACTGGGGCAGTTCCTACACAGCCAGCCAACTTGAGCCTTTGACATACAATAATATGCCCCCTTCCAGAGCACACCCTTGTCTGTCTGCCTTTTGGCTTCTCCATTTCCACTGGAAAAGGCAGAAGTTGTTTCAAGATTGTGAATGCTTTCTTAGCACTTCTTAAATCCATCACAGCCTTTCAGGGCGAGCGAGGGTCACATTCAGTAACAAATGAAGGAGGCTGTACTCTCATCTCAGCTTCACAGTTGCACTTTCCTTCATATCTTCAGACAGGTATGAAGGAAAACCTGCTACCCTATCATTAAGTTAGAAAAATACTAATCCACGTCTCAAAAATTAGGTGGAACTCACCAACTTGTAAAGAGATACACATACCTGCTCTAGCAATTTCCTACATACGTGCAAGTGTTATTTAAATGCAAATAGGATGCCTAGAAACCAACCAAACAAATCACATTACTGTTTATATGCATTAATTAAGATGGTTCATTTGTTTTTATATTATTACTCAAAAGATTTAATTAGCTTCTGTTCTGGGAAAAAAATAATCATTAGCATCCTGCAACTTCCTCTGATAAATTATAGCCTGATGGGGAGAAGATGAGAGTCACCTTCCCATTAATGAGGGATGTTCAGCAGTAAGAAAACTTGTGTTTTCATCATTTATAATAAATTTGAACTTCAGCTTTTGGAGCAGAAAAGGAATGCAAAAATACTGCTTGCAACCTTTCTTTGCAAAGTATTTTACATGAGTAGAGAGGGAAATGTACAGAATATCTTTCCACTGACAGCTATAGTAAGCATCTTCTGTAAGATTGCGGCTTCACAGTATTTATTTCAGCATTTTCATCCAACAAAAATTTTCATATGAAGTGCAGCAAGTGCTGTGTTTTACTGCACCTTCTGATTTGAGCACTAAGGTTTATGGCGTGTTTCCTCTGAGGGGCTACAACTGCTGACAATGAAGCTGAGGGTCTTGGCAATCCTGCTGAAAAAGTGTGTGTGTGCATGTATATAATCACATATATACAATAGATATGTTGTATATATCTATACAAAATACAGTAGAAAGAAAAGAGCAGGAGGTTATTGACTATTGTGTTTTTAGCCAGGAAGCTGTTGTGTGCCCAGCACACGCATAACGTGGGGAATACCTGTGTGTAACATAGTGAGCACACACATTGCTTCTGCACCAGGGCCATGTGACCCCTTGGTTTGCCCACACCTGCCTAAACCTCCCCCTGGAGCTTTCCTGACCATTGTCACCTGGCAGACTTGTTTAACCCAAACTGTCCCCTCCCTGTTTCCCAGATGAACTGGGGGTTGGGATGTGGATTTCTCCTTATAAATCTCACTTTGCAACAAGGGAAATAAAGCAGGGAAATTCTGATGTCTTCCCATGTGTTCACGCTACTCCTCCTGAAGAATGTGCAGGTCTTCTCATAGTTGTCTCCAGACAGTAGGCCACTGTCTTCAAACTCATAAAAAAATGAAGCTATGTTCCCAGGACAGTGGCAACACTAATAATTCAAGTGTGGCTTGGCAGCCCAGACATTCACAGCCTGGCCCAGCTTCATAGGTGTAGACCTGGAGACTGGTGGCCCTACCTGCTTGAAGATGGTTTGCTTTGCTTCATGCTAGCTGCAACAGAACCAGTGACCCCTGTGGTGGATCTGGCTGGATCATCCACCCCCACCCATCTACAGTCTGCTGTGTCCTCCTCCCTTCTGCAGATCCCCATTATGCAGAGAAGGTTCTGCCTGAAGGTTTGTGCACCTCCAGTGAGATGAGGGATGGATTTACCAGGGGAGGCTGCCTTCAATTAGTTTTAAACTGTCGCACCTGCCACCAGTGACAAAAGTTGGGCCAGGCCACATGCAGGGATGCCTACTCCAGTGCCACAATCTGCTGCTGTCTCTGTTATCCCGTGTCCGGCGTTGGCAGAACCTCAAGCTGGTATGTCTTGTGATGGCCACGTGTGGGTGGGATCACTGCTGTGAAGGTCAGCACTGAAAGGCACCTTGAACAAACTCTGTGAGGTGGCAGCAGCTTCCACCCAGGGCAGCAAAGACCTTTAATGGTGCTGGGTTGCTCAGAAGGACCCCTAACTCCCAGAGAAGGTGCCGGGCTGTATTGCACCACCTGGAGGTCTCAGAGCCTGGCCGGGAGCCCTGTTGCTCCTGGGTGCAGAAACAGAGGTGGGGTGTCAGTGTGGACCCCTCCTGCTCCTGAGTGGTGTGGGGATCTTGATCCTAGCAATATTTTTCTGGTGCAACTTTTGTTCTAAGCACACCGTTTTTATTAAGGTGTCGATATCTTCCTGTTTGAATCTCAATAATGTACAACAGGGTGTGGGGTGTTTTTTTTCAGCAACCATTTGGAGAGGGAACTCAGACGGCTCGAGTTTCCCCGACACAGCAGCCTGTCGTCTTCTACTGACCATACGTACGGAGTCTCAATGTAGGGCATCCTGCAGCACCCAAAATCAGTCGGTAAGAAAACCCCTCCCAGTGCCTTTATTGCTTGAGTTGTGTGAACGACGTAGGTTTGTGAAAGAGAAGCATCGCGCCGCCAAACCCACAGCGGTCTGTGCACGACGCGGGTTTGGGAGTTAGGAAGGGTACGGCTGAAAACAAGCCAACAAACCCAGGAACGGGAGAAATATAATACAAAAGCAGAGAGAATGGTGCGATGGGTTGCTCTCGGAAGCTCTCGTGGGCCGCACTGACACGCGATGCTTTGCTGCCAGCTCTCAGGGGCATCCTCTGCTCGTGAGGTCAGACTGCAAAGTCCAGTCGCCTTGGGCAGGAAAGGAATTTAAATGCTTACACTCTACGGAGAGCAACGTGGAGCATGTTTGCATGTAACTAGCTGTGTGGGTATATGGGGGTCAGAACGTGAGCTTAAAATTTAGTCTATCCTGCCTCTTCATGTAAGCGGGAAGTGGAGTTTTTAGGCTTTGTCATGATTTAAATCATTTCTTTTTAGCATTTGTGTTTTGGCACTAGACTGCACACCCCGTGCTGTTGTGGCTAAATATTAAGCAGCCTCTCCCTCCAGGCTGGCAGGTGGTTCACCGCACCAAAGCCAGGGAGAAAAGCTTTGTGTAGACCCTGGCAATTTGCCCCCACTGTGAGCTCTTGCTGCGGAGTCTGGAGCCAGGGGGGGCTGCACCCCTTCTTTGGCCACAAACTATTTCCCTCCATCCATCCTCCATCCTCCCTGGCTCCAGCTGAGGCACAGGGCAGCTGCCCCACAGCATAGGCCACCACTCCCAGTTGAGTTCCTGCGGTGTTGCCAGTGCATCTGATTTTCTTCCCTTCCCTTCACTCTTACAACAGGTGAGATTTCTCTTAACCCTGCTCCTGAGCCCTATAATTACATGCCAGCGTACATTTTAGGAAAACAATTTTGTTTTAAGAGGGAGTGCACTTTATGGGTTAAAAACCACAGCTTGACTTAAAAGCCCTCTATTTTAAAGCCAAGCTCGTAGCTTCATTTTGGCTGGCACTTCATTAGTTACGAGGCTGGATTAGTCAGTGTTGGTGACATCTGCATCGGCTTTGTGGAGAAGTCAGTGAATGATGGACGAAGGTAATTAACAATTCACTTTTCCAGTCTTAATTATTGGCAGAGATTTAGTTCTCAGCTGCAGTTTGCTGTAGGATGCCAAAAGCATCGCAGCACAAGCTGCTGATGAGTTGTACTTCACCATGTGTTCTTTAACAAGTCGGAAAATAGAGTCCTGGGGAGCCTGGGTTATTGCTGCGCTCGTTTAGGGGTACTGCCTCCCAATTACGTATGCTTCCTTCACCTCCAGAGAGAGCACATTTGTCTCTGAAGCTTCTGTGTCCTTGTTTTGGTTTATCTAGTCTGTATTTCTTGCAAGAAAAAATGGTACTTTCCAGTTTTGCCCAGGGTTTTTGCCCTTTCATGGGTAAACCTGTGTGGTTTGCCTTCTGTGCCATCAGATGGCACTCCAGGTTCACGCTGCATTTTCTCTCCCTCTGCTGCGGTCTCCAGAGGGCACCGCCAAGGAACAAAAGAGTCGATTTCTGGTTTTACTCCATTTCAGAGAAGAAATGCCATTGGAAAAATCTTTTCCGAAAAATAGATAACCATTTGTAGACCCGATTCCTCCCTTCCCTGCCCCCCTTCAAGTTACAGACAATGTTGCACAAATGACCAGCAAAGTCATCCTTGCAGAGCGTGCCTGCAATCCAAGACCAAAAAAAGAAAAAGAAATCCTTTTTAACTTGTAGTAAAACACCAAGTAATGATAATCTAACAGTACAGGAACAGCAAACTTGTGAAGCGTGCAGCCTGGCTGGTGCAGTTTGGTATCTTTTTGAGAGGGTTCCTGTCTCTAAGATCTTTACACAGATGTGACGCCGTTGCTCTGCATTGTTTGCTTCCATCATGATGTGAGTGCTGACAACACACAGTCCTGATGTCCCTTCTGGTGGAAACTCTGTTTTTTCCCATCCCTTCATGTGTTAGATGCCAAAAAAACCCCCCAGTAATCAGGGTTTATCCTAGCTTAAATCTTTTTAACTTTCTGTTGCCTGAACAGTAAGAAACAGAGACAAATCTGTGGCAAAGTTTAATTAAAACTTAGGTAGAAGATGTGTTGCTTTAAGGGAAATTCCAGATGCAACTCTTGCTTGAGATCTCTGTGCACTATAAATTAACACACAGTTCTGGGGAAAGCAGAAAGGTCGTGTCAAGATCACACACCAGGTAAAGGCTGACAGGAGAAATGTTGAAAGGACAAAATTTTCATCTTTTACAGCTCAAAGAGAGAGATGACAGCAGGTTGTTACAGAGATTTTGTTCTATTTTTGAAGCTGGGAGGATTTTTGCGCAATAATAGCAAGTTTGGCATCAGAAAGGGCCACAGAAATATTGCTGTTATCCACAGGAGACGGCAGTGCTTGACAGCAGGAGCTGTGTCACGCTAAATTAGAAAGGGCTTGAACCAAGCCCACAGGCCCCCTAATATCTCAGAAATCGGTGTGTGTTGATCTCAGTCTGGCCTGTCTTTATCTGAAGTAATTTCTTCACTTTAAAAGATGCTTCAACAAAGCATCTTTTCTGCGGTTCCCTCTCCTGTTCCTCCCTCCCTATTCCGGGCTGGTGACAGCAGGGATGTTTCCACGACAACAAGCCATGCTGTTGCCTCAGGTGACAAACTACAACTTCAATAAACAATCGCTAAAAATAGCTTCAAACAATTCATTAGGTAATGAAAATGTTATTTTAATAGGGATTAGATGCTTTGGAAGTAGTCTACAGACCGAACTCTGATCAAGAACCTGTCTACAATCACAGCTGAAGCTACCATCTGAAGGTCAGGATGGATAGCACCACCTGAATACTCCAAGAGCCCTCTATTTTTTTTAAAAAAAATCAAGTTCAAAACATACTCAATCAAAGGGATGCAATGTAAAGCAAGTTTATTTTCTTTTGGTGCTAAATTTTGTTCAAGGCACATACTGGCAGGAAATATGTTCAAGGAATTACCAACTTCATCCCCAGAGGCTGTCTGTGTGTGTGCCCCTGCACCAGCGTGAGAGACGGATGATGAGCCCAGGAAATGGTTTTGCAATAAATGGATTTTTCAGTCTTCTCTTTACAGAAGATGCTTTCCTGGAGTTATAAGTGGATGATTCATAAATCTCTCCTAATGCTGCTTCTAGTAACAGTTCAATTGATCTTTAATCGTTGTTTAAAAAGTGAATCTCCATGGGAGTGTTTCAGTCCTGGAGCCTGAAGTTTCTCTAGCCCAGAGCAGCTCTTCTCTCTTGCAGCTTAGAGGTAATGTCTTTAATGTCTTTAATGTCTTTAGGCACAGGTGGACACACTGAGAACCTGAACATGCTTTATATCACAGTTTTCACATAGCACGGGTACTCTTTGGGTCCAGTAGTTGTCCTGGCAGAATTTCTTTTTTGCTTTAATTTTGCTTCAATTATTATATTATGTTTCTCAAATGTAGTGAATCTAGGAGGTAAGAGCAAGAACGACAATAGCTGCCACCTTTCTGCATCCTGTAAGATGTGTGGGTTCTACAAACACCTGCCTTTCCAATGCCAGACCTGTTCTGACCCCCTTCAGAGGCTGGGTATGGATCAGGGGTCATGGGGTAAGATCCACCTTTCTCTGCAGAAACTTTTCAGTCTGTGGATGAGGGACTTGGCACTGCTCCTACTGGGTCTTCTTCTCACACAGCTCCCTTTGGAGGGATTCTGGCCACAGCAAAGATGCCCTTCTACGCTACACTGAGGTTCATCCTGCTGTTGCAGTGTGTCACCGCACAACATGGATCAGGTAGGTCAGAATAATGTCAAATACAATCTAATGTGCACTAAAAGCTGGTGAGACTTCTTTCACCAAGAGTTTTTGAGGCAGAAAATGGTGATATAAGTTTTACAGAGGCCCTGTTTGTTTCGTTACAACTTTATCAGGTGGAGGGTGAAATTGAGGTTTGCTGCAGGCTTGGTAAGAACATCTCACGGGAGCTGTTTTGTGGGGTGTTCTCTTGGTCTGTTGTCTGGCCCAAGTCTGTGGAAGAAGAAAACTGAAGGAAAGGTGTATCTGAAAACTGATAATGCAGGTGTCACCCTGGAAGGGGAAAGATTGCTTTCTAGGTTGTGAAAGATTGCACAAATCAGGGACTAGGTGCTGCATCACATCTCCTGCAGGGCAATCACAGCCCTGTGCCTGTTTCTCGCTGCATTTTCACTGTAGGCCTTCTTTGTTTCCAGTGGGAAACTCTTGAAGATCTTGGTTGGGCTCCTATTGGGGTGAGACCAATATAGGAAACCTCAAGGTTTCTCTGCAAAAAGATGCCTTTTCTCCACTTCCCTTCCCACAAGAGGGCAAACGATGCGGGTACAGGCCACAGCAGCACCCGACTCATCTCTCTTGGGAAGGGAGAAGATTCACATGGGGTGACTTTGGCACCTGGATGTGCATAAGGTGGCCGTGTCCCTGCTGGTGAATCGCTGGCAGGGCTTTGTCTCTCCTACACGACAGTTGCTCTTTGTGGTGGATTTTTTTAATTGAAGGTTTAAACGGTTAAACTGCTTTCTTAATGCACTGGTGGTTGCTAAGATACAATCTCTCCGATTCTGTAAATCTTCCACTTGAACTGTAGGATATTGGCAAATGGGGCTTTCCTGGCTGACAGCTCGGGAGACAGAGAGATTACGGGGCACTTACCGTCAGGCCAACGAGAAACTGCTCCTGCAGAGCTTCCTGTGGTTGGTCCAGTGGTGGGAGTCAATGGGATTTTAGTGGCTTCTGGTCACTGGATGTGGCCCAAGGAGGGGGTGAGAGGGAGAAGGTGGGGAGTTATAGGATGAGGTGGAAGGAAAGGCAATGCAGGGAAAACGGGCAGGCAGCAGGGGGGCAGAGAAGGGGGAATAAGATGGACCGTGCAGAGGGAACAGGGAAATCTTTCTGGCCCCCACTTTAGGTAGCTTCAAATTGCAATTCTCCTTCCTGAGCAAGACTCACCTTCTCTGCAATTTTAAAATGAGGTGTGGATCTTGGGAGAGTCTGGGTTTGGGACTGGTTTGGAAGGACCTTGGGGATAAGCTGTACAACGGGAGATATTTAGCAGCTCCACAAAGCAATCAGGAGATACCAGATTTAGCAGTAGCACTGGATTCCTGGAAGTTCATTATCAATATGACAATAGCAGCTCAAAATAGCCAATTTTTTAAAAGAGAAACCTGGCGGAACCCTACTTGTTCACAGAATGTGTGGAGGAAGGTGGTATAAAATAGTGCAGCTTATCTCTTATTTCATGCTGAAGTAAGTCTTTACCTGGTGGGGTTGCAGAGGGTATTTTTAACATATTGACAGAGTGCAATTGATGCAGCAACATCTATCCAGGTTTGCAGAAGCCTGGATCAATAGCTGTGAGAAATGGAGACTACAGCTGTTGATCTCGGAGAGGTGTTAGCAGAGATGTCAGAGGATGATAATTGAACTGGCAGCGTTTTCCTCCCCACCTTTTCCACCAGACGATCTGAGATGTGCCTAATTTTACTGTGAGCGTTGTCTCCTGTATCACAAAGACATTGCAATGGCAGCCTCTCTCCTATCCGAGGGAAATCTGCTTCCTTCTGCATTTTCCCACTAAAGTGAGAAGGAGCCTGGTCCAGGGCACCCAGCAGAGCTGGTGGGGTGTTCAAGCCCCTCTAAGGAGAAATGGAAGGAGAACCTGCTGGGGCTTGGACGCTGGCACAAGTTATCAACAGTGGGGTGTCACTCTGGTGTCCTGCTTGGGCGGCATTTATTTTATAGGGAGTGCATGGAAGAATACCAGCCTCTTTGCCCTCCAGTCTAAGGCCTGAATTCCAGTTTCAGTAACTTATTATTTATCATTTACAGTGAATCTTTCCCTGAAGAGAAAGATTCTTCCTCTAGAAAATTGATTCTCTCCTTTTGGAAAATGGTGAAACACATAATTAGCTGGGCCTCAGTACTGATTTGTATTCATGGGAGCTTTTATAGCTGAGGGAAATGAAGAGTTTGCTCAGTCAGGTGCTCAGCACAGAATGCTTTGCATCACGGGCCAGATTTAGGATCTCTAAGTGCCTAAAGAGTTGTGCACACTTTTTTGATCCTCATCCAACTTCAGATAGAAGGTAAAAAACCAAAATCGTTTCTAAGAAAAGGTTCCTCTTGGTGCATTCTGAAAGCAAACCTTCCCAGTGTCCATGGCAAACTGTCCTGCACAGAATATCCAGACCATTTCATGGCTTCACAAAACCAAAGGAACATGCCCTGTCACAAGTAGCTTCAAAAATTAGGTCCAATTTTTTTTGACTCTCACCCATTCCAGCAATCCTGTTGCCTTCTGAGGTTCTACCACATGAGGAAGATCAGTGAACTCATGCTCTAATTTTAGACTTAATGCAATTTGCTGAGAAGACTCCAAATGGAAAAGGATTATTATTGGGAGTGGGAGCAAATTGATGATAATAATGTTAGTGAAAATTGGACATAGAAGGCGAACAATCCTTATATATGCCCTCTCACCAGGGATTAATAACCACAACCTTGGAAGGCTCCAAGGCACTTAACTCTGCCTGAAAGCAAGACGACGTGCTGCCTGCAAACAGAAGTGGGTGGCTCATGCCATATCCCCCTTCCAAACCACAAAGGGTTAAATTGCCGTATGCAGCTACTAAGTATGCGTGTGAAAATTTCAAAAGCATGAGTTAGCCATCTGGCTCCTGCTCCTACTGGGTATTTAGGGATGAAAAGAGAAACTGGAAAGGTAAATAGTGTATTGCTTGATGTGTTGATTTTCGGCTGAGATTCCTCTCTTCAATGCCTAGTCATATTTGTCCATCTAAATGAGTGGGATTGACTGTGTCTTCCCCCAAAAAGGGGAGAGAAAAAAAAATAATATTAGCATGTAAGCTCTGGGAGAGCTGTGCAAAGCAAGACACTGCCTCATCTGACAGCTGAGGCAAATTTATTCTGGTCTGCATCCAGAAAAAGGACTTAGCCTTTCAGTGTCTCTCTCACACACGCTGATGCCCAGGCGGTTTCTCACACCCTGGGGCTCTGTGTGGAAGACACAGCAGGGTCACCTGCCTTGGCTGAGACTCTAAAGAAGAGCCCCAAGATCTGGAGCTCGGGAGGGTCAGGCATCAGTTTGGACTGGGAAGCAAATGCTTTCCTGGCTTTATGTGTGTGTACCAAGATAGGGAGATATTTTTTTTCCTCCTTCTTCCTTTTTGTTTTTTGGTAATTTCCCCCTGGGTAGTGGCAGAAAGAGAGCAGTTGGGGGGAAGAAGGACGCTGCTCTGCTGATAGCCCTCTGGTTTGTCACCTGGGCCAATGTGTCTCCTTCGGGAGGCCAGGCCTGGACACATCCCAGATGTGCCCTCATGGTCTGCTGCGCTGGAGGGTCTCCAGCCTGGCCGGTGGTGACACTCACTCATGCCATTCCTTAGTCTGTGATTGTGTGTGTCCCTTCACATTGCACATGTCTCTTGTTCCATCCGTAGGAGACTGAGACTCGAATCTCCGAAACCCTACGAGCAGAGGAAGAAGCTGGACCAAGGTATGAACCAGAAGCTTATCTCCAGCCCTGATGTGCCTGCCTGGGCACTCTTCATCACCCTAAACCCCCACCTCAGGCCCACTCACGGCACTGTGTTTACCCTCCACCTGCCACAACATTTTAGATTCTCATAGTAGCTTGCCCTGTGACTCTTCCTTCTTTGTAAAAGGAGCTAAACCACTCTCTCATGTCTAGCTTAAAAATAAGCTGTGCCTTGAAGTCATCTATTTATGCCTTTTAAGTTGTGGTTTTATTGAAAAAGCTGGTATTAACATATTTATATTTTTATTCAACAACAGTTAGCTAATTTGTGCAACACAAAGAATGCAGCCATGAACAACAGCTTTCAAAACAACCAGATTTACCAACTTTACCATCACTTACTCTACACCACTGAAAGCTCAAACTAAAAAGAGAAAGAAAGTTGGAAACGTTCACAATGACGATGTTAACTTTCCATACATTCAAGAAAGCAGGAGACCAATCTGTAGTAGTGATGTCACAGACAGGAATGGAATACTGGTCTTTGAAAGGTTTCTATTTATTTCCTCTATAATCACTTCATGGTATTTTGGTTGGGTATTTCGTTAGTTTTATAAAGCTCCAAACATATAGTTCTTTAATTAATTTTAACGTTCTTTTTTGGTACCCAAAGCTGTAACAGAGTAAGGTACTTCAATTAAAAACAAAAAATTGTTGTATTAAGATCTGTTTTATAATAAGTTATCTATAGAATCTTACTTGAGAATGTTAAAAGCTAAATATATGTTTTACAGTACTTCTAGCTGTAAATGTCAATATGAGCTGATAGCAGGTTTGTTTTTTTTTTTAGCTGCAAAGGTTAATGGAAGAGGCCAAAAGTCAAAGAAATTGTATGACACCCTTGAAGCAGTAGTTTGGCATTAACAAGTTCTCTATACAATTTACCACATTCTTAAACCTTTTTACAAGGAGGAAAAAAAAAAAAAAAGCAATTTTTAAAAATTTCATTAGAATAAATATGTACATATACTGTCCATGCCTGCTACAGCACACCGTATTTTATAAACAAACGTTCCTCATTCCCTTTAAAATTAACCTACACATTTCATACCGTATGTGTTTAGTGTGGCTGGAAACTGATGCACATGCGTTTGTGCTTCAACACACAAAAGATACAGCATTGATCCAGAAAATTTCAAACATACAGGTTTCATGTGTTGTGTTAAGATGTCATATAAAAGCTGTAGATGTGGGTTGTTGGGTTTTTTTAGTTCTTGTAAGCAGATTTTTACCCACTCTTTCCCTCAAACCAAAATATAAAAACATGCAGATCCCTTTGTCTGTACATTCTCCACTTACCAAGAAATCAGTGCATCATGGCTTAAAGACTATTTTTTCTGAGGCGTTTTAATATGGGCAGATTAACAGGTCATCGGAGTCGTGCTCTTTTATTCATAGTTTGAGGAGAAATCCTTTGGGATAATAATTTTTCTGCCAGAGCTATTAGAGATGCAGCAGAACTTTCTTTTCCTGCATTAAGAGGACTCCCTGCCTACTGCACTGTTCCCACAGAATTCCTGCATGCCCTACACCGATTGCGTGTACTTTCCTTTTCCATTTACATCACTATTTCATTTTAAAACAGAGATAGATCTAACATTATTTATACTGAGAAGGTTTTGTTTGGTATGGAGTTTTAAAATTTTTTTCATGTTTCTCCAGGGATACTTTTTGTCGCCCAGTAGACTCATTTAAAAACATTAAAATTCACTGAGCAGCACTGGTTCTTTTTGCAGCTACAGATACCATGGCATTGCCTGTGTTTGCCAAAGGCTGGGATTAAAATAACCTTTCTGCAGTTATTACGTGAGGGACTTTCTCCATGATGTAGCTTTGTTCCCACTGAAGTCGGTCGTTGCCTTCAAGGATGGTACTTCTAGCCAAGGTTTCCAGAACTCCAACTCCCAAACGGCAGGAGGGGATGTCCCCTGCCAGGCTGGGTCTGACCAGCCAGTCCCACTGGAGCGGTTTTTAATAGTCCTCCACATGATGAAGACACCAGTTACTGTTTTAAATACAGCAGAGAGTTCCATGAACTTCTATGATCTATGAACTTCTTAAAATAAGCTGGCTGAGTAACTCTGCCATTCTGTCACTCATTCACAAAGTTAGTAATAACGTGAATGAATAGAGAAATGAGTAAGAGAGTGTTGTAAAGAAGGGAATGGGACAGGTGAGAAAGGGCAGCTCTTCACCAGCAGGGACTCTGCTCCCAGTTAGAACTGTCGTGAGGCCCCTCCAACGCGCCCCGTGCTCTAAAGGGAAGTGTCTGCTCATTCACTCAAATAGGCTCAGCTTAGTTGAAAGACAGGAAAACGTTACTGAAAAAATAAATAAATCATAATAATCAAGAGATTGAGGCAAAAAGCTCTAACAATGTGGTAAATGCTGCGGACTGCAAACGCGGGCAGTGCACCAGAACAGCATGGTCCTGCGAACCACTGAGATGCTGGAAAGGGCTGCTGGGAGCTGAGGAGCCCCAGCCCTCCTCAGGAACACCCCCAGCTTGGAAAAATACCCCTGTTTGCTTAAAGGAACCAATACAGACCACAGAGCTGGATTTGCAGTCGTGCCTTTTACTCATACAGTTGCAGTGATGGAAAATAGTTGGCTTTGCCACCAATAATGATACAGGCTGAGGGATGAAAGGATGCAACCTACAAATCCCACCACAGAAGCCACAACTTTTGTGAAGATCACATCCTTCTACAACTCTCAAGAGGCTGGTTTGTAAATATAGAGGGATATTGATAAATCTAGTGCATTTCTGAGTTCACTTTATCCTGAAATATGTACAGATTGTTTGTCGCTGCTATAGCAATGATGTTCTCGGTTGGGTGCCACGCTGTGTGCAAGATCTTCTTAGTAAAGTCCAAACTGTCAACACTGATGTCATCTTTCCTCCTTTTGCCTCCGACGCAGACTCTCCGGGGCTTTAGAATAGCTCGTGGTTTACTGCTCTCACGGGATGCCTCCAAGGTAACATCCCGCTTGGTATTTCGGTCAAACATTCGAAAAAAGTTGTTATATGCACCTGTCATTATCACACTGCAGAAAGAGAGAGAGAGAGAAAAAAAACAAGACAAAAGTGAACAGCAGCTTGTGGGGATGTCTACTAATGTGACTGGATCAGGACAGTTGAGCTTTCATGTTAAGATTAGACATCTTCTGGTTTCACCTGGGAAGGCATATAAAAGAGGATTTTCCCCAGTACTGGACAGAGTGAATAGTTTGCTTCTACCAATCTGTATTCAACGAAAATTAGATACCCCAAAACCGGCATCCTGAAGCATGCACAAATATCAGGACCCTGACGTCATAAGGCTGACTTCACAAGATGATAAAGTCATAAGTTTGACTAAGTTACTTTTAATTACCTTCCAGCTTTTTCTGAGCTTTTAAGGGTCATATATTTGGGGCTTTTTTCTTTCTCCAGAGCTTTACCTTTCCTGACAGATGAGATTTACCACGATTCCAGAAAAAGTCTTTAAATAATATTATTATTATACAAAGTATTTCAAACCTTGTGATAAATAGCAAGATTTAGTACACAATTATATATTTTCTTATTTTGAAGAAAGGTATTTTGAAAGGTTCTGAAAAATCACACTGAGGTTGCACAAGTAAATTTATTTCCCTCCTGAAGCCATAGACCTTGCAAGTCTAAACAGCATTAAAATTCCTACCTACATCTACAACATTTCTTAGAAATAAACACATTGATAAAGAGGACTGTGCCATTTATTGTATGAAGTTTGAATGAAGATTCAAGTCAGGATATATTTCTGGGTCTGGGAGAAAGGGACAGAAAACATCCCTTGATCTGTATAAAAATTACCCCATTAATCAGCTTGTAGTTTGAAATAATGGATTGCCGGTTGCTTCATTCCCCCGGTCCCTGGGGGAGGATATTTTGTCACTAAATTTAATGAATTCAGGATTTCATCCATGGCCCTCAGGTTATTGGATTAGCATAATCATGGGTTTCAGAGCCTTGTTTGAAAAGCTCTTCCCTTGTGAACTTTTTCCACATGCGAAGCCAGGGCCACACTCCGCTCTCCTGTCTCAGCCCCAGACGGGGTGTTTTTCCTGAATTTCCATTCCGGAAGGGGAATCCACCCCAAACGGTCAGGTCTCCACAGGAAAAGCCACACAGTTCTAAAACTCGGGCAATCGGGAACTATTTGCCTTCCTAGTAGAGCCCACCAGTGCATATTTCATGTGCTCCACAGTCAATACACTAACCTCCACCTCCTGTGAAATTCACACTCTGCTGCTGTTTCACACCTGGGGGGAATTTGCATTGAGCCAACATATTGGCCCCAAAAAACTGGCCCCTGAAACAGCAGATGCAACTGTGGGAGAAGTCAAAGGTATAAACTGTTCTGTGCCATCCGGGCGCTCACTAGCTGATTCGATTAGATGCTGCTGGATTCAGGAGCTGGCTGACACCCTGCACAGCAGCCTCCAGCCAGCCTGGCCTTCCTCTCATTTGGGGCCATTACTTGTTACTGTAATACAAATGAATGACACGCTGAAAAACGCACAAATGGGAGCCATGTCTCTAACTGCTTCTGCACTGCAGCTCCTGTGTGAGTGACAGCAGCTCCGCTGCCTTCAGAGCCACTGCAGGGTATACCAGAGCTGGATTTGTACCCGATGAATCACTAGCAGGAGGGCCAGCTCCATCCCTCTCCCACATTTGCTGGTAGCATACTGCAGTCTGACGGCAGCCCAGTCCACACTGAGCTTTTTGTGCAGCTCCTGAAGCGCTAAAGGAAACTGCTGCAAATCAGAGAGGTGTAGAAGAGAGACAGGGCACGCACTGCCCTCAGCCAGGGCTCACCTACAGCCTTCACCCCAACCAGAGGCTGCTTTCCCGAGGTCCACGGGCAGCACAGGGCTGGTTGCACCGGTGCTGAGCGTGGGGATGGGCAACAGAGGCACTGGTCCATCCAGCCCTGGCAGGGAGATGCCCCAATGCTTTCCAGAAGCCCCTGGGTTGTTGGTGGTGAGGGATCCCTTCCCTTCCCCACCCACAGCCGGGCACGGTCCTGCTTAGCGAGGCACAAGTTAACGATCTCACCCGCTAAAAAAACAAAGGAGTCAGCGTGACAGCTTGATAAAACATAGCCCAGAAGCTGCAGAAAGCCTATTGATCAAGCTTAGTGCCCGTTTCAGAAATTGAATCAACAGCAGTAAATCTAACGTTTCACTCCTTCCAAATCACCGTGTCTTGTCATTAGGGCTCCTGCTGTAATGGTTATTCACAACGTGAGCGAGTGGAGGTTATTCCGTGTCTCAGCACTAACATACACCAGGTGTGATGCAAACAGCCCAGCGGGAGATTTTTCTCCCCCTCCCCACGCCCCCTCAAGGAAAAATTTGGAGGGAGTTGGGGCACCCTGGGCTGCTGAGCTGCAGGAGCATCTCTCCCAAGGAAAGCAGGGACTGCCGGGGGAGCAGCTTTCACACGAGAACCAGAGCACCAAAACCCACAGAGAGGTGTTTGCCCAGAATTCTATTTCAGGGGGTTTCTCTCACAGTGAAACTGCCTTTACAGTCCATTCGCTTTTTAATTTCTTGAACTCTCACATATTTTTAAAACTCTGCCGCCTTCAGTTGGATTTACTGCAGTTATTTTTTTTTTAACATATGTAGATGACTACTTTTCATGCTGTCCCGTTTTTTTTCCTGCAGTTTAATGGCTCAGTAAAAAATAGCATTATGTAAATGAGAAAGTGCCCGTTCTTGTTCAAGGTCACAAACACAGATGGATTATAACCTTACCTGCTGCTTAAAATAACAATAAAAGAGAACGAGAACTAGATGTAAGCCTGCAATTTCTTCCCATTCAGGAAAATATAATGTACAATAATGGAGTGTATGCGATAAGAGAGATTTTTAGAGATAGATATACATATATATATATATATATATATATCTTAGAATAAAAACTGTAGCTGAGTACAGAAGGAGTCTGCTCTGTATTTCCAGACTCTGTTCTGCACAGTAGTGTTATGATGAGTTTTTGAAACAAACCCTTGCAAGGGAGGATGGTCCAAGAAACCAAAGCCCCTCACCCAACACACCCCATACCTACACATAGGAGGGTAATGGAGCAGCCCAGAAAAAGCTCTGCCTAACTACCTTTGATTTTATTTAGCAAGCAGGTTCACAAGTTGTGCTATACCCAGGGTCAGAGTTACCACCATCTCAGCTGCAGGGGGGTATTTAGGAGGCAGAACAGACTCCAGCACACCCTGAGGAGCTCAGGCTGCAGCACAGCTGCTGACCAGCTCAAACCACAACAGCTCAAACCACAACAGCTCAGTACCCAGCTCAAACCACAACAGCTACAGGCAGCATGCTAAAAGAAATAAATAATAATTTTTACAAAAGCAAGGAAAAAAAAAGCCAAAACACAGGAAAAACAGCCCAAGGGCAGCGACACGGCTACCACTGCCCACCTTTCACACATCAGCAGCCTGGCTGGTGCTCTGGAAGGAGAGGCAACCCCTTCTGCAGGTACCTGCAGGGCCCTGGATGCACTGGATGCAGAGCTCGGTGCTGACCCCTTTGCACTCCCCACGGGGTGAACATGTTTTCCTCTCCACACGGTGCAGAACACATGGACAACTTTGTGCTCCCTCTCTAAGAGCTGCTCCAAGCAAGTTCTGAGGGTTTCAGGTGAGCCTGCAGGTAGCTTGTTTGGAGTGACAGCACAAAGTGCTACTAATTTGTCCAGCTTGCCCTGACACTGGGGCATTCTTGCTTATTAATGATGCACTCTGGGGCATCTCAGTGACAAACTTTGGTCTTTGTGCAAGGTCTTACCCCCTTTTTTTTTTTTTCTTTACAAGCAGGACAAAAGTATTCTTACAGAAAGTGAAAAGGGAAGGAAAAAACCCCACTGCAAACCAACCCTACTTTTATTAATTGACTTTTCATCTTACTCACTCCCTACTTGCCATTGTGTTCTTTCTTTTTCTCATTCTTCCCCCCGCAATTCTGACTCTGGTCTTTACCACACTTTCCAGGTAAGTTTTCCTCTCCCCCTCTCTTCCTTCTTCCCTCCTCTTCTTCCATTTCCCTCTACCTTGCTCTACGATTTTTAAAAGACACCTTATTTACTTCTCTGCTCTCCTCCTTAGCTTCATCCTCTGTTCTCTGCTCCATCCTGTCTATTTTGCTTCACTTTGTCCTTTCCCTTTCCCTGTTCCACGTTCCCCCCTCTCATCTCTTCATTTTACATTTGGAGGTCTCACTGCTCACTCTTTCTTTGTGATCTCCCACTGCCTCCAGTCTTACTCTCACAGACATCTCTCTCAGCTCTCAAGGGTTTTGGGCTTCCATCCTTGCCTTCTCCTTTGGGCTGAAGGTTGGAAAAATGAGCTGGTGGGTGGGTCTCCTCTCTCAATACATATAAATGACTGGTTCCTGTGCCCTTGGATCTGGCAGGGATTTGGAGGTCCAGGTTGTGGCACCAGAGATTTCAGGATGCTGGGAAATCTGCAAGGCTGGGCTGGGGATACACCAGCTTACCAGGGGACGGGGAGAAGGAAAAGCACAGCTGGTTGTCTATTTTGCAGGAATTTTTATTATTGCCAAGGGCTGTAAAAACAGGGGTTCGCATTCAACCATGTGTGCAATCTGCTTTTCAGCTGGGCAATCAGAATCCAGACCTTAATGACCTTCCAGCAAACTCCCAGGAACTAAAGAATTTGGGCAAGAGAGGTTGTTTCAAAATTAGCAGAACATTAGCTGCTCCCTCTGACCAGTACACACTTTGTTCACATTTCTTCACCCTGTGCAAAGCTGATCTGGGAGCCAGCAATACTTCAGGTAAGGTATTTTTTTTAAAAGTCAATCTGTAAAATTGTCCAGAGCAAAAATTTAAGAAAAGTTCTTTGTGTTTGCACTGTAAGAAGAATATGCAAAACTAATGTTTACATATGGACAATTTTCAAAATATTTATATTTTGCATGCCACCAGAAGTTGTAGCACTGATGTTTAATTTAGGGACAGAGTTTTAGGGTCAACAGAAGCACCCTACCAACTATTGATGGCTTCAGCATCTTTAAGCATCTTTAAACTTTAAAACATTTGGCTCTCAATAATTTGTTTTTGTAATGACTTTCTTAAATGAAATGCTTCAGTACATGGCTTTCCCCTTTAAAAAGTTCTGCTTCTTTTGGAAGGTCAACAAATTCCCTGCTTCATCAACCTTAAGGGTATCTGAACAGGATTTCATCAGTGGCACTAAACTACAATGAGATCTTCCACAATATTTTTTAGTTACTGAGATTTCAGCAAACATGTCAGTCACTAAGAATTGGCGTATCTCTGTCTTTCCCATATCTGTTATTCCCATACTTCATTCAGATGTCTTTACTGCAAGCCAAGCTCTTAAATGTCATCCGTATTGCGGCCATCCTCGCATGCGAGAGTTTTATCAAAATTGCCCCATTCAGCTGCCTTCCTGGATGTCCTGGTTTGCCCTGAAGCTCTAGGGACATCAGCTGGAATTAAGGCTTGCTTAAAAACCAAACCATCCTCACTTCACATTGGTTTGTGTTTGTTGTTTTTTAAAGACTTTTATAACAATTTGGGGGCTAACTCTGTCCCAGATTAGTCCTTCTAGATGCACAGAAATTCTTATTCACCTCCACATGTCTATTGTCCAGAGAAATTCAGGTCATGTCAAAGCTCCCCTCCTTCACTGTTGCTCAAGAAGCCATGGAATCCACGGGATGGTGTGCCAGGACTAAGGCTGGGCAGTTTCAAGGACCAGCATGCATCAGGCTTAAGGATGACAGAGAAACTAAAATGGCCTAGCTAACCTGTGCCTCATCACAAAGGTGACAGCAGAACATCATACCCCGAGGCAAGAGAGACTGGACATGTAAGCTAAGCAGACGTGAGGGGAGGAGACTCAGAGAGCAGCTTCCACCAGAGTCTGCCTCCAGACTTGCAAATCTCAGCAAAGGAGGTTCTCAAGGCACCCAGCATGAAAAGGGACCCTTCCTTTGACCTGAAATTGTCTCACCAATCATATTTTGAGCCCCTAAACTTCCAAGATTTCACTAGCATGTGTACCAGTGCAGAATAGCACATCTGCAGTCTCCTGGGACTGACAAGCAAGGTCCACCAGATCTGGTTTCATGACAAGCTGTCTTTTGAGAAAAAAGGATCTGTTCCAGTAAAACTCTTTCAAAAGCATTTTTCATAGGAATGAAAAATTAGATGTATTACAACAAAGGGAAAGGAGGAAGCACTGTGGCAAGCAGGGGGAGCCTGGTGGCATATTGGGGAATTTTCCTTTACACTGCACTGTGTGAAGCAACTGACTCCCCATCACAAAGAAGGAACTTCTTTAAAGTTGGAAAAGCTGGAGACACTCTGGTATACAGCTGGCTGGGATAAGACTGGGAATAAGAACAGAAGTTCCCCAAGTCCTTCCTTGAAAGCTAATATTTGACATGCTGAGCACCAAGAACAAAATGACATCTTCTAGCTCTCCAGCATGGAGCGTGCTGCCAGGCAGGAAGAGACTGTTAACATCCCATCCACTGGGACCTGCCAATTCTGCTGATTAGAGTGAAGGCTGACGGATATTCAGTGGAATGAATGACAGTTCAGTAGGAAAGGACTGACTGAACAGTTGTATGTGACTTCACTCATCTGCTTACAGCATATCACTTATCATGATGGTATTTAGAAGTCTCCCTGGAAGGGTTCCCGTACACCCATTCATTTGAAATCTTAAAAAAAGAATAGTAATTAAGGTATTCATTTCCTACCATGTAGAATTACTACATTATTTTTTTTTTCTTTTATTGGCTTTTTTAACTCACAAACTGCTGCAAAAGTGCTAATTTTTGAGGTAAACCTAAAATTAAAAAAAATTATGTTGGGCATCAATGGGAAGAAAACAGTGTCTTGTAGGTCATTACTAAAAGACTTAACTTTTAAAGTGAATGGGAGGACTAAATTAAGTCATTGTATAAACAGAGCTCAAATATTCTACATAGTCATGTAATGATGTATATACAATAAAGGTAGCTTGATTTCAGTATAATATACTCATCTACAGATAATATGTGCTCATCTGGTTGAATTAGTGTAAGACCCCTGCTTGACTCCCTCCCCTGACCACTGTTGTTGCCAAAGTACATAGTGATTAATGTGCCCTTCAGCAAATGAGATCGGCTCTGTCTGATCATATTAGTTCCTGTTCATTGGAGTAACTGAGCATCAATCACATTCTAATCAGAGCTCGCCTACATTGATTTTTTTTTTTTGCAAATAGCCTCACCATCAGGTTCTATCATAGTCTAGATTAACTCCTTGGTAATGACAAAAATTAACAAAAAGTATTTTCACCTAAATAATAAGCATGCTTTCATTTTTAACTAAACAATCCTGTGACTTTAAATTGTCACTGTAGCTTTAAAGTCTGCAAAAAATAACAATAACATGTTTAGAACTGCAGTTATTACTGTAATGTATAAGTAGTCTACTGCAGCAACTCTTAAGAATACCATTGTTAATAAGCATTGCTTCTCTTTAGCAGCACTCCTTTTAAAAAACTACATACCAAAAGGATCAAATTAAGTGACCTTGCTATTCAAATGAACCATTCTTTAAGAATTAACAAATATAATTTAACCCAAATATAATTTCAATTATGATCCACCCCAAACCCCATAATCATTGTAGTGTGTAGCAAAACAATACAGTACTTGTCACACACAGAAGCAAGAGGCTCAGAAGAGTGAATGTTCATCCAAAGATGAACGTCAGTGCTGATACATTTGGCTTTTAGAAAGAAACAGCTAAATTGAAGAGGACCCCATCTTTTGTCAAATGTTGCCAGCTACTCTACTCAACAGCTTCTTACAATCAGGAGCAGTGTATTGTGTTTAGTGACAGATTTGGTAATTGTGCACGACCAGCAACGCCTCAGTGTCTGGGCAGTACAATGAATGAAGCCCTCACAATCTAATACTCCCACTTAGTAATTACTCACTGCATTGATCTTTCTGATCTGACAAGTAGGAATGAAAATATTATGCTCACTTTAAATCCTGATATTGAATAATATTTCTATTATTACCAGGCAACTATCCAGAGAGTGGCCTCACCGCACACTAATGAGGCCAGAAGCACTTCAGTTGACTGCAGGAGAAAGACTCAGGGCCCAGGAACAAGCTGCTGTCCATCCTGCACAATCCACTGGGAATTCCCATCAGGCTGAAAAGTCCTGAATTGTTGTTTTTAAAATATCTAAATGGTTTGACTGCACGGTTCCTCTGTGCCAGATTTAGGCAGGGATCAGCACTGTCCACATGTCCAAAAAATGCTTTAATTTTGATGTTCCTAGCAGGACCAAACTCAAGCAGTAACCAGACTACTGACTCTGCTAAAACACCCATTCATGCATGGGTTTGGGTAGCTCAGAGGAAACCCAAAACCCAGATCTTCCCTAAAACTTCTGTGGATCATTCCCACTTTCTGACCTTATCAAAGCCATTTCCACAACAGCTGGTGCCCAAGTTGCAGCCGTAGCAATTTGGGAAGAATTTTGCCCAGTGTGGTTCTTTATAAATGGTCCTTTTATGTCTTTTTATGTCTTTTAAAATGTCTTTTTAAATAGACAGGAGTTGGTATCACAGGGGATACTCAATGCTGAGTTAGTCCTTGTCAGAAAACACATTACCCTGGGATGCAGACAACAGAGGTAATAGAAGTATGTAGTTTCATTTGCACGTTGTAAGCATTACATTTCATCTGCATTTGTGGAGCACAGGACTGGAAGAGACCTTCTTCTGCACTAATAAGTTCAGACACTTGTTGTTTTAACCAATGTCTCATATAACTGCTTTCATCAAAACAGTTGGCCTTGTAGCTCTACTACTCAGGATAAGAAGACTGTTATGGTCTGAATTGATACAAACTACTTCTAATTTCCAGGCTATAGTTACCTGTTGTCACTCCATACCTACTTGCTATTGTGTCATTATCATTCACAATTTTCTCAGCTAGATCCCCTTCCTCCCTATGTCCACCTCCTTGATACACTTAATAGAAGCAAGTATAATCTTGGCTTCTCTTATGCTAAGATGAACAAAACCAAACTCCTGCCCTCTCCTCTCTTAAGAGCAGCTGTCTATTTGCCCAATTATTTCACCCACCTTGGAGACGAGGGGCAAGAAATGTGTAACTGCAGTCCAAAAGTCTTTGAATCAGACCCTAACATGATGTCACCACTACTCCTTTCTCTGCTGGATACCCCAGTCTTGTCCGTTCAAGGATCTTATTTGCTTTTTTCACAGCTGTCCCATACCCTGTTTCATCTCCCTGCCCAGTCCAGGGGGACAGGGTTGCTTCAAAGACAATGAGAGGGACTGTTTTTCTCTTTCCCAAGTGAGAGGCTAAACGAGCAGAAGGCACAGTTCCAGACTCTCAGCAAGTGCCAAACTTTTGCCTCTTGGCTCCTAGCTCTGCTCAGCCAGAAGTCACTTGTGCCATTCAAAACTGGCTCCTGTGCTCTCTTCCACATGCATTCTGTAGACTGCTAATCCCTTCCACAGTCACCAAGTGTATGAATGTCCCTGTGAGTTGTTTCCAACGGATAAAATGTGTTTTCTTTTAACTAAAATCCTCACCTTGCATTACACTCTTGGATTTCATCTGTTTTAATTGTCCCCGTCCTCTTAGCTGCTCAGTTCTTCCTGAACAACATTCCTACTCCCCAAAGCACTGTCACCATTTGCTAACATTACGGCATCAGCACATTTCATCCTTGCTCGCACCCTCTGGCTTCTTGTGCCAGTATTTCTTCTGAAAATATTCAACAAGATATTATGTCCAAGATAGAAACCAGGACCTCTCCTTCACAGGGAAAGGGGCTGCTCCAATGTGGGTTAGGTATCAGAAGAAATTGGCATTTATGTCAGTGGGAAGGAGGCAACATTTTGTGGGGAATCAGTGGGTGCTGTGACTGCCTTTCCTCACTCCCTGTTGCCAGTAAACGAACTGAATTTCTGAGGCAGCTCATGTGTAAATACAGGATCACACGAGATTCCTTAGTGTGGGGCTGTGCAAGTTGGCAGAGTTCTTTTTAACTTTTGCAGCCTAGTTATGATTTTTGTGAAAACAGACAAAATGTGAAGACATCTTCCCCTAAGGCATGAGCCAAAACTAACAAGGTATAAATCATGTCTAATGAGGTCAGAGACACAACTGCACCAATACCCAGACACCTTTAATCAACCTGAACACCGATATGTGAAGATGTAAATTGATGTGGAAAATTACCACATGTAACACTTTACTTTCTGATTGCTCCCCATCAAATGGGAGTTGTTTTGCTAAATGGGAGAGTGATGTACAGAAGGATGGATTACCTGTCTGATCCATTCCATGCACATTCAAACTTGTCAAAGATGCAGTCATTTTCATAGAGGGAACACAACTTGCTCCTAAGGTAATCATGGACCTGTTTCAAAGAAAATAACTGTTGTTATTCTCAAAATAAACCAAAATATAAAAATCCACAACCAGCCCCCCCTCTATATCTCCCACGTTCACTTTCCAAATATGCTGCACAGATTGGTAGCTTTGCAGAAGATACTGTGTTTAAACTCTCCAGAAGCTTTCTGTACTTTTCCACAGCCCAATTAACCAGGTGCTAGAAGAATTATTGCTGCAGGAAGGCATGAAGCATACCTCCCTCAGCAGACTGCAAACCACCCCTCTTCAACATATTTGCTTCCTGCTTGGCTGATTTTCTCAGTGCTAGCCTAATTCCCAAAGACATTTCACCAGCTGATACCCTAGATGTGCTAATTAATGTGCAAGAAATCTAATTTAAATAGTAACAAAAATGTCATATTCCAAGGTAAGTGGACTCTCACTTGTGGCAGAAAGAACTTGGTTCTATTAAAAGAACCTGTAGTGTATGGGATGATATGTATTTGGGTGAGGTATTTCAGAAGCCAAATACAGTATAAGGTTGCAGTTGCAAAGGCTGCAAATTAGAATACTAATTTAGCCCAATGATATCTCCTATTTGTCTGAGACTTAAAAACAACATTGTAAATTCTCACTTACATACTTGAACATTGGGACTAACCAGCAGAAGACCTCTCCTCTGGGCCACATATCATTGCTGAACAAAGGTTATCAAAAAGAGACAGATCTCATGTAAAATGCTGAGCTTGATTAGTTTTCCATCTGGGTGATTGGTTTCATTCCACAAGGAAATAATGAGCTAGAAAATCCCTGCCTAGGCGAATTTTCTAGTGCACTTTCACTCCTGTTGTTTCTGTGTAGCTGTTGTAGGAAGATGTGTAGATGGCCTCTCAGAGCACACGTACCTCTCCAACAGCTGAGGGGCATAATTTAGCTCTGGCATAGAAGTACTGGTTCTTGCAAGTCCAGGGAGCCTGTTCCTGCTCATGCAGGAGCATCCTTCTCTGGCCTGAGGGTGCAAACATTTGTTCTCATAAAATAACTTCTATCAGGCTGGACTAGGAACAATGACCTTTCACTTATATTTTCTTCAAACTAACCCATTTTCAATTGCCTAATTGTACAGTATCCTAAGAATATTTGTAATACAAGGTTATTAAGGATTATAAATTTTAGTCATGGATCAATTTTCATTAACAGATGAGTGAACACTGAGCTGTATATCAACAGATAATGGCTTATACAGCAAATAATAGGTGAATGGTAGATGCAGATAACACATTTCACAATTAAAAGTGTTTACCTTCATCATGAGTAATAGGTCAGAACACTTTTAGAACGGATGCAGTTTATTGCACCCTCTGTAATTAAATCCTTTTATATTCTCTCTACTTAAAGGCTTTTTATGGTAGCAGTGTGATTTGTTAGAGAACTGGGTTCTTTCCTTTATCATCTCTGTGAGCTCCCAACACTTGGAAGAAATAGAAAGATGGGGTAAGGCAAAGTAGATCGCATTTGCCTCACTGACTGTCATTTCTAGGTCTTCCTCTTGTTACCACTTCCAGCAGCCATCTGTCATGACCACTGTCACGTATACACCCTTTGAGAAGTGCGTCCAACTCCACAGCTTGGAGCTGTGCCTTTCTATCAGCTCTGTCAAAAAGCATTTCGAACTTCCTCTGTCAGATTTCTTAGTGATCTCTTCAAGGTCTCATCTCCTTTTTCTTGACTGACTCTGCCTGCAAACTTGTGCTACTGCACTGAACAACCAGCTTGCTCTGGACCCTCTATCACATTTGATAACATTCAGATGCTCAGAATGACTATGAAAAACTAACTGGAAGAAACATTTTTTACCTTATTTGCACATTCATCCACCAATAGCAATTGAGGGTAAAATCAGAGCTGCCTTGTCTGCTATACATCGTTCTTTCCACATATGAGTAGCACTTGAATGCCAATCAAATCAAGTCCCAACTAATTACCAGAGAGATTAAGAGATTAAGACTAAGAGATTGTTTCAGTGAGTAAATTCCTTGACCTCCCAAAATCGGTGCTGGAGTGGGTCCAGAGAAGAGCAAGGAAGGTGGTGAGGGGTCTGGAGAATAAGTCTTATGAGGAGAGGCTGAGGGAGCTGGGGTTGCTCAGCCTGAAGAAAAGGAGGCTGAGGGGAGACCTTCTCACTCTCTGCAACTCCCTGAAAGGAGGGCATAGAAAGGGGAAGTTGGTCTCTTCTGCCAAGTCACAGGCAATAGGACAAGAGGAAATGGCCTTAAGTTGCGCCAGGGGAGGTTCAGATTGGATGTTAGGAAAAATTTTTACAATTTTTTTTATAATTACAATACAAAAAAATTTTTACAATTTTTTACAATTACAATACAAAAAAATTAAGCAATGGAATGGGCTGCCCGGGGAAAGGGTTGAAGACACCATCCATGGAGGTATTTAAAAGACACGTAGACATGGTGCTTAGTGGCATGGTTTAGTGATGTTTTTTTTATCAGCGTTAGGTTGATGGTTGGACTAGATGATCTTAAAGGTCCCTTCCAACCTGGATTCTATGATTCTACCACAGGCATTCTCCTTTTCTTCATTGCACTATTTTAGGTCAGACCTTCATGGAACCATCTAGTCATTCTGTGCCCCAGACTAACACAGCAACACAACTATGCTGGGAGCTATCTCTTTGGGACTGATCAGTGCAATTCCTGATTGGGACTATTAAGGGACACATTAGTCCAAATCCCTGTGCAACAGACCCTGCCAAAAGTGGATTGAACTCTTATCAGCTATGAGCATGTTCACCTCTGGCTGCTGCTGGTATGGATCTGCTGGGCTAATTCACCTGGGCAGCATCAAAAGAGTATCCTGTTAGGCAGGGTTGCTTTGCAACTTCCAAGCACTGGCCATTCCACCATGTTGCTCTGTTAGTGCTGTCCAGTGCAATATACTCTGCCCTCGTTTCTTTTATGTGAAGCATAAACAGGAGAAAATCCTGTTGAATCACTCTCAGCAGATAAAGTGTTTCAGCAAGGGCTGCTCCGTGCAAGAGCATTCTGTTAGCCATAAATACTATATGCTTAATAACCATCTGACTGCAATAATCAGTCCTGAAAAATTGACATTATACTCATTTTCCACATCTTAGCATGGAGAAATACAACTTGTTAACTGGCCCCACTGTGGGGTGTCAGACTGATTTAAAGGTGGCCAGCTTGTTTCACAGCTACCTACATTAAGGAAATAAAAGCAGATGTCAAAGTCAAGACAAACAGCTATTGGCTTGACCAGCTATTTCTCTCTAGAGACAAGGTTGCCTACTCCATTAGCATAAGCATAAAATAATATATTACCTAAGTTCCTAAAATCTGAGATATGTTTCTGTTATATAAAACAGTCTCACCCTTACCCTCCCACTTCATTTTCACAGCATATCAACATTTGTACCATATTTAGCATTACAAGCACTGCCATTTTCAGAGTAAAAACCAATTTTTGTAGTCTTAAAGGTACACAGGCTCAGACTTTCTGACGTTAACAGGAGACACACTGAAGAGTATCCACCGAAATGCAACGAGTGCATTGGAAAACACTGGGGCCCATTTTGTCTCCTGAACACTAGCTAATAAACAGCTCCAATGTTAAGTCAAATTCTAGTTGTTTTGTCAAGACACACTACCAAACTCTCGCTACGTGTTGTTTTAAAACCAATCTTAATGGTAGTTACTATGAGCTCCTCTACCCCACCTACCATTACATTCATAGAAAACAGAGGATTGTTCCAGCAGTGTCACAGGACTGTCACTACAAGCAGTACAAGCCAGATGAATGACAGTTTTCCCCCTTTCTTACTCTCCATACTCTCCTCTAGGTAGCTTAACAGCTTTTTCTCATTGCACTTTCATAACAAACAGTTTCTGTGTCACAGATGTATTTTCCTTCTTCAAGGCAGAGTGAAAAAATATAAGCTCAGCCCCTCTACTGCCAAACAGCACAGATGTCAGAGTACAAACTCAGCGCTGGCTGGAGCCACTGGCATTTTGTCTGGGTAATATCCAATGCATTCAGGCAACCAGATGTGTCTGTCTGGCATTCGCAAACCGCTGTGTCAGTGCTGACGTTGGGGTTTAGCACTGATTGCTTCTAGAACTAGGCACAAGGGAGAAACACATAGATGAAGTTTTGAAAAAGACTTTTGAAATTGCAAAGGTGCAAACTCTCAGCAGTCCCAGCGGGAGCAGACTACTAAGCAATTCACAAAATCCTTTCCTCATTTTCTTTTAAATGTTAATAGTGGAATACATCATTTTAAAACAGATGCCGAAGTGAAGGATGAACTCCCTTGTTAGAAATGTTGTTTCTTTCAAGATCCCAATCCACAGCGAGTGTTACCCAGGACTTATGCTTCCTTACCTATGCTGAAATTGCTGTTTTCCAACTACAAGCACATTGATTTTAACCACCTTGATTAGCAGCTCTCTTAGCTAGCTGCTTCTCAGACCAAGCTATGAGAAGTTTAGGAAAACATTCAGTTTTTGAATAAGGAGATGTTTTTATACTGCTGCATTTCAAGACATAGAGATACCTACCTGGTAGGTCTCTACAGGCTTTGTTTCCATGTTCAGATCCCAAACCTTGACAGTGAGGTAATCTCTTGTTAGCATGTATCTACCGCTGTGACTGAATTTGACATCTGACACTGAAGAGATAATTTCTGAAAAAAATGATCTGTTACTGGGGTCTTCTGGTTCTTCGTAAACTGTTAAAAAAGGAAAGGCAAGTGAGAAATTAGAATTCTATTAAACAATGCTCTTGCACAATCTGTACTGTGCATTTCTTGTAAAACAATGTAGTTCAATAAACATGACAGAACATTAAGTATATGCCCAGCACTTGATTTATTATTTTATCTTTATAGAAAAATATAAACTGTAAGCTTTAAATATTACAATAATTAACCACACAGATTCAAAGCATCACTTTGGGAAATTATATAAATATACCAGTCAGTTGACTACAGCAACCTATAGCAAGGCAGTTCTCCTATGGTCATCATTTCTGGTGTCCCCATGTCCTGTTTCCTGACACACAACCAAAATTCAGGTGTCCCTGTCACATGAAAGGTGACAGGGTCTCCTTTCATGTGGTCTCACAATGTGGTCTCACAATGGTCTTGGCATCCCCAGGAAGGGTGGTTACTCAAACCCTGCCCTGGTTGCCAGAACGAGCTGGCTACTCTGCAGGCTACTCACTGGCCATGTCTGAAGGCATCTGAGACTAAACATGAGAGTTTTGAAAAGCGATTACAAATTGCAATTACCTCTTCCTGAGAGGTGAGCAGAAAACAGACAGTGATTTACCACGTGGATACATAAACTGCAATTGCTGACAGTTCTGGAAAGCACTACACCCACCGTACGTGCTGGTGAGCTGTTCCGTGCCCTGCACAATCCAATGAGGCACCTCCTACAGGGAAACCCAGCTCTTGTAGCAAGGACATCGGTCATCTGCATTCAACTGTATGTAACAATGATGCTGACTAGCTCACGCTGAATTCTAGGAACCTGAAACAGCTGGTATTAGTGAACTCTACTTCATCTGTTACAAGTCCACTAATCATCAAGGTCTCTTCACCCTTCCAGCGACAGGACAAGGGGCAACGGCCTCAAGCTGGAACATGGGAAGCTCCATTCAAATATGAGGAAAAACTTCTTTACAGTGAGGGTGACAGAGCCCTGGAACAGGCTGCCCAGGGAGGTCATGGAGTCTCCTTCTCTGGAGATCTTCAAGAGCCACCTGGATGCAGTCCTGAGTGATGTGCTCTGGGAGTTCCTGCTTTAGCAGGGGAGTTGGACTAGATGATCCCTTCCAACTCCGACAATTCTGTGATTCCATGATTCTGTGATTCCCCGATTCTGTGATTCCCCAGAAAGCCTGTGCTAACTCCTGTCCTGTCTACCAGGTGCCGAGGGCATCTCTGTTGCCTTTCTGCAGGTGCCCATGGCCCTCTGATCCAAATGACCTCATATGCTGAACTTTAGTAGAAAGTCAAGCTTCCGGGATCTTTCAGTTCTCAGCAAAACCAGTAGGGTTTTGGCACCCACGTCAAGAAAATTCTTTGAAAACTGGCAATTTGGTGAGTGTCATTTTCAAGTTTCAAAAGGAGGTGAAGAGAAGCCATGTGATGAGACATAAAAACACGCTGGAAGTAGAACAACTTTTTACTGTCAGTCAAAACAGAGTTTTTTGTGTAGTTCACTGGAACATTCCTCTCTCAATTAATTTATCTATGGCTATGATTCAGTCTGTTGAAAGCAAAAAGGTTACAGTTTCCATCAGGTGAAATAATGCTCTGCTGAAAGTTAAGGGTGAGCATGTGGGTGAAGTATGTGGGGTAATGCAAAAGATTATTGGCAATTTTCTTTGGGGGTGGGCAGTGGAATGCAGCCAGGCGTGCACATGAGAATAAGGTCTATATTTGAACACGTACCACACATCTAAATGGCAACGAACTACTTCAAAAAGTGGGAAAAAACCCTTTTCTTTTCAGACAGACTGTAAACGAACAACTTTAAATAGCTCTCTAAAAATTTGCCTAGACATTCTGCAAAGCAGGTATTTTGTAATTATCCTGTCAGATTTTCAATAGAAGTTTGACGAGCACAAAGCAATTATCATTTCTAATACCTCTTCCCTTTAATCTGTCCAAACTATGTACTTGGCTAGCAGGAATTTCATCCTCCTAATTATGATGTGAAGCTGCTATTAAAACCAGGAAAGAAAAAAAAAAGGCCACACGCTAACTGATCTATACCTTCATTTATAGCTGAGATATATTTTCTGGGTTCTGTGTGTCTTGTCCAACTCCCATTGGTTAGAAGAACCATAATATTTGTACCTGGATACTCTGTGTTTTGTTAATTAATGAGATTAAACCATTTCATCCCTTATCTGCACTGTATATTGCTTTTCTATCCTTACCACAGTAATTATTAGAAATACTTAGATTCATTAACTGCAGAAACTAATGCAGGCATGAAAGCCTCGTATCACTACACAAAGAAAGACAGTGGTTGAAATTTTAGTAGCAGCAGTTCTTTGCAGAGAGTTCCTACAGTCAGCATAACCAAGCCAGGAAGATTGTTACAGGAAATTAGGCAGCAGCTCCCCATGTTTGAAAGAAAGCTTAACAACTAGAGCAGCATGTGCCTGAGCAACCAGAACAAGGCAGTGGTCTCAGGAGATGAAGGTGAGATATACTGTCCCCGGGTCTTAGCTATTTCTGGCTTAGTATCTGGTTTAGCATAAGGTTATGCATACGCTGCAAATAAAAAAAAAAAATAATAAAAAAAAGCAGCCTTCTTTCAGTTTGGCTAATACAAATTGAGTAATTGGAGATAGGAAAGCAGTGACAGCCCTGTGATCTGGACTTCAGTTCAGGCAAGCAATTCAAATCCAACCCTGGCCTCTTCAAGGTGATTAGGAGAAAACCTGGTGCCAGGCCACTGTTTACAAAATTAGGTTTTCCAGCCTGAACTGGAAATGCATTTTCTGTTCAGTCCAGTTTAGATTTATCTTTTGGAGGCCATTCATATGCCTAGGGGCAACCAGTACCCAAAAGATGAGCCTTCAAATCCAGCTTGCTTTTCTAGATCTTAATAAATCTTGTTAGACCAAGACATGGAATCAGAATTTTATTGACATTCAGTTACAAAGTCTATTATACTCCTCGATTAATTTCTTGATTAACTTCTTAATAACTAACTTTTGCCATGAAAAAGGGCATTTAGCTTTCATTAATATTGTTGTGGATAACCTTCACAGTGCTAATTATATGAAAGACACAAAGCTACCTGTCTAGCTGCAAACTAATGAACAAAGCAATCACAGATGGTGCGGTGGGCTGAGCTTTCACAAAACGCTGCTCAAACTGAATATGACTTTGATGAAAGGACTGTGGAATGGAGAAATACCATGGGATTACAGAGGGAAGCTGAGCATATCTCTGAGTGCAGCCAGCATTGGAGAGGAGCCTCTAAGGAAGACACCATTCCTGCCCCTTACTGCACTGGCAGAGACATGGGTAAAGTGGGATGTTAGCTTAAGGAAATAAAAATGCCAAGTCCCCTTTTTGCATGGCTTCCTGCTCACAAGTTAAAATCCTGGGCAGCTTTTCACAGAAATCAGTCCAGACCTTGGAGAGAAGGATGGGTTGGGTGAAGGATACTTCCCAGAGTACTGTTTTCCTGAAACCTGAAGAAAATCTGCAGCATAAAAATATGCTGCTTCTTCCTCAAAAGGAATTGCCATCTGCTGAAAAACAAACTCTCATCTCTTCAAAATAAAATTAGTGTTCCTTGAATCTCTCTGATCTAGTGTAGACATGGAGATTCTCCTGAGAATCAGTGGATAGAAAAGACACATTTAAGGCCTGCATTTGTCACGCATATATGAAGATGTCTAAAGTGGAGAAAAAAAAAAAAAACACAACAAAAAACCAGGCAGCTAGAGTGTGTGGGACAGTCATCTCATTAAGATGCCCATCCAGCCACTGGTCAAAATAAAGCAGATGCCTCAGGCAGTAGCTAAGAAGAGTGTGGGGCTTGGGCACCTCCCACAAACACCCTTGTGGCTCTCCTCAAGGCAGTGAGTTCCACTCTGGGTGTTGGAGGTGCTGCAAAAGAAACTTCCCATTAATTTTGGTATGGACCCCATCCCACAAATTTAAAAGCTGTACATTTTAGACAAGACACATCCAATAGAGAAAAAAACCCCAACAAACTAAACTCATCTTCAAGTTTAATTATAAATAAGAATTAATGGCTGACAAAAATTAGACAGAGTTAAGCATGTCACCTTCCTTACACATCTTGTTTCTTGGATTTACATTAATTGCCAAACAAGTCTGATTATGGGTAGCCTGGAACATCTCCCTCCCCTCAGCACACAAACTACAAGGGCCATGAGGTGTGAGTTCCTGCTTTGAAATCCCACTGTAACGCTCTGGAGAGAGACCTGGTAGTGACCAATGCTGCCTTCCTCTTCGCTGTTCCCAAACACATAATTTGAAAGAGGGGTATGAAACAGCTAGGAACAGAGGAAAGTGATAAATAAAACAGCGCTGCTGCGCACGCTCCACTGAAAAGCAGTGAGTGCACTGTAACTAAAATATATTTTAGGAGTCAACCAACCATTATCCCAAAAATAGCCAAAAATACCTCAGCCTCAGAAAACATAAAAATCCAGGTTTTTTCTCTTTGTCTCATTTCCAAAGACACACATTTTTGATGGACTCACTGGTATTCTCCAGTCTTCAGCACCATTGAAAATTAGTATTTTGTTTGCTGGGCAAACAAAATTTAATCATTGCAGCGTGTAAATTCTGGCATATGTGAACTTTAAAAACAATAATAATGCTAAAAATGGCTCATATGGTGGGCGCAGTGTCAGAATCCAATATAGCAAACAAAATTCTGCTTTCCTCCCGAAGTCATCATAACAAGGAATATGCATGACTCTATACTATAGGACTTTGGGTAATATCTCATCTGAATTTTCAACATTCCTTCCATTTCTCCTTTTCATTTTACCTTCACATTTTTGCCTGGATGAAATAAAAACACAAGCACTCACAGCACTGCTGCAAGGCAGATGGTTCCAAAATACAAATATGAATAATGTTTTTAAAAACACAAAGAAGAATGATCTATTTAAAGGGAAAGAAATAACAGTATCTGAGATAATATGGGGCAGGGGTTAGAAAAGCTATCTATCTAATATAATGAAAGTTTATCTGGAGGTACTTTTTATTTTTGACCTGAATATATAAGTATAATGGATTGATGGGATAAAATAAATATCTACTTTATTCCGTTAAACAAATCTTGCTTTGCTTTTAAAAGAGAGAAACATAGAGCTTTGTCACAATTTTGTTATCATGGTCTGAGCACTTGAAATAACTGCAAGGATTTCCTGTGAAATATCAGTAACCAAGAGAAAAAGAGAACTAGCAAAGCAGAAACCCCTTGATGATAATGATAACGCAGTGTACTCCTTAAGTCACAAAGATATGAACCTTAAAAATTTTTGTTACTGCCAAACAAAAGAATACAGATAAAACCAATTTTTTGCTATTACAAAGACAAATATATTTTAAAAGAAAAGCAAAGATGAATCATGATTATATATATTGCAAAACATGGGACTATCGGGGCAAGGGGGGGGGGGGGGTTGAATAAAAACAAAACCAGTGAAAACTTCAAGATGAAAGCTTACCAGCTCCACAGATTTGGTAAGAAATTCCATCATTCATAGGATAAAATTATAAGCAGCTTTAAAAAGTCATTCCCTATAGCAGAAAATCAAAGCTGCTTCTGAACTTTATTTCTACTTATGAACAAATAACTATTTGTGGATAGTTTTTTCTAGTGGATACTGGTAATAGTTTGCATCCTAATCAGAAAATTTCTGGTTTTACAGCACTTAACTGCTGTTAGTTAGATTTAAGTCATTGGAAATCCTGTGCCATCAAACAACTCTCTCCCTCTCTCCAAAGACAGCTGATGGATGTAGAAAACTGTTCAGTTCCTGTTCAAGGGTCACAGCCACAAATGGGTGAAGGTAGTTTTGGCAACACTGGAAAAAGTGGTAGTGGGGTTAATGAGGAGGGAGAGGACCACAGAGGCCAGAGCCAACAAAGGTGCTCGAACAACAGAGGGAGAATAACTTTCTTTTTTATTATCCAAGCATGCAAACAGCCTGCAGTTAGGCTGAATTAAGGATTTACTACAGATAATCTCTGGGGTATACACGAAAAAGGTGTATTTCAACTGGCCCCGGAAATATTGGTGGTAGATGAGGTAATCTGTCAATGGGCTCTAAATTTCAAAAGCATGGAAAACAGTTGCAATCCCAGGCCAAACAATTTATCATCTAAATTAAGTTTCTCTTTCATTTCGGATCACAAATGAAAATGGCTGCAATACCTGATTAGACTGTACAGGGAAAAGGCACTTAGATAAGTATGGAATTTCATCCATCTTGACAGACTAGCCACAGCAACTTGCAAAAATAAAAACCAATATACTCTCTTATTAGCTGATAGATAAACACTTTTAAATTTTTTTTTTTCTTTTTTTTTTTTTCTGGAATACATGGTTATACTAATTTAATGTTTCTCCCAAAACATGATCCTAAGATAACAATCTTACAAATGGTTTAACTGTACTTAACATGTTTAGATGGCAAATTAGGAGAGCTGTGGTTTGCTCCACCAATATATTTCATAAATTTTAGTATGAACAAACCTAAGCTAAATTTCACTGAACTTATATAAAAATATTAATCACATTCTTTTTTTTTTTTTTTTTTAAATGTCCATGATACTTGTTACTATCCTGCAATATAGAAAGAATTTTTTTTTTTTTTCTGCCATTGAATTCAAGATGTGCTCACATCTTGAGCTATGTGTAGTTCTGGTCTTATGTCTAATGTGGTAGGGAGACACAAAATGGGCAGTAATAATAACAAGAAGTATCAAATTACTTCCATGTAGGGAATTAATAAATAGACTGGGACTTCTCAGCCCAGAAAAGACTGAGGGGTTTGTAATTAAGAGTGGCATGGAAAAGATGAATGGGGAATGACAGTTCACTTTGTACACTGTCTCTTCCAATCAACAAGTAGGGGTCACCTAGTCAAACCAGGAAAGGCTAAGTACAGAGCAGATGGTTCTTCAGACTGTGCCTAATTAAGCTACTAAAGACTTTACTGAAAGATATTGGGAATGGTAAACTTTATACATACATTCAAAAGTAACTGCACAGATTCAAAGAAAAGAAACCCCATACATCATTTTGAGTATTGTTAAATACAGTAAATTCAAAATCACTTAGATCCCTGAACCTCAAGTTTCCAATTGCAAATTGCAGAGGCTAAAGACTATGTTCTTATCTTATCTTATAAGACTTGTTCTTATCTTTTCTGCTGATCATCCTACTGCCCAGTATCAGAGCCAGAACACTGGGCTAGAAGGACTTCTGGTCTGCCCAGGTATAGTCATTATTATGCATTTGTCTAATTTTCACTTTAGGATTTCATACTGAGTTCCTGAGTTCACTGTAAGAGAATCAAGACCAAAGTTGCAAAGCTTCCTTTGAAATTCACGGTCTCTTTACACCTTTTAGCTTCATTGTTTACAATAATAGTTTGATTTACCGTTATTATTGACTCTATCTTTCACTATCTCTGAATGTTTTATTGTTTTGTATTAACCAAATCCACTCATACATTCACCTCCTTCAGAAATTCTCTTCCAAGATAAGGATGTTTTGCTTATTGACAAGAAGTCAATCTTGCCTTCATATTCTATGCTGGTTATACACATATGGAACCACCTCTATATGGTTATACACATGTTGGAATTTTTGAGTCCACCTTAATAAGCAATCTAAAATACACTTATAAGATATTAAGTATAAATAACTAACCACAATTACCATACCCTGTAGCTCCTGGTTTAAATTGAAAAGGTAGCATATGTTCATATTTCAATTCTCTGTTTTTTTTATACAATTCAGAGGGCACCTCTTCATGCCCTGGTCACTTATACATTATTTTCCTTCTTTGAGTAAATGCAAGTTTCCTAAAGTACCTCCACCACAACACTGAAATTCTACCTGCTGTAAAAACATTCCTTTATCCAATGACCCAATTTTAAAACCAGTCTTCTCATCAATACCCCCAGAGAGTACGGCTTTTAAAAGTGGAGCCTCAAATCAATATTTAAGAATCTGTTTTACCATCTGCAGTGAGCTGCTGCGGCTTGTTGCAAACCACAAGGGATGGTGCATTAGTGCTGAAAGGCAAAGCTGGATCAATAGCTAAAGAACAGTGGGTGGGAGATTCACTACAGAGTTGCTTATATTAATGCAACTTTGCCAGTGAGTTTGTTAATAAAGAGAAATGGTGCTAAAGAGAGCAAGGAAGTGAAAAAATACAATGTTAAAGATCAAGCCTCTTTAAACCTCGGTCTCACAAATATGTATTTAATACCATGTGTTGTGAGCAATCCCACCGAGTTATGGGACATAAAACTACTATTCCTCTACAGCCAAACTCATGCATTAGTCTTACCAATCTTGATATGTAAGGCTAGTGATAAGGGGGCTTTTTTTTCTCCTCAGTGAAACAAGATCTTGAAAGAATAATGTTGGTTTCATGAAAGACTGAAAAGCAGTAGGTGTTGCTATTAAAAAAAATAAGCAAACAAGAAAGGAATTTTAATAGCCTGAATAATTAAAGCAATCTTACAGCAATTATTTGCTTTATCTGTGTGTGGTTGGGGGAGAGGGGTTAATGAAACACCTCTTCAATCATAAATCATTTACCATTGCTTCAGGCTTTTCTTTTTCCTCTTACTATTTGATAGCTAGAGGTATCTAAATCAGTCTTTTCCTTCCTCTGATTTAATTCGAACACATCTTGCACAACTGGAGGAAATACTATATAGACATAATTGCATTTCTGTAGAAACACTTTCAAATTTTCATTAGCCACGTTTTAAATGTCTTTATTATACATCCATCCAAACTGAGCAGAATGGAAGCTTTGGAGCCCATGCTAAAGGCAGTCTTCTACCAAATTTCAATGGAATTCCTGCACAAGGAAGGATCCCGTCCAGGATCTAGTTTAGCATGCATGAAATTGTAGTAACAGATCTTTAGCAACAGTCATAATTACAAAATTATCAGGATACAGGCACGTTTCTTCATTGGGGATACAAAATACCTTTGTAGTGCCTGCTCGTAAAATAAATTCAGAATTGGGATAAGGAGAACAAGCCTTCATTAAAGCACGGGGTCAAATCATTACAGAAGCTCAGATAAGTTTCATTCTTGTCACATGAAACCTGGCAAATTTTGCCTAAAGTGGACATTACTTTGACAGTGGCCTCTCAATGCACAAAGGGAGAATGCCAGCTGTCTCCCTCTGAGACAATAACCTGACATGAGACCAGATGCAGAAATAAAAAGTGTATTTAAAATGTAAACCTCAGAAAAAAGAAAAACAAGTTGTCTCTTTTGCAGTCACACAATAAGCCTCATTCATTTGGAAAGGTCAATATTAATTAGCAAATCCAGCAGGGATATTCTGTCACGGGATTTTTTGTGCATCTGGTTGTTCTCTGTTGCAAATGAAAGATAATCCATATTCAGTCAGAGGTCTGAAAGCTGTCTTGTCTCTGAAATTCCAACCTCCTTTAAACAACTGGTAAATATAATTAATTTAATTTTAAAAATTTGACACATTCAAGTAAATTATCCTTGATTTCTGCTTTGGCTGCTTCCACAGTTCTGAATTCTTAAGGCTAAAATCAAAAGTAATCTCAAAAAAACCCAGCAGGTACCCAAATTGAGTTACGTGCTGGAATAACAGGATAGAGGCATTTATCCTTGGGGAAGGGCCAGCATTTCTTTCACACCTGGTATTCAAATAAAAACAAGGAAAAGGAGCCTTATAGAAAAAAGACACAACCACCATCTTTGGGGGGCATCTCTGGGTCAGAAACCAAACCCCAAAATTCACTCTGCATTGCTCCAAAGACCATTTTATACTTCCGAGACATTAATTAACCATCCCCAGGGAACTGGGAAGGCACCAGCTGAGACGCTTTGCCACTTTGAGGGAGAGTGCAGAGACGACGCTGTTAGGATTCTCTGTCATCTACAAACACTCCTTCAGTCAAAGGGAAGAGGTTTCTCAATGGATCCTGTTATAGACCCAGATGTCAGAAGCTCCTGAAGTCCATATGGAGGATGGAAAGCATGAACTAACGGTGACTGAAGTTAACTCCATCACTAGGAGTTACTCTTGAGTGACTTAAATTTCCATGTTGCATAGCTATACAGTTTCTATTTATCACTTAAAATTGAATTTAATAATTCTGATGAACTACTGAAAAAGCTCTTTTTTTTTTTTCCAACTTCACATGCTCAAGCTCAGTTTTCTTTAGCTGACTGGTTTATTAAATGATTTGCTGAAACAACCATATGTACCTATCTAGCCAACAAGCTGTTTGGAAGAATGACATTATAAGGAGCTCTGAACATAATATTAGCAAGAAAAGATCAAAACCAAATTAGCAATTATTTGTTAATTGATTGGTTGCATATTATCCTGCTATAAACATTTTTTAGTCAGGATGCTTTTGCTGCAACAGTATCCTTATGCTTGTCATCCTTGTCACCTGAATTCGTTGCATGAGAATTTATGGAATTTAGGGTGAAGGGTAGCTCTTTTACTTCTTGGATGTTCCCAGCTAACTGCTCTAACAATTGTACTTCTGTAGCTGTTAGATTCTCTTGTTTCACTGCTGTCACAGATTTCCTATATACTGCCCTCTTTCTATGCTGCATTGCCATGCATGTTGCTTGAATAACAGCTCAAAGATGACCTTGTGCTATTTAGGTGAAAGATTCCATATTTATTATTAATTCCCTATTTCTTGCTGCTTAAATCTGACTTTCATACCTGTTTTAAATCTGTACCTATAATCTCCATGGACTGCAAGAACACCTCCTTCCTTGTTCCCATCCATCTAATATTTTAAATGAACAGGGACATTCATCTCTTTTCACCTCCTCTCCAGAATATTTTGATGAAATTATCTCCCACTACTTGCAAAATCTGATAAGAACACAGAACAGTATTATGTATGTATGTTCCTTATGGTTACAGATTGGGCTTTCCTGGATATCCATTTGTAATCGCCACATATGTTTTGCTTCGATTGCTCGCCCAGCATTGCATCATCTATTAAAGAGGTGTTAAAAAAGCAGTTTCAGAAAACCAACACATTTTATTACACCTTATCAGTATCTCAATGACCATTTAAAACTCAGCTACAGACCTGATATTCTTTCAATGCCTTATGGATAGATTCGGTGGTCTGAGATAATTTTTCTAAGGGACAGAGGTCCCCATTACAAGTCATCCCACAAATTGGCAGCTTGCTAATAAATCTCAGCATAGGCACCAAAGATGAGTAGATATGGAAGAAGTCTCTTGTCTCTTCCATGTCAAAACCATGAAAGATTTATAAGGGAAACCTTGTAGTGTCGCTGTCACTAATGCCAGAGATTTTGCTAGGGTTTAGCAAACCAGAAATAATATCTAATATAAATAACAAAATTTATTAACATCTTCTGTCAGTGACTTATACTACAGATATTAGTATGTAATTTATTTATACAGGATGGCACAGTAATTATTCATGGCACTCTCTAGTTTTGTACAAATGGAAAGGCCCTTCCTCCGAAACCTGCAATTGACTTTAGCCCAGCTTTAGAGATTTGGATAACAAAGGGTCTGAAACAGGAGTAAACCCAAAAGTTCAGAACACATGCTCAGTATCCAGGCAGCTTTTATAAGGTTTACGTTGGATCTTTTATACCTAAAAATACGTGCATCTTTTACAATTTCAGAACAGCATCTGAAATACAGCATATTAGACAGATCATACGGATATTAGACTGAATGCAGAAAGTAGGGTTGCACGGCAGAAGATGAGGGTTTGGATGAGAAGTGGAGTCAGTTATGGGGAAAGGTGGTGAGGTGAACTGGGAGAGCAGGGCACTGATCACACATATGCATTGCATGTAAAGCAACTGTAAAGAGGAAACAGAGGGACAGTGAAAGGTACTGGAGAGACAATCATGAAAATACTTGATTTCCCAAACTGACTGTTATTTATGATATATCCTTTTACGTTGCTATAGGCTTTATGTAATTAGTTTTGCTTACCTCTGAGAGCTATATTCAAACCACTCCAATCAGCACTACATTGGCCTATTCCTTTTAACACTTTGTAAGTTCTATCATTATTGTATCAATTTGATATTGTACACATGTGTGGAGACACATGCAGCTTCCCAATGAGCTTGACTTGAGTTCATTGCAGCAATGCTACATTAAATGGCTATTTTCTAACTCATAGATCTGGAAAATGGGGTTTAATCAATGACCATTAGACCTTGCTCTCTCTTCTGGCATATAATGCATTCTTTCATCCAGGGTTACTCTATTGTTTTTTTAATAAGTTACGATTGGCATTTGGCACTGAGTTACAGGGGCACAGAGGCCTTATTAGGAGGAAGAAATGAAAGCATTATGGAACAAAACAACTAGGCAGGACAGGATAAGTCACAACAATGTGCCAGATTATGTCACATTTCCATTTCACTTCATGGCATTGTAGTCTCCCTACAAGTATAAGGGGATACAGCTAACAAAGGTACAACACTTCTCTGCTTAGGAAATTGTCCTGAAAGGTTATTTTCTGTAACTGGAGACCACATCCTATGAGGTTCTGAGCATGTGCACTTCTTCTTGCAGCAAAAAGTCATAGGCTCTTTACTACATTTCCTTCAGTTAAAAAACATAGCTTGTGTGTTAAATCTGTACAGCCACATTTGTCTCACCCCTACTGATAAGATCTGCCTAACTCAAAAGGTTTGAGTAGGAGCTGATTGACTTAAAACCTCTTATTTGATGCTGGCACTAAGAAAATTTCTCTGGGATTTCCTTCCCAATGTTTCAACAGAAAAAGAAACTGAAGACTCCATTCTGTGAGATGCAACTCTCCTGGAAGCTCCAGTCCTAAAGGTGGCTAAAGCATACATTATGTTCTCAGCTCCTCGTAGGAACCCAACATAAGACAAAATGCCTTTGTCTGGTGCTTTTCAGTCTCAGAAGATCAAGAATAAACAGGTTGTTTACACTAGACAAAATGCCCAGGTTTGCCACATTACTGGTGGGAAGAATCATATTTTGTCTTATTTAGACTCAGCTGGTGCAGTGGGAGGTGTCCCTGCCCATGGCAGGGGCTTGGAACTTGATGATCTTTAAGGTCCCTTCCAACCCAAACCATTCTATGATTCTATAATTCTATACAGAGCCAATAGCAAGACATTAGGAATATTCACATTGCTTCATCATTTCCTGTGAGAACACAGGCAACCCCACACTTGAACACTTTAATTCCTTGTTCTATTGTAGGTTTCAGATATGACTGTCATGAATTGTTGGTTCTGTCTCAAAGTCTCACAGACTACATGAAGTCACTTTAGGAGAGATAACATTCTATATCAATGTATTATCTTTCTCTTTTTCTTCCCCACCCCTCCCCTCACCCCGCAATATTACTTATTGCATTATTTCCTCTGTGTCTGTACAGATTATTGAAATATAGGGAATGCTGGGCAAACTTTTTAGGAAGAACCCCAACATTTTTTTATCTGGAAAAAGGGATTCAAAGTTTTGAAAGTGGTTTGAATGACAAAATTTACTTGTTGCAGTATTCAGAACAGTAGTTGTACATTCAAAACAGTATTCCCATCCACTTAAATACTCACCCTTATCCCCCAAAGATTTCCTTTGTTAGGAATCATCTCTCTTTTGCTAGAGAATTGTGGGTTCTTCACTGATTACAGCAATAAGAACCACAAGGGTGACCAGTCACAGATGTGACTGTTATGAAGTTCATGGGTAATACTTGTATAGAAGAGAAAATCATCTTCCTTTTGCAATTTTCTTTTCAACTGTGCCTGAGAAACTAATACACTGGGGTATGCACACATCTACATGCTGTCCATGGATAATAAGACTTTAATGACATCTGAGGCTCAATGAAGCAAGGACTTACGCTTGGAATGTTTGTCACAGAGAGCCGATGCCCTCATGTCGCAGAGTCTCAGGGATCCTTTGCTGCTGCTGTAGACAAAGAGATTGCAGTGATGGGGATGGAACTCAGAGGCTGTAATCACTTCTGTCAGGTCCTCCATATTGGCTGGCTTTATATCTACAATGTCTGAATGGAAGTTTCATTAAGGAAAATGCAGTTGTGTGCAGGTAAACCATGACTCTTGCTGCCTTTTTGAAGGAATTATCTAAATGTCCATATATTTAATGCTTTTTCATAAAGATAGCTCATTTGTTTGGCAGTAGGGTGTTTTTTAAATTTCCATACCTGCCCCATCTATACCAATCTCAAAGAGCCAGTAATCAGCCAATAATCAACAATGGTTTTACAGCAGATGTCATCGGTAGGTCAACATTTGTCAATGCTGTGCCAAGATATCAAAGAAACAGTATTCCAGGGGATTTGGAATTCTCACCTTCATTAAAACTAGTAAGAGAGCAGGTAGCTATCTCTCCTACAGTTGCTATTGAAATCACTGCTCTATCCCAGATAATACTGATTGATAGGGAACTATGTACCACTTAGACCAGCACATCTCAGTAAAGGCTCAATGGCTTTTATGATTATGCAACTTGAGCTAAAAAATACATGTAGCTCAAAATACAAGTTAAAGGCCTGAAAGAATAAATGTAGCTTTTTGCCAAGGTAAACGTGGCAAACACAGAAGCACTTATGCAAATAGTTTTGTGTGAATATATACTAATATAATATCCTTTCTAAAAAAAAATGTGCAGAGTATTGTTTTGGGTATTCAAATTCTTGCAGAAGAAGGACTTGTAAAGGCATTCTTGTGCTTTTACGTAAACGATGCTCACTACTGAAATCAATATGAATTTTTGTGACTGAGAACTGTACATATGAATCACTGAAGTGGACAGATCTGGAACAAAAATACATCAAAGATCTAGTTTCACAAGCACAAACCTGTCAGTTGTATCACCAAAGATTATCCGCATGAAGTACAGCACATAGTGCCTCTCCAACACATATATATCCACTCATATATATTACCTGCCTTGGTGAGCTTGAAAACCAGGACCCAGTTGACCTGTATTTGAAGAAGGCCAGCCTGTGGAAGATTGCTCATAAGGAAAAGAATGACAGAAAGAGTCCCATGAGGGGGCTGTAAGAAAGCAGTAGGTGTAGAAGCATAAAGTGAAAGAAGGATATATATGTAAAGCAGTACATTTAAATAAGTTTGCACATTTTTATTCGGCCCTCAGCAATCCACTGTAGATAAGCCATCCAAATGTTAACAAATCCTTCGAACAAGAAGAGTAACATTACCCTATTATACTGAGGAGGCTGTGTGAGAGGCAATAAAGGATTTGCATAAGATCATCTGGGAAATGCATGACAGAACAAACCCAGATCTACTGAGTCCCAGTTCAGTGCCCTAAACACAAATCATCTCAGTGCCTGGATTCCCCAAACATAAAATTTGAAACAGCTGACGTTCAAAATTTAAACATCTCAGAGGATAAGATAAATGAGAAAATCTGTTTTACTGATGGCAAGAGAAATTACATATCATGATACTAAGCCTGTTTCTGTTCCCACTGTGCCCACTTCCCAAATGGAAGACCTTTAATTGATTTCTGTGGGATTGGGGTATATTCTATCACCACCTTTACACTTTATACTTTGATGTCTCCCAGAAAGGCAGATCTGGGACACTGCATTGAAATTAAACATAATACAAAAGATTCAAAGATTATTATCTTGATGACTTTGCATAGACAAATACATAACACTGATGTTGGTTTTATTTTACACTGAGTGGTTTAAAAAGGAAAATATCAGCTAAACTACAAATATCTTGTGACATTTAATAACAACTGGGAATGAATTAATGTTACATTTCAACTGCATTCCCACTTACTTGCACTATATTTGCATCCATCTCCCAGAATCCATCGTGATTAATACGAGTGCAATGAATGTTAAGATCTAACAACATTGATTTACCCCTTTTATAAAGCATCAGTAAATATTCTTGAAAATCAACAGGAAAAAATAAACTTTATTCGGTTATTTGTATTTGGTGAACCTGTCTCAAGAAATATCTTTAAGTAAAAGCAATTGCTTTCAGAGATTGAATTGCTTTCCAGAGTTCAGAGAAATTATAGGAACTCAATACAAGAATCTCACCTCTCAGCAGAGAGATGAATAATTACTAAGTGATGAGAAAGACATAAAATATAAATAGAGTATGTGAAACAGTCATGGTAAGTATCATTTTTCTGGATGCTGAAGACAATATTGATGAATTTCGCTTCATTGCATGAAATGAATAACCCTGTGTTGAATAATGAAATTAAATATTCCATTCTTCTGCCAGAAAGGCAAAAAATACTTGAAACAGACTGCATTTCCAGATGTGATCTAAATCTCCTCTGAGAAAGACTGTCATTGACTACTGAGGATCATAGAGAAAATGCACCACTGAAAATTCATCATTTTGTTAGATTTAGAAAAAATAAAACAATAACACTTGTATTGAAGTAAGCAATCAATGGAATAAAGAGCTGAAGAAGATATTTACCCCAAATGTATTTGTAATAATAGATGGAAAAACAGCTTTTGCTTTGACAGCTACAGAACTCAATGTATCAAAAGAAGAACATGTCACACAAAAGAACATTTTTCCTCCTTTCATGGTTTTTGCCATCTATTTGAAAACAATCAAGTACAGCTTGACATGTGATATGTGGGAACTGTATTTAAACTAGTGTGACATGGTAAGGGCAAGCATCTCCCATGGGACGTTTCGCATTTCTATTTTTCCATCTTCCCTTTGTGTCTTTTTCTTCCTTTTAAGCACAATGTCTCACAGCAAGAAAATATAAAAAAATTGGACCAGACAGCATGCTTCAGAAACAGTCCCTTTGGTGAACTTGAAGAATTCAAAGAAGAGGGAATCTGGCAGAAACTGATTAAAGTTTTACTGCTAAAGGGAAAAGTGTTCTAATGGCACAAATCTGTAGAGTTGCCTTCTATGTTATTGGCTTCCCTTGCAATAGTATCTTATGGAGGGATGTCTTGAGTGGGGCATGGTCTCTCTCACCCAGTTTGCTCACATCTGAAATATCTGTCACATCTGACTCCTGTAGTACCACAAGTAATGCGGTTCATTTTCCGAGTGTGGGCAAAACAACCAGGACCAAACTATCTAAGACAGAAAGTCCAAAGAGTACGCCACTGGCAGTGTGCTAGGATATAATTCTGTTGTCCTAAAAAAGCTGGAGTTCCAATGCGCCTGAACAGGGAAGGAATTTCCCCTAAGAAATTGAAAAAGATCTTCACACTGCTTTGACTCCCACACATGCTTGCCAAGAATGAGGCATTTCGATCCCTGGTAGATACTTGCCCTCAGGGAAGGCTGAACTGGCACCTTGCCAGCGATGGGCTGGAATGTATTGGCAGTCTTTTAATTCATTAACATTAAAAGAAGGAACAGAAAATATGCTCACAAAAAATACTGTCTGTCCCTCCAATTGTTGGGCATCTTATATCCCAGGTGTCCCCTCCATTGCTTGGCTCAGTGAAATGGGATAAAGCTATGAAGAGAACAATAGATTTTCTAGATGCTCTCCACAGCAAAATGGAAATGAAAGGTGCAAACCACAACGGTGAGAGATGATGTTCTTACACTCAGGTTAGTAAAGATGTAAGACCAGAAATTAATTTTGGGAAAGGCAACTAAGATACTCTAAGGCAACGTAACCTTTAACTTTGGCTAAGAGTGTAGTGTCTATTTTGCTTTCCCAAAATTATCCAAGAACCGTGGTATAGCATAGAAGAGTGAGCAGGCAGATCAGGACCAGTCTGAGAGAAGAAAGGCTGTAGGACAGTGGGAGAGGAAGGAGGAAAAAGCATAAGGAAAAGCATGATCAACAACTTGCGATGACAGGCAGCGTGAGGGATGCAATCCCAGTACACAATTCAGTCATATGGTATGTTTAGTTCTAATCCAGTATTTTGTGCTGCTGTTGTGCAGCTGATATTAAAATGAGGATGGCAGGAGGAAGAAGATTTGTTCCACTGCCTCTGGGCCACTGATCTAACAGAAATATCCTCCTCTGGGAGAAGTCACTCCATAAAGTTCCTTTTAGTGCAGGTTACAAAGATAACCCGCACCTTGATCCAAAATTCACATTAATCAGACTTCTCCACTTGATCAGCTAGAATATAAATGAGCACGCCTGCTTTATGCTCATGCCAAAACATGTATAACGGGAATGTGGAAAATACACAGGGTTCCTGCTGAGCAAAAAAGGTTCCAGAAAGAATTTCCTTGTATGATAATGGAAACATAGCAGTGTCCTCAAAACAGATTAAATTACCTTTGAAATGAACAGCATGCATAAAGAAATAGCTGCTTCATCTTCCTGGAACCATCAAGGAATTCTCTAAGAAGCTGAATTTTTTAGACAACAAACTTGCAACTCACCAGCTACAGAATATAGAGGACTGAATCTTATATCATTATTTTGGAACAACTTTTATATGATTTAAGGGTTCACTGCAAGAAGGAAATCATTGGTATAGTCAGATGAAGGCAACAGGAAAAAAAAAAAAAGTTAACTGCCCCCTCCTTAATTCAACTGCAATGGAAGACAGAGGCTTTCTTTAGAAAGCCAGACATAATTTTCCATAACAACTTCATAAAAACCCCAAGATTCTCATCTTTCTTATTTCAATATATGCTGATGTGACACTTCATTTTTACCCATGCGTGGGACTTGCGTTTTTGCAATTTTTAAGCACTTTCAAAAACTTCAGCAGAACATATCTTCCCAAACCTGGCCATTCCCCCTGTTTTCCACAGAGGTTTGTTCCACCTCCTAATTTTGTCTACATCTCTCACCTACATTTTAGCTGAGTCCTAGAAAGATTCACTGACAAGTAGTTGAAATCAATAGCAATTCATAGAAGCTGCCAGGGCTTCAGTTTGGGGTAATTGATTACTGTGGTCCTACTGAGGCTCTACACTTTTAATATAAGCATTTCTGTGAGTGGTTTCCTCTGTTAGTCATTTAGCACACTATTTTCATTACAAGGAGGGACTGCAATGCTTACAAATCAAGCTCTACTGGTTTTACACTTCCTACATGGTGGTTATATCATTCCTATACCATGTGCCAGCTGAGGGAAATAATTCCAAATGGCTACAGTTTTCTTCCAACCCTCTCCCCCCATCAGGGAAACGGAGACAGAATCAGGCCTCAGTATGCTTGATAACACCATGATGTAATTACGTCAATCTTATTATGAAATAAAGAAACAAGGCCTAGTTTTTAAATAACTTTCCAGTTGCTCCTTTCTTCTCATTTCTTAAAGATACACCGTATGCTTTCACTGTTGAATGACAATTCTACAATAGGCACGTCATGACAGTAAGGACACCACTCGACAGGGTCCAACTTCTGAATCTCTGTCTTTCAGACTTGTTGTTCAATAGTCAAGGGTTTCTGGAATGGATTGTCAATAGGTTAATGGATTTGGCCTTTGCTTCAAATCCCAGTGTTTTACCTTAGGCAGAGAGATGACCCTGTCTTTATATTCTAAGTACCCCTAATAGCACAGTGTCAATGCTTTTTATCACGCTGTATTCACCCACTGCTCCACTAAAAGCATGTACTTTATGGTTATATGAAAAGCCTGGAGAGTTGCAATTATATTGTCTGTACCATTTGACTCTTCTGCACCACAAAAGCAAACTGCTGCATAAATGTGTGCTCCTTCAAGCTGCCTTGGACCTAATATCTGCTAATGCAAGGTATTGATCCATACTTGAAAATTACTTAGTAGTAAAATGTTAGACGAATTCCATTTATATTTCTATGGTCTTTATAACAGTGATTCTTCAAACACCATACTGGAGTTGAGAACTCTGTCAACAGTCCCATACTGGTTGTGATTTGCTGAAAATATCAGTTTAAATGGCTTGATTTTGATTGGCAATAAAATGTCTCCATCAAAGATGTTTAGATAGTGCCATTATGGTAGTACAAAGACTTCTGATAGCTTTTTTTTTTTCCTGTATTTTTCCTCATATCAGGATTATGAGATACATAAAGAGTAAGAACTGCTATGAGCTTTTAGCTGTGTGTGGAAAGCCAAGTCATAGACAATTATGTTAGGTGCTGTGCAAACACAAAGGGATCACTTATAATATAAAGAACAAGTAAAAAGTGCATATGAAGAAGAGATTAAGAATGTTAACATTAGTTCTGAGGACTTCTTTGATTTCTTAACTCAAGGATTACAGCCCAATTGAGATGAAAAAGAGATGTTATTGGAAGAAGAAAAGACATGGTCATAGCTAAGAGGCTGCCGTAGCAACAAGTTTCTAGCTACTCGGAGAGAAACAGCCACAAAACAGAATTTGGCCATGTTAGGTAAATAAGAGGTATAAAAACTAAGCTACTACACCCAGAGATAGGATGATATATCCTCCTGCCTTAATGATAATACGGAAAGATCATGCAAAGGATCATCTTGGGTGAGCTCTCACAGCAAGTGCAGGGCAGGCAAGGGATCAGGGCCACCCAGCATGGGTTTATGAAAGGGAGGTCCTGCTTAACCAAATTGATCTCTCTCTATGACCTTATGACCTACCTTCTCAATGACAGGAAGGCCATGGACGTTGTCTACGTGGACTTTGATAAGGCCTTTGACATCGTCCCCCAGGGCGTTCTCCTGGAGAAACTGGCAAATCATGGCTTAGACAAATGCACTCTTCAATGAATAAAAAACTAGCTGGATGGCCGTGCACAGAGAGTTGTGATTAATGGGGCGAAATCCAGTTGGCAGCCAGTCACCAGTGGTGTCCGTAAGGGCTCAGTTTTGGGGCCAGTCTTGTTTAATATCTGTATTGATGATCTAGATAAGGGAATTGAGTGCACCTTCAGTAAGTTTGCAGATGACACCGAACTAGGTGGGAGTGTTCATATGCTTGAGGGTCAGAAGGCTATACAGAGGGATCTGGACAGAGAGGATCAATGGGCCAAGGCCAATGGGATAAGATTTAATAAGGCCAAGTGCTGGGTCCTGCATTTTGGTCACAACCCAAGGCAATGCTACAGGCTTGGGGAAGAGTGGCTGGAAAGCTGCCCAGCGGAAGATAACCTGGGAGTGTTGGTGGACAGCTGGCTTAACATGAGTCAGCAGTGTGCCCAAGTGGCCAAGAAGGCATCCTGGACTGTATCAGGAATAGTATGGCCAGCAGGAGTAGGGAAGTCATCGTGCCTCTGTACTCAGCACTGGTGAGGTCCCACCTCATGTACTGTGTTCAGTTTTCGGCCCCTCACTACAGGAAGGGCATTGAAGTGCTGGAGCGTGTCCAGAGGAGAGCCACCAAGCAGGTGAGGGGTCTGGAGAACAAGTCCTATGAGGAGAGGCTGAGGCAACTGGGCTCATCTAGTTTGGAGAAGAGGAGGCTGAGGGAGGACCTCAGCCCTCTACAACTACCTGAAAGGAGGTTATAGAGAGGTGGGTATTGGCCTGTTCTCTCAAGTAAAGAATGACAGGACCAGAGGAAATGGTCTCAAGTTGCAGCAGGGGAGATTTAGATTAGATATTAGGAAGAATTACTTTACTGAGAGAGTGGTCAGGCACTGGAACAGCCTGTCCAGGGAAGTGGTGGAATCACCATCCCTGGAAGTATTTAAGAAACGTGTACACATGGCACTTCAGGGCATGCTCTAGTGCCTAAGATTATTGGTTTGTGGGTGGGTGTGATGTGTTGGGGTGTTGGGGGTTTTTTTGCTGTTTTGGTTTGATTTGTCTGTTTGTTTTTTGTGGTTGGATTCGATGATCTCAGAGGGCCCTTCCAACCATGATGATTCTGTGATACACATTTATACAGTGTGGATGCCAAGCAGGTCTGTGTGATGGAGCTGTGCTTCTTGGGCAATGGCCAGTGTAGCACTGGCAGCACAAGGTGGTCTGTGCTTCCTCACAATCTAATATCTAAAGCTTCAGAAAGATTCCTGCCTAATTTATCTTTCTATTTCTGCCCTATAATGCCATAAAAATTACAAAATATGAGGAGCACTGAGCTGAGCATTCAGACCCTTTAAATGTGTTTAGGAACCAAGACACTACTGGTTTAACTGGCAGCTGACAGGAACTGGAGTCCCTCAAGACTAAGGGACTAACAAGATTTGTTCAAGGCTGAAAGGAAGACAAGGACAGAACTTAAATACCAAACTTCCCTTAAATACCAAAGCTGCAACTCCTGGACTTTCCATCTCAAGTTTCATTCAAAATTGGAGTTAGCTAGTAAGAAATTAAAAGTAGTAGTAGGGAATATTTTCCATTCATTAAGTTCAAAGCAAGGGAGAGGCAGTATTACTGTTGATGTTTTATAAATAATGAAATTAAGGCATGAAGTAGCAAAGATTTGGGAAACATCAGCTTAAGGGCCAGAAAGATAAATAGTTCTGGATTCTGCTTTAATCGTCTCTCCCTTATCCACGGTTCTTCAGGCATGTGAGGATTCACTCAGTTCTTTTCTTGGTTAGTTGTTTTTGAGAGGATCTTTTGTTATTATTACATTTGTCTTTTGGAAATTTTCCCCCAGAATGCAGGCCAGTTGAAAGACTCATTCTGAATTTGAGAGATCTCATTCTGATCTTTGTAACATCAGAATTACTTTGCATTCCTATTATGTGGGTAGAATAAAATCAGAAAGCAGCAAGACAGTCTCAAGTCTCCATTATGCAAATATTACTTGAAAAAAAAAATCTATGTATTTTAAATGTATTCAGTCAAATTTTAGGAAATTGCTTTACTGCCATACATTCAGTCAATGTCACAGACTTTGCTGTATGCCAGTTGAAGAAAAACAAATCTAATATATAAGAGAAACTGCCTATGGAGTAGCTGCAACGTTTGAATAAATGTTGAAAGCAGAGAATTGTAAAACAGCACTGCTAGGAAAGAGAGTCTTTAAAATGGTGCAAGTCACATCCAACTTTCTCATAGACAGGCCTGTTCATATACATTGCAACCATGAATTTACTTGGAGAATAATGAATTTAGAAATAGATACTGGAGAAATTTTAATTTAAGAACTTCATTTCATGCTTGTGTTTTAAAACAGAACAACCACATTTTCATCTGTAGACACAGTCACATGCCTGCTTTAGCCACAACCATAAGCAAATTCAAATCTTCAAGAGCAAAGACATCATTATCTACATATACACAGCTGAAAGCAAAATTAAGTGGATGAGTCAAGAGATGTGGGTAAGTCTTTTCTTAAATACATGTGCATTTTTCTGTGTGCAGGACTCAATCACTGAAAGACTGCAAAGTCATATGTAGTTGATATAATTGCATATGAATTAATTACAGACGCTTACTGTTACATTTGGAACATATCAAACACCAGAAGAATCTCAGATACATATAGATTATTAATAGAAGAGACCTACTAAGCCACCCAGCTCAGCTGCTGTTAGGCAGTACACTTCTATGTAGTATAAGGGGCACCATGTATCATGTACCAACAAGTGTTCCAAGGAAAGAGTGCAACTTAACAAAATAAAGCAAGGACAAATTCTTAACTAAAGCAATATAATTTCATCATTCACAAACCTGCTTTCCTAAAGTCAATAAGGCATTCAAAAGAGAACTGAGAGGCATCTACTTGGTTTGCTGAATCCAGTCCCTGGTAGTACAGAGAAATTCAACATAAGGAACTTCCTATATGTGGGGTTGTTTCCCACATAACTTACAGGAAAGAAGAGATAAAATGTCTTTTTTTTTTTTTCAAGGAATAATCTATGCACTAACAGGTTGTACCATCAAGGCATTTATTCTTGATAATTATTAAAGTCCCATGCAGCTGAGGAAGATCTGCCTATTAACAGGCATACATAGAACTTCCAGCTGGAGGGTATACAGTCTTTCAAGCATTTTGGTGGGGATTTTTCTTTCCCTATATGCAATTTATTCTTCCATATATCTTGCAGAAAACTCCAATACAGCAGTATTTGTACCCCAGAAGAGTAGAATAATTCCATATTTTAACTGAAATTACAATTCAAGTCACAAAGGACCCATTTTTTGCAAAACCAAGCTAGCTAGAAATGTCTTCTAGAGCATAATGCTCTTCCATTCCCTGCATGTTTGTTATGGAAGTAGTCAAATAAAACTAACTTCAAAAATACTCAACTGCTTCTGAAAAACAGGTACTCTAAAAATACCATTCAGAATTTATACTGATATTTCTGCCTGCAATTAACTTTGCACTGCCAAGAAATCCCTGAACATGAGCACTGTGAAAATGATTATGAGGAACAGATTCAGTTCTCATGAGAAACTCCACAGTTAAATTTTTCCAAATGATCCATATTAAATTATATAAGACACCTGATTAAAACCTCGTCAGGAATTATTATCTAGTTACTCAATTTATGTGAAAGGATTTACAAAAATGCCCATCAGCTTGGTCTGTAGGCACTGCAGAGAAACATGGATTCCAGGAGTTTGGAACACCAAGAACAAGGGGATCAGTACTCACAGCTGTATGCCTGCTTGTTTGCCTGATGTGCTTACAGAACATTGGTTCTGGACATGCCACATAGCTTGTAGTCAGTATGAAAACAGTCCAAACAGTCTTATCCTCAACTCTGGAAAACAGTCCAAACAATCTTATCCTTAACTCTGGTGTTGTATTTTGTTAAAGTTCATATTGCCTTCACTTACAGAGCATTTTCATTATAAAGGCCCTAAAAACAACCTCCCTTAACTATGGAAATTTCACATGTAATGGCACTACTGAAGCGTAGTCCTTGCCATTGTGTATTACGACAACAGAAAAGAGAGAAATGTCCACATTCATGAGAAGTACCCTCATAGCACTAGTGATAGTCCATAATAATAGTGAGAAAAGCTGCCACGGTCTCAGGTTTTAAAGACTCAAACCGAACACAGAGATAGAGACTGCAACCTTTACATACCTGAGATGACCACGTGAGGATTTTTATGACTCCTCCGTTCTTGTATGGAATACTCTTCAAACTAGAAGATGTTAGCCAATGAGCAAAGCAAGTTATATTTTCTTCTTCTTTATGTTAATGCTCTGCAATAGATTGTGCTTTGCAAGGTTAATTTCAAGTCCAAACTCACATGGGAATGAGAATAATTAGACTCATTTAAGAGAATTCTCCCCTCTGGCATAGCTGATTAAATTATTTATACATTATCTTTTTGTATAATTGTACCTAGAACTGTGTAAATGGTTTTTTGTCTAACTTTCAATAAATTCATAATACATGGTTTTCAAGTTGGATACACCACCTGCACCTGTGACAATAGAGAATGGCTCATTTTTAAAATGCTTCACTAAGAAATTAATCCAGAGGGAAACAGAAGCATGCAGTTTAAAACCTGCAACAATGACACTATACTGATTAAAACTCATCAGCTGAAGAAATAAAATTAGTAGGACAATAAATCTTGGACTGAATTCTGTAACCCATTTCCACAGGAATAACTTCACTGACTGCAGCCACATTAAACTAATATACAAGTGCTACTTAGCTGAGTATCAGCTCCATGATGTGACCCTTTATCTGTAATTTAATATTCCTTGATATCGTTCCCAAATCCCTCTTTGCTAAGAAACTCAGATTACAGATAAAATCTGAAACTTCTAGTGGAATAAACCACTAGGGTGATAAAGGAAATCTGGTTCATGATGCGAACATTCATTTCAGCTCTACTAAGTGCTCTTTCTCTCTCCAATAGCAATAAACTTCAGATAGCCTGAGATAATGATATTTTAAAGGCCATTCCTGGTATAAAATAGTAACTTGTTTGCTTCAATCAGAAGAATAACAGTCCCAATTAATTTGGAAAACAACGGTCTCTAAGGAAATCTTAGGTGAAAAATAGGTGAAAAGACATCTTTGCACCTATTGTGAAATTCTACGTACCTTCTACAGCTGCATTGCCTAGATCACTCTACAAACACATGAATACAGGGAAATCCCAGAGATGTTCTTTAATGTACTATTAAAGAGTTCAGAAATGGCTTTTACAGGCTCAGGATTTCACACTATTCTTTACCATTTGCTGCACCTCCAGTCAATTTTCTTTTTCCTTTTTGTAATTCACTATACAGTTTTAAAAAAACAAGAGTATTTTAATGCCTCTGGCTATGCTTTTCCTTACCTCTGCAGCAACTAAATAATGGGTATGGTTCTCTATTTGGGGACAACTGCATTAGAGAAGACAGAGGGTTAGATAAAGAAATCCATTAAAAGGGTAACAAAATCACATACTTATTCATTCAAGTTGTGTATGGACAGGAGTGATAAGTAAGAAAATTATGTATTCTGATTAACGAATTAATATTTTTATTAAATAATAAATCTGCAGTGCAGTAATTATCCCAAGGCTACAGCTATGCTCAAATCACCTTAAATTAACTTCTTTAAAAGCAAGTCCAGAGAAAGGAAGAAACCAGTCTTTGCCAAGAATGCAAAGGCTTCAGCTATAATTAGTTTTTCACAGCCACGCTCAACTCTTCCAATTTATTTATTTTTGGAGGGAGGGCAGATAGGGAATATTCTCATAGCAATATCCCATGCCCTGAAGACACTGATATCTGACACTCCAGCCCTGTATTGTTTGCTTTTGCTGCAATGCACATTTCAGCTGTCTGGCAAGAGAGTCTCAGGCAGTGATTCAATGCTAAAATACTGTTTAACTAGCTCTGATATGGCTCCTTTGGCTATCAGATATGCTGGGTCATCCAATTCTCCCTCACTGGCTGACAGTCAAATTCATGAGATAGGAGTCAATTTAAGGTGATGAGAATAGTTAAAAAGCCATTGTTTCTGACAAGGATCATAAAGTATCCTCTGATAAGAAACAAAACCAAACCAACATCTTGAAAGACCACTTTTGCAAATTTATTCACAGTTTTCAGAGCTCCCTAAATCTGGACTTAAAGTACCCTAAAAGATGCTGAGATTTCTCTGTATTTCTTGGAAAAAAGTCATCCTAAAGGTCCCTATAGTTCCTACTCACGTAGCCTTATTGCTATAATTATTCTCTATTGAATTACAGCAGTTAGTTATGAAGACTGCAATTTGCACAAGATAACATATAAACACATAACTGTTCCTACTCTGAAAAGCTTAAAAACTGTATTCAATTAAGATATTCTACAACAGACGATGACCAAATAAGAAATAATGTTGTGTCCAAACTGGATGTAGTTTTACCTTAACAGAAGCAGAAGAACCAATTCAGTGCCTGTTGTAGAAGCTGTATCTATGGTAGCGTCTACAAGCTGGTTAGGTGGTCCTAGAAATGCAGAAATTCTCTCTTGGCACTTTGCACTAGGGACACAGAATTTTTCTTACAAATGAGTCTCTTGAGAGTTCATGAAAGGTTCTCGTTGACTATAGGGTTCTATACAGTTCAGAGAAGATGACAGCTTGCAGTTACAATACCTACTTACTAACTTCACTCCTCAATTGAAACTAAAAACTTTTCTTATGTGATTTTACTAAGAGAATCCCTCCTGCATTCTTCCTAATAGACAGCAAAAACACACATCAAGGATTTTCCCAGATAGCACATTTCTAAAATCCTTATTCTGATGGTCACATGAGATACTTTGTTTAAAGCTTAAAATTATTTACTTTCTGCCACATTTGGCTACAGTGGCTGCAATGAACAGGTGCCTGATGTGCTGTGTAATTACACACCCATGGAATCAGCGTGGTCCCAAGTCTAGCAGTCAGAGAATTCTTTCCTCTTTTTATATTCTCCTTAATTATTATTTATCTAGTATTACATATCCAATTAGTGTGGACCCCGCAGAATCTAAAACAGTTTAAAGAAAAGTCAGGCTTTACTTGATCATTGATATCTAGTAATACTGCTAAACAGCTCCATTAAAATGATGACTGGGTTTTATTCTGTTAAGAGCTGTCTTTCTCCAGTTTATTGTATATTAAAATATTCTTTTTATGATGCGTACGCAATTTTGACATTGGAACTCTGCCTGTACACATAGGTAAGGTGTGGGATGTAGTTAATATTTTAACATAAACAAAGTGGTTACTGTATCTAATTTAAATCATCACAGTTTAAGGCTTAATGTTACAAACATCATGTGAAAAAATATAAGAGAGGCCAAAATGCACTTACCTATAACTTTTTTGTGTACAAAAATACTGATTAAATTTACTTTAACTCTTGCATCAGATAACAAAGATTCAGTCACCTTCCTAGCTCTTGGATCTCCTAGGATGATGCATAAACTTGGTACTTGGAAATTCCAGTTATCCTAAACCCACCTGACTACAAATCTGTGTCTTGATTTCCAGTGGGGTTTATTTCAGATACAATTAAGGCCCCTTCCAACCCAAACCACTCTATGATTATTCTCAGCACAACAAGGAAGTCCTAAACTACTAAAAAAAGTCATAGCCAACTACAGAAAACACAGTGGTTTTTTTACTTTCATGCAATCAAGAATTTATTACTGAATAAGGCCACCAAGAGGAAAATAAAGGACAATATTAGAATTTGGGTGGGTTCCCATGGCTTTGCAAGATAGGGCACTGGAGTCCTTAGTCAGCATTTTTAGTAGTTTACTTGAAATTAGAGTACAATTCAACATTTATCATAACGCACAGAAAACCTCCAGTTAAGACTACTCAGATGTGAGTTAGATGTCAAAATCTTTATTTTTACTAGTGTCAACTCTTATTTTTACTAAAACGTCAGTATTGTCCTGCTGAAAAAAATGGAGACAATTAGTGTACTATATCAACTCAGAATCTAAGCAGCTTGTTGAAAATAGCCTCTTTCCCCTCAGCTGTTCATGTAGGTGTGTTTTAATTATAAAAGCAAAGCAACTGTTTGTCAACAGATACTCTTTAAAAGAGCCCACCAAACCACAAAAACAGGGTACATAGTACCTCTGCAGTCCTTTACTTCTAACTTACAGACCTGTTTTTAGCTTTCTATTCCCCTTTACAGAGAGAGACAGAAACAACACATGTGAGAGAAGTAGACTCCGGGAAGAATAAAAGAACACAAACTTGAGTAAAAGCTACTCAAATGTTGCCAGTAGCAACTCAGCTAGAATATAAATCCACGGTATAATATATACCTTTCAAATACATGATACAGATTGGCAGAATCTTTCTTGACAGAATTGGAATTTTCTAAAATATACTACAGAGCTCTTAAAAGAGAAATAATGTCTGCCATCTCCCCAAACAGAAAGTGTATGCTTGAGGGAAGCAGTGCTGCGGGTGGAGGTGCCAGCAGGTTCTCACGCAGTAAAGGCATATTTTCAAGAGTGCAGAAAATGCATGCTTGTGCAAACAGCTTGTGCAAATCATCCTGGCTGAGGAATTGTTATAGAAACAACCTTATCTCACCCAAGGGCTTAAACTTGCCAGTTTACAGCTCCATAAATGCCAAGAGAATATTGCAGATTTGCTTTCAGTTTGGCATTCAAATGCTTAGCGCTGAGGCAGGTAACAGGAATTTTGTAAGGCTAGCTATCTTCCCCAGCCTAGGGCTGCTCCCAGAGCACTATATTCGGGTGTACAAGAGCAGACATGGGCTTGGTCTCCACCAGTGTACCATGTTATTTTGTTTTTTTTATTTCTTTTCTTTTTTTGTTGTTGTTTACTTCTTAAGTAAATTAGTTTCCCCAAGATACAGTGCCTAACGATCTGACTATCCATGATATGCTTCAAATACTGGAATACATTAGGCTATAAGAAGGCCCTATGGTGATTTCCTGATTAGCTTAACCCTTTTGGGACAAAGAAGAAGGAATTTTTTATTAAAACAGGATAACCCTGGACTATATTGATCTGACTGAGAAATGAGTATTTTAGTCAAGATGAGTCTCAAGATGAGTACATGCTGGAAATGGCGATGTTGTTTCCATAGCAATGCCATGACAGCCTCTAGAGTGAAATAGTGTGCTACCAGGAAATGAAGGGAGTTCAAGTGCTGTGAGCTACATAGTTCTGTGAGCAATCCAAATATATTCTCATAAAGAATATTTAGTACAGCTAGATAGTCCAAAGATTGCTGCTGATGTGAATCAAGCCTTATCAGTATGCTTCCAGCAGGCCTGTTTTCTCATTCCCTAAGCCCAAGATGAGTTATCTAAAGGTTTAAGCTATTGGCAACACTGCTAAGCCATTTCAGACCAAATATTAACAAATACAGTAACATTTACCTCACTTCTTTTCCAGTGAAGAGTATCATCCACAATTAAGGACACTGACTCTCATTCTCCATAACACAACCAAATACATTAAACCTTTTAGCGAAGAACAGCCTCACACGTGCAATAATTTACCAGCTGACCTTCCCCCTTCCTCTTCTCTCACCTCCTCCTCTCCCTTGCCTCCTCCTGCCCAAATGATACTCAGCAAATCTGCTTGCAAGTGGGAAGCAATTTACTGAAGTCTTTCATATTCCTCATGAAAATTTACACAGCCATAGCATTAAACTCACTTGTCTTCTTTTTACCCCAGTTAGCATTTATGCTAATATAGAAGCAAACCAGAAAACCACTAATTGTATTTTATTTGCCTAAGGCTTTACCTAAGGCAAATATTCTGGTCAAATTCTACAAAGCTGATTTAAAATATTTTCCAAGGGAGACAGAAAGAGAATTAACTTAAGATCTGCACTGCTTTGTCTTTTAATTTTCAAAGAAATGAACAATCATCAGTGATTTGTAAAATTGCTAAAATAATAGTTATAACCTGACTGTTCTCCACCAAAATTCTACAAGACAAAGAACTTTACTTGAAAACCCCCTAGCACACTGCTGCTAATCCACTCTAGCATTTCCCATGCAATTTGTAAAGATGTTCAAACATGAGCTGAATGTCCAGAAACTCTACTGCTGTATTTGTTGTTTGTGTCATTGTCACAACCAGCCTCTTGGGTAAACAGATTGTAGTTCATTATACGTAGCAGCGCTGCCTCTGAGGGAAAGTAGAAAGATAAATACACATCACCAACAGACCTCTTATTAACAAATGCCACTTCAAAATGTTTTCTATTTATTGTTTTAAACATGTATTTCAAGGAATCAAGCCTTGGGTGTAAAATAGCAAGATGCTTCATTTCCATTTTGCAAAGATGTGAAGCAAGTGTTTTGGAAACTGCCTGAGCCTCCTCCTGACCGTCCCCCTAAGTGTGTTGCAGAAGGCACCAAGCCCAGCAACATTCATTTATAATTTAAACTGTTTGCTTGGCAGAATTATTTTCATCTTAATATGTCTAGTCCTAATTGCAACTGGCACACCCAATCCTTTTACCAGAAGCTCATCTACTTCCAGGAGAGTTTTATGTAACTGGGTGTTCTGTCGGACAGAAATGCAGTTTGTTTATGGTACAGATGTTGAAATATAGTGGAAAACATGTTCCTGCAATTTTACAATGACTTGCAGGGCTCTATATGGACAAAAAGATACCTGTGGAAAGACTGATGTAAGTTTAACTTACTCATCCCCTTCTTTCAGTTATTGTGGACTTCCAGTTAATTCCCCAATGTGAGCAATATTCTGTAACAATCTCACTTTCTTTTGGAACACTTACCTCAATTTTTGGGTCTATCAAAGGATTTACTAAAAATTTTCTGCCTGATGATCTGGTTTAGATAACTGCATACTTAGGTTGTCTGAGACAGAAGTGGACACAGCCTATTTAACTCGGTCTACTCTCTTGAATACATACATCCTTTCAAGAATGTACACACATTTGCGGTTTAAAAATACATTTGGGGCTGAAATTTCTGTCAGTAAGGTCTTTGTGTAACAAATGACGATAAAACCTCATATTGTCCTCCTGAACCATAATAATTATTTATTTGCTTTTTTAAAACTTGTCAGAAACATTTCTCTTGGCAATCCATAGTTTATAAAATAGCTTTTAACACAATATAAGGGATTGCCAAAACCAAAGACTTACCTTGCATAAATATTCTGGAATGTGATCTGGTTATATACAGACCATATAGAGATTGCTCTCACTCACTCCTCTGCTTTAAAAGAAAGAGGAAGATACATGGTAGAGGAGAATCCACAGTAGCCACATATTAAAGTTTCCAGGATGGAGACAAGACTGCAGGGTGAAGCTACAGTGAGGAGGATACTGTCAGAAGCCACACTGTACACCATACAGGCACACTGGCAAAAAATTGTCCCACTCTCTCTTACTAAAGAATGGAATCGCAGTTGCTTGGACATGGAAGGCAGACATAGCTGGACTTTAAAGAACCACATATAAATTAGTCCTATATAAACAGTAATATTAAAAAGAGCACCATTTAGCTTGTTTAACCTAGACAGCTGAAAGACAGAAAAAGAAGATGAATTCAGAAACAAATTGAGGAGGTATTCCCTACAATCCCTAGGATAAAGGGAACTGCACTTGATCCTGCAAAGGCAGTTTTTTAAAGACAGAGTTGTTTGATTTAATGAAAATGTTTCCTGTGACATTAACAAAGCATGGGTTAAGCTCCACAGATATTTGGCCTATGAAGGAGGAAATAGAAACAGTCACCAAAGACAGGGTGTCTGTCACATTGGTGCTTTCTTTTTGGAATTTGCCCTCAGTAGGACAACTTCACTTTGACACCTAATATCCCTCATACAAACCCACAGCAAAATATTCTTCTAACTCCTTTTGAAATACTTAAAATGAAATCACTAAAGGAACACAACATTCTTAGCTGGCCCCATAACCTATTTCTCTTCTTAATGGTACCTTTATGTTCTGCAAAACACGGACAATCACTTTTCTTGGCTACCTTTTCTTTTGCTTCTCCTCCAAGTGACCCTGTTGCAGTGCAAGGGGCAGCCTCACAGATGACTGGAATGACCCCACGACACAGCTTCCAGGATGATGCCAGCAATAGCTGCATAAATCAGAGGCACAACAAGTCACAGGAAGCAACTGAGCCTTACCCCCAAAGTATACACACCTCAGACATTAGGGTTCTGGGAAGCAGGATGATGGAGAATAGGGGGCAGGACAGACCTTTCAATAAAACAAGGTGCAATAGCTCAGTGTGGATTGTCTTCAGGAAATAACAGTATAGAGTATTCTAATCAGGCAGACATTCAGCTGGCATCAGTTTCCCATTTACTTGTCATTAACCAACTCCAAGACTGTTATTTTTCACATAAAATTCCCTGATTTTTGCAACCTCTTAGCTGCCTCTTATGATATCTGGGCATTTTCTGTTACATTTTCTGCTACATTTTCTGCAGGGATTCCGATAAGTAAAGGTATACTTTAAAACCTGCAGAAAAATATTATAAAACAGCTCTTTTAAGCCCCATTAATATTATCAATACTGAGCAAGGAACCACGATAAAGGATACTGAAGCTCCTATCTGTGATTGCTAAATGCCAGAGGTTAATCCTGAGATCATCCGCTGACATGTATGTCTCACAGTCACTGTTGACAGATATTGAGTTGACATGATAGGTGTGACCATTAGCAAAGATTCTCCGGGGAGTGACTTCTACCATCAAATCCATAGGCTTCAACACAGGCACCTGCAAAGAAACACAAAGCACAAACCAGAAAGGGAGTAAGATTTTAAATAAGTTTTGCTAGGATGATGAGAGTTTCAATGGAGAGCAAGCATTTAAAGACTGTGACATTATAAAGCTTCTCACAGTGTATGGAAACTGAATTTCCTCATGGGTGAATTGCTGGGCAAGGCCACCCCTGACAAGGAGAAAGGAGAGACAAGAGAGGCATGGAGAGCCAGGCAGAGTGAAGGAAAGCATGGACTGTGGAAAGGGAGGCACCAGCAGCTGTCACAGAACAGGGGAGTCCCACAGCAGGAGCTACTGCCCCATATATGCAGGAGACTGTGGCTCTAACAAGCAGCAAAGTTCTAGCATTTTGCCAAAGAGTTTGCTGTTAGTTGCAAATCACTTACAGTATTTATTTTGCTACTTGGTGTATCTCTTTCAAAAAAGTCCAGTGGTGAAAACGTTATAATCTCAGCAAAACATAATAAACTGAGTCTTGGAAAACAAAGCCAACGTGTGTATATCCCATATCTACACACATAGTCCTGAAAAGCCAAGACCACAGGCTGTCGCTCATCATTGCTCCCTTGGTTTTTGCCTGTGTGTCAGTTCAGTGCCATGCTTCAATAACAAGACACTGTCAGTTTATTCCCTATTGTTAAATAATTAAACACTGTAAGGCTGCGGCCCATGATTGGGACCATTTGATGTTGTTGAACATGCATCAAAAACCAATCTATCATACATCAATTCACAAGATAGTTTAAAGAAGAACTCAATTCTTAAGAAGTTAAAGCTTAGATTTTAGCTGGCCACTAAAGGAACAAAACAATTGTTCACTCAGCCTTTGAATTCTCAGACTATAAGCAATCTAGAAGGCTTTTGTTTCCTCAGTCACACAGAATGGATAAATATTCCATTAATGTAGTCATCTTTACACTTTCACACAAAATCACACAGAATCTTCTAGGTTGGAAGGGACCTTAAAGATC
>BJBW01003232.1:0-53790 GCA_004320125.1 Scolopax mira | reverse complement strand
AAAAAACCCACCAGAAAAAATGACCTGCCCCCAAATTTTCTCACCTTGCTCAGAAGAGTTGAGGACACACTGGTGCATACAAAGAGGAAATAAACAAGATTTTAAATCAGAGTTGTCATTCTTCTGCCAGAAATGCTCCCTGACATGTACTGCTTAACAAGAGTGTATTTTCCTTTGGATGAATGTGCCCATATACTCCTTAAAATGTTCCTGCAGGAAGAAAAAGCATAATATGCAATACAGCATGTTGAAGCTGTTCTGAAGATATTTACTACATTCTCCTTATATAGATGGTGTTTGTTTAACCATATTTATTCACAAGAATTAACTGTTGCCATTGCTATTCTTTTTAGTACCAATTAAAAGTTGTTCTGCACTTCTTTACCGATATATTTTTAAGCCACTCAGTGCTTAATACAAGTTTTTAACCTGCAGGCTCAAGTCTTATGGAGACTCATGCACATGAATAATTCATAAACTGAGGAACAGTGGCTATTAACATAAGTAAAACTACTCGAAAGGAAAGAGTAGCTTGAATTCTTTGCAGGAATTGACCTTAATTTGCTCTTCGGATCTAGATTGCCCTATTAAGGAGCTTTCTTCTCCGTTTTTCATTTATTTTATACAGGTAGGAAACACGGATATAAAAGGTTTTCAAACTCTATAAATCTTCTAAGTCAGGCTGAACTTTCATGAAGGTTGTAACGCTGTGGACAGCATCATAAACCAAAGGGTTCCTCTACCTCCCTCCTTGCCTCCACGTTCAATAGTTTCTGTATGACTGTGAGGAGGCAAGAGGAGATGACTCAAATGCTGTTAATGTTTACAAGAATGTTCTGTGAAGCCTTAAAAGCAGCCACCAATGTCAGCGAGGCTCAGCTGTCACCCCATGCATTTGTATTTGTAGTGTCAAAAGCAATTCCCTGATAAGTAATTATTGCATTCTTTGATTTCCCTTAAACAGAGAGAAAGCAGAGGAAATTTTAAAGAGCATTGAAACTGAACTCAGCTGTCGCATTCACAAAGTGCCATACATCCATCCTGCTGTTAAAAACTGCCCGGAAAATCTGATAAGAGCAAGGCTCTCCCTGCTAACAGAGTAAACAGGGAAATATAAGCTGGGTTTCTTGTCATGTCAGGAACATGTCCCTGGTTTTTTCAGCCATTTTCATGACTTCACAACTCATTTCTGAGTTCTGGACATTTATTCCAGTAAACCTCCACCAGTTTCACTGGATTCAAGCTATAGCAGAAGCAATGCTGAGGTCTAAGGTCCCTTTTACATGCTAAGTGGTGGAGAAGAGTAGAAAAAGGGTGGCTCTTGCAGTTAGAAGTTAAAAATTTGCCACTTTTAGTTGTGACACGCAAAACTTCAAGAAAAATCAGAACCAAAACAATTTTGAAACTTTTCTTTTTTTGTTTTTGAGTCATCTATCATCCTACCATCCTCTTACCACGGGAGGTGGCTGCAGCACCAGAGAGCAGTTCCTGGCTGCAGCATGAGCTCTCGCTCCCTTCTCTTGGAGCTGGCAGCTCATTAGCAGCCAGGTTATCAACTCTGCCTTACCACAGGCTTGGGAGCCTGATGAATTTTTCATGATCTCCTCCCCTTAAGACAGCAAACCTGTAATTTTTTCTACATAAGTAACAGGACGTGGGATTTGAGGGATGAAAAGTAATTTGGGGGCTTTGATTAATGTCTTTGATGCAATTTAAGAAATTTCATGGACTGAGACGCATTCCTGCACTTAGACCCCAAAAATTCCCTTAGTTTCAGACAGGGATGAGTATTCCTCACTCTTCCCTCTGGGTTGCTCCTCAGCTGAGGACACATTTTCAATGCAGAAGGTGCAGAGTTGCCCACCTCCCCTTAGCTCTGTGTGCACACGAATTTGTGTGATTCATCAGAGTAACAAAAAACCATTTTAAATTTTTTTTTTCTCTGTTGTTTCAGGAAACATTTGCAAACATTGCAGGGCACAGGAATGCAGCCTGGGTTTCGTCTGTACCTTATCAGGATGTCTTGGCCACTAAGGTCTTGCGATGGCTCCCCTGTCCCTGGGTGTCCCCCTGGCTGTGTGATGGTCACGCTCCACAGGGTGGGCAGAGGGGGGCAGGTCTCCCCCTGGACACCCTGTTTCATGCCAACATCTCCACTTTTTGGAAGCAGCATGTCCTCCACAAGGCACAGCAGGCCCTACCTGTCACTAACATCCAGTAAACTCTGCTAAATTAATCTTTAGGTTTTCTTAGCATACAGTTTTAAGTTAGGGTTTAGGAAAACTGGTTTGGAAAGACCAGTTAAAAGAAAACCTGAACAATTTATACCAACATAAGACTCTCTAAATATACTCCAAGGTACCTTTGTCAAACCACTGCTCCTCAGATGCTGATGGGTCCAGCAATGAGGAAGCAGCTCTCCAGCATCACCAGCCTCTCTCCCTCTCCCTCTCCCTCTCTTTCCATTTCAGCTCTTCAGGACTTTCTTCCTCCATGGCACCAGCCTGGCTTGTGTGTCCACCTCAATGGTTAATCACATTTCAGAATCGGTTTTTTTTTTTCCTTCGGTTCTCATGGCTTCACAACAATTATGCTTCTAAGGCAATAGCAGTTGTGCCTGTGTCCTGCAGAGTCTGCGGTACTGTTCCAGGTTTTGGCAGAGATACACACAGTCTTTTGTCAGCATTATTAGCAGGACATAAAAATAAAACCCATCCCTAGTGCATTTCTGAGTAAAGCTAACTGCTATCATTTTGAGCTTGTCTTGGATCATGCCAGCCCTCATCATCATCCAGCCTTTGGAGTCTGGATCCCAAAGAGATGAAGGCATCCACAGGGAAACCCTGATTTAGGCACCCAATCACTTATGGTCCCAGAAGCAGTGGTCCTGGATGGCTATGTACTCTCCACATAAGCTCAAAGGCCTTGTATTGTGTGCTGTAGATGCATCCTCAACACCCCGTGCAGCCTGCTGGGAATATATTGCTGGGGCCAGATAGGTCTGATGGCCAAGAGGAGCAGAGCTTGCAGCCACCGACTGACAGCTTCCTGGGACTTTGCTATCAGCTCTCCATGTGCGTTTCTAGCCCCAAGCTGACCTTTTGAAGCTTCCCTCTCCCTTGGTGCTGTGCTCCCTTGTACTTCCACCAGCATGGCTGCAGGTCAGGGAACAAGAGGGGCAGGAACCATCCAAGCGCAGCCGCCTTGAATAAACAAGCTGCAAGGAGAGGAACAAATCCCGACTGACTTCTTGCCTCTCTTGAGGATGTCCTGGCAGCCCGTGTGTCCCTCAGCTCCAGAGGGATTAGCGTGGTGTTTACCTGCTCTTTCCCGGGCTGGGCAAATGCTTGATCTTGCTAATGTGTACATGAGTTTTTGACAGTTGCCATAGCACAACAGGAACCTTCCCTTCTCTCTCTTTGCTTGTAACCTTTGGGGACTAACCAGCCAAGCTTTCTTACAGCATCAAAAGTGCAGCTTAATTAAAGTGCAGCTTAATTTAAGTTAACTTCCAGGGCAAAAAGCGCATCTTTCAAAAGATTGGTCACCAACTGAATGATTGAATGATTAGGGGGTTGGAACCCCTCTGCTCTGAGGACAGGCTGAGGGAGCTGGGGTTGTTCAGCCTGGAGAAGAGGAGGCTCCGGGGAGATCTAATAGCAGCCTTCCGGTACCTGAGGGGGCTACAGGAAGGCTGGGGAAAGTCTGTTCACAAAGGCTGTCAGTGACAGAACAAGGGCTAATGGGTTTAAACTGGAGAAGAGCAGATTTAGATTAGACATTAGGAACAAGTTCTTTCCAATGAGGGTGGTGGAGCACTGGAACAGGTTGCCCAGGGAGGTGGTTGAGGCCCCTTCCCTGGAGACATTCAAGGTGAGGCTCAATGAGGCCCTGGGCAACCTGGTCTAGTTGGGGGTGTCCCTGCGACTGCAGGGGGGTCGGACCAGATGACCTTTGAAGGTCCCTTCTGGCTCAGATGATTCTATGATTCTATGAGTTGGATGTTCCTCCATGACAATCAGCAAGCTTCAGCTTTCTTTCAAGGGGAGGAAAGGGCTTTTTGGCTCACAGAGAGTGGGGAACTGGATGGCTTTGGGGAAGCTTTGTGGAAGGAGAAGGAACAGGAAAGTGGCACGGCTGTCCCTGCACTGGAGGAATAGGGAAACACCTCCCTCCCTGTGGGACCCTTTGGGTGCTAGTTCAGTATTATTTCATGCATGGTATTTACCATTTGTCTTCTGGTATTGACTAATGCTCCATTGTGTGCCTGGGCACTTTGTCTAAAGTGATATTTAACCAAAATAAAAGCAAAATGCTGCCAAGAACATGCAGTGAGAGTTCATCCAATAAGGTTAGGAAAGTTTCCTGGCATGTCACAGCTAGAATACACCTACAGCACCAAGCAGCACACTGTGTATGTCACAGCAAGGGCCCGTAGCACTTATGCCCCCATAATCCTTCTTTTTCTTCCTCTTTTAATCTTTGTTATGCCCATCTTCCTTCATAGAATTGAATAGGCGTATATTTAATAGGATTTATATGGGGTGGGTAGCAGAACTAATGCCAGCTGATGTGGTGGCTCAGCAGTGAGTCACGGACTACAGTTGAATGCCTTCCCCTAGCCCACACCACCAGCAGCATCCCAGTGCCTGCGGTGTGAGAGCAGGGCAGCAGCCTGGAGAGCCCTCCGGGGTTGTGTGGTGCTCCCTTCCCTCACTGGGGGATGTGACCAGTGCTTCCCACACAGGTGCTGACGTCTCCACTGTCCAAAAATTGAAACGAAGGAATTAAATAGGCCTTTGCTACCATTTTCACAGCGAAAGGCAAAACATAAAAGGATGAATAATGCAGAAAAGTAAATAATAAATAAAACCTCCACCTGCTATTTCTAGTAAACAGTGTTGTCATTTAAATAAAGGCAATGCTGAAAGAGGGAGCAAAATATCGCCAGTGCTAATAGCCCATGTTTTTAATGGCTCCACTTATCTGGATCTTATTTTGGCTTGGCACTGTTGGTGTAATTTTACTTCTCAACACTAGCATCTGCACTTCAATTTATCAGGCTCTGAGGACTATCTGTTGAGATAAACTCAGTGTACCCAAAGTGGCAACATTAACAACATTGATGGAGCCTCAAATAGGATCGGCAACTCCTTTGCAGTGCTAAATAAAGTAACTCAGCAAATTCACACCATGGCTGGTCACTCCCCATGCAAACAAATTGAATTCCCACTGGCCTTTTGGCAGGTCCTAAAAGGTTTGGTGAACAGGAAACAGTAAGATATGTCCCTTTTCTGCCACAGCTAAAAGCTGTGTCCTGGTTTAATCACTCACTACCCCTTCATCCCCATACAAAAAAATTTCTGGTATTAGTTTTCTTAATTTGGAAAAAAAAGGGAGGGGGGACAGACGGCAGAATTGTTCCTGTTCCTAGTATTTAATTTACCTCCTTATGTCATTGCTGCTTCTTCCCTGTGTTTGCACAATGAGGTTAAATCCTATATGAGTACATAGGCAAATATTAGTAGTTCTATGACATGCCCAGAGGTACAAGCTGAGGTGAAGAGACCTTTCTGGGTATGGGTCAATCTCCTTGGTGAGTTGGAGGATAAAACCTCTGGCTGATTCTTATTTTTCAGGTTATACTTTTACTCAAAGGTTTTTATGTTTGTTTATTACATTGGAAGCTGGTATATAGAAATTGCATTCTACAGAACAGGAAGGAGAGATGCATTACATTGACACAGGTAAAAAGAGAAGCAGGATTTCTCCTTTTCTCCTAGATTCCTAGAGCTCTACCTTTCTTCAGGGAATTGCCTGTCCGAGCCTACATTATCCATGGCATACAATCCACCTCACCTGGAATAACCATAGGTATCCTACAAATACTAAGCAGCAAGCACCCAAACTGCCCAAGCTGCCTTTTCACAAGCTGCTTTATCACTGTCTGCCCTGATACCTAGAAATTGAAGGAAGGAAATGAATTAACTATTTGAAAGGCACAGTTATTTTGCATAAACCAGCTATTGAGTTCTCACTGTATAAATCTGGATTCATATTCTTATGGTTGGTTCAATATCACTGCTCTGACTTAAAAGTGGAACTGATTATTCTATCTACATTCTATACTACTTGATTAAATTAGTTTCATTTCTTGTTTGCGAGACGTTCACAAAGGACTCCTGTTTCCTCTCAGTCTGACTTTTGTCTAGGTGCCAGATAACTTACACAAACTAACCTGTACGTGAACCGTTGATATAGACTGGTAAACTAAGCTGCATGGCCTGGCTCCAAACTACTGATTGGAAACTTCTCCTACAAATCTCTTGTGACAACTAACAAATAGCAGGCTAAGCTTCATGTGCATACTCGCAGACAATGACCAATATCTTATTTCATGACTGCGGAGCGAGCTTGCTGCTTGGCCCTTCCAGTACTGTTGGCTGTGCCAGTATGGCCATTGTGAAAGTACAGCTTGTACTTGCCAAAACTGGTTTTATAGCTAACCTCTAAAGCTCACTCTAAAATAAACTACAAGTACAGAACTTCTCTGCCTTTCCCAACTTTGCCTTTTGCCAGTGTAATTTTTTTTTTAACTGAAGGATCATATCCCCTCAGAGACAATAGTGAAGCAATGTTTTTAGTACAGACAGGGTTAGAAAACTAATTTACTAACAGACAGTTGTACCTTGGCTGCCTTTAATAAAGTGACATGTCAAAACAATAAATATTAAAAGCTAGCACAATGATTGGTGGTAGAAGAAAGCTTTTTTCATTAGAAAGCATCAGAAAGCACTTGTAGAGAAAGGACTCCTCCTGAACTCTATCAAAGTCTGTGTGTAAGGTCTGTGCGTGACTACGAATTTTAATATATGAACTAAAGGGAGAAGATGGGTAGAGGCTCTTGGAGACCCTTGTTATCAATCAGAAAGAAGAAAAAAAGGAAGGAAAGTAAGAACATAGTGATGCGTAATGAAACATCAGAAGCCGAACTGGGAGAAAGAATGATTCTTGTAAAAGTCATCAGATAGAAGGTACAATTAATGAATTTCCATGTAGGAGACTAGAAGATACTAGTGAGAAACAACTGAGAAATTGTTTCGCACTGTACAAGAAGTTCAAGGAGTCAGAACAAGAAAACCTGGGAACTAGAAGTACTGTGCAGAATGTAAAAATAAATACTGTAGGGAAAACCAAAACACAGTTGAATAGCAATCAAGATTTGATCTCTGATTTTAAAACATTTATGCTAATGAGAAAAGAGAAATAAATAGCAGACTCTGTAGTTTCTTTGGTACTGGTGATGGTATAGAAAAAGATTCCTTAAGATTACTAGAAAATATATTATCAATACAGGAAGATAAACACAATAAAAGAGAATATTATTAATGAAGTTTTTCAATTCCCAGATAGCAATTAGACATGAAAAATCAGCTATCTAATTTGATAGCCAAGAAATTTGCTCATCAGTTTGCAACTGAAACACAGATTCCTGAACAAATAAAGGGGTTTTATCTGGTCTTGTTAGAACATGAGGCTATTGGAAAAATTGCTGACCAAAGAAGTCTTGTTTTGCATGGGGTTAAATTAACTAGAAGGATTAACAAAAAGAGCCCATATTAAAGATTTTCCAGTTCCAGGAGGGAACTCTATTATTTGAAGGCTACAGGTACCTTGGAAATTCAGTGTGATTTTTAATGCATTTAATGGATATTCTGTTATTCTTTTTCCCTGGATGACAGGAAATTTTGCTGGGTGATTAAATACATTTTAGACTCATTTTTACTTTATAATGCTTATTCAAAGTGTTTGAGATGTTCCTGCAGCTTCACTTCACCTCTTTCATCCCATAGATCTTGGACAGAGCTTACTTCCACTGCCAGGGATGATGCTAGGGCATACTTTGGTTTATAGCCTGTCCCAGCTGTCTTTAACAAAATGTGGTGGCCTTCTCCACCAGACAAATGGGAGGAGGGCAACAAGTTGAAAAGGTGTAGAACCCAACCCAGCCACAAGCTCAGGTGGGAGTAGCTGGGTCCACTCTCCCTTTAAGTCTTTTCTTGTCTTTGATCTGTTGCTGCCTTCTGGCTTTGCTATGTAATAAGGATCCTACTGTCTTAAAATATTACAGGTTTCTGCTGCTCTTTCAACGCTGCCCTGAAATTACCGAACAGAAGGATCACAGTAGCAATTTATACAAACGGTGGAAGTGCATAGTCCCCATTTTCTTTCATTTTCACCCATTGTTCAATAATTCATGTGTACTCAAGATTTCAAATTACTTTCAAGTTCTGTGACTAATAGGTTGTGGAGCTGTAATTACTTACATTAATGTTTCATGACTTCCTTTCATAGAATCATAGAATCTTATGGGGTTGGAAGGGACCTCTAGTCCCTCCCTAGAAGAGATCATCTAGTCCAACCCCCTGCCGGAGCAGGTCTACCTAGACCACGTTGCACAGGAACTAGTCCAGGTGAAGGAAGCTCCACCAACTCTCTGTGCAGCCTGTTCCAGGGCTCTACCACTCTCCCAGGAAAGAAGTTTGTCCTCATGTTTAGGTGGAACTTCTTATGTACAAGTTTGTTTCCATTACCTCTTATCCTGTCAGTGGGTACCACTGAGAAAAGACCAGCCCTGTCCAAAAAATTTACAGTGAATTTGGAGAAGGTATCTCAAAACCTCAATTCCTTAGCCTTTTGACAAGGATCCAGCGGCTGAGCTAAAATTTTACTTGAATTTAGCATGCAAATTCTGTCCATCTGCAAAAGGAAAAGGATTGTATTGTAATTTCTTTTATCATTACCTTCCACTTAAAAGGAGGGCTTCAGATGAATTTGACTAGGGTCCTAGTGCAAAGAAGGGAAATATAGCATGTGAAACATCAATTATTAAAATACAATATTCATTAGTAGTTACTAGGAAGGGCTAATGTGCTCATAGATACATGTTGGTCTTGATTTATAGGTATTAACTCATCTACTGATATTTAGACAGAATAAGTACTAGGTAGCCAAGGAGTATTATTAAAAAAGCACCCACCAAGACTCAATGAAAAAAGGAAAGGAAATGTGATTTATTAATATTTTATTCTCTGCCATTAGGGCTGCAAGGTTGAAAACCTGTCCCGCAGGTTTTATCAAAAAGCCCTACCATTTTTTGTATCGTACCATCTTAAAAACGTACATCCTTTCCAACGTTACGTCTTCCTCCTCTTCTCTGCTCACTCCTAATACTGCTGTCCCCCTGCTTCCAAAGCTCATGGGGCTCTCCCTCTCTCAGAAAAAACCTCCTCTGAAACACTTAGGCTGCACTCTTACTTTGCTGACTTGTGCACACCCGCTGCAGCATTAGCCCTGCTCTCTAGCTGGGTCAGGCACCTCATAACTTTTACCAAAGGGCTATGGTTGCCAGAGTTTATGGCACCTCTGTAAGCCCCTACTCGCAGAGTCTACACCCACCCTTCAACAGCTAATGCAGAACCTCCCTCATTGCTCCAGCCTCCAAAGGCTCCAGCCTCTGAGGGCTCCTTCCTGTACCCCTGAAGAAAAACACCCCAAGAGGCAGCAGCCCCACATAGTGTCTTATCTCCTGAAGTCTTGTGACGACCAGCCACAGCAGCTCGGCATGTGAATCATAGAGTCATAGAATCATCTAGGTTGGAAGGGACCTTAAAGATCATCTAGTCCAACCATCAACCTAACTCTTACAAAAAAATAAATAAGAAATAGGAAATAAAAATCACTGAACCATATTCCTGAGGACCATGTAAACCTGTCTTTTGAACACCTCCAGGGATGGTGCCTCAACCACTTCCCTGGGCAGTCCATTCCAATGCTTGATAACCCTTTTGGTGAAGAAATGTTTGCTAATATCCAATATGAACCTCCTCTGGCACAACTTGAGGCCATTTCCCCTTGTCCTATCTCCTGTGACTTGGGAGACAAGACCAACCCCCGCCTCTCTACACCCCCCCTTCAGGTAGTTATAGAGCACAAAAATAACATTTCCCCAGAACTGCTGCAATGAAAGGCAAACCATGGAGCTGGGAGAAGTAGTCCAGTTCCCAAGAACAGATTGCCCAAGGAAAGGAGGGAATAGCCAGTGTTATTTTTTTAAGAACAGGTTGGACAAATGAGTAACAGGAGTAGCAGAGGCTGCCTTTGGGCAGGAGGAGAGATTCAAAGGCACGGTACAGTCCCTTTTTCCCCTGCTTTCTATCATTTGTCAGGTACACTGATGTTTGGCATCTTTCCTAAGACTTCTCTCTGTGCCCACACTAATTGTGGTGACAGACCAGCAGAGAGGTGCTGGAACAGGAATTGGGACATGCAAGGCATGTTTTCTCATTTAACATTGCTTCACTCTCTGACCTTGAGCTTCTCTCATCCCACCATGATAACCAAGATTGTGCATCTGCAAATAGAGTTTATGGCAATTCAGCTGCTTCATAGTGCTAAGATCTTGGATGACACTCAATATGCAAAAACCTCATGTTAAAAGAGTAATCACATAAAATAAGGAGAAAATAAATTCTAACTTAAGTGAAGAATTACTACAGTAAAATGCAAAAAAAAAAAAAAATCACAGAAATGCTCTTACACTGCATAAAATCAATCTGGGCTTTGTAGTGCTTTTCATATTTTCTAATGGGCACAGCAGTATCTTGTTCCACACATTTTCCTTGTGATGAAGTAACCTGAAAAAATCATTCCTGAAATTGCAAGGAGTCTCACAAGCGGTAGTGAACGGCTGCCCTTGCGATTAAATTCAGCCTGAGCTGCAGCTAGCATCTCTGAAAAGCCAACTCAGAAAACCTGGGTGGGAATGTGTTAATTAGAATGAGGAGATTTCTGGGTTGAGGTCCTGGCCCTGCTCTCCTGCCCTGTGCCATGAGTCTTTCCCAAGCCAGGCCCCAGCGACTTCGATGTCTCCTCTATCAGCAGCCCACTCATTTACTCTGAATTCCTGAGTATCCAGAATATGCAGAACAAGGAACCTTGATAGTGCAGTAGCATTTTAAAGTGATTGACTTTTCTGCTTATTTCTCATGATAAGCACTAAAATTTCTTCCTAAGGTAATACGATTCCTTGTGGAAAGAAAAATGTTACCTTTCTCCACAAGAGAAAATTTTCGAAGAAATTTTTGAAGTAAAAATTAAAAGCTCTGCATGTATAAATCACTGGCAGCCTTGGTAAAGAGCAGAGCAAGCAATCTGTAAGCAGAAATGTAAATTCAATAAACATGTCTGTGTGTACAAGCTGATAAAGAAGAACTGCTGTAACCTGGCTGTAAACAACAGGATTGTGCTTCAGGTTGAGTTAAGGGCAGAAGTAACTTATTTGCATTACTTTCTTACTGTTCAAACATAATCCTTCCGTGTTCGCAGAATTCCAGCCAAATAGGCTGAAACACATGTAGCAAGCTGCACAAGGAGAAAATGTGGGTGCACAGATTGTAGAAAACAGGATTTTGCCCAAGTATTTTCCTTCATGAATCTTCTCCTAAATGAATTAATCCATGACACCCCTCCACCCTCCCCAGCCCACTGCTGGCCTCCAATCCCTCGTTCCCATCTCCCCACTCAGCACTGGGAAGTATCTCACTCAAATATTTCAAAAATAGCAAAATAAGGGCATTTCTGAGTGGAAAGTGAAAAAAAATGGGAACATCTGCTGCGAGAGGAGCTCTGAGTCCCCCGGAGATCTTCCTCCAGTCCCATTGATTCATATTAGCTGTGGACCTGTCCCAGGCCATCCGCTAGCAAGTTCCTACCAAAGTAGGATTAAAAAGTATATTTATCTTTTAGTGTCATGTTATAAAGCTGGAACTTGGCTTGATTATCTTTGCTGAGCCAAATTAGTTCATGTGTAAGTACTCTAGACTCAACATCCTCTCCCAGCAGGGTTGGAAAGAGGGCTGTGTCACTTTTCATTTTTCAAAGAGATATTAAGTGGGAATGAAACTCATGACAAGCAGCACAAACATCGTTCACCCCAAAGTTCATTATTTGAAGTAAGTATCTTTTGGTGTTGGTGAGAAGCTTCAGCTTCTTGCCTGATGCAGAGTTTATCAGCTGCTTTTGGTCGCTCCATCCAGGTCAGAATTCGTGCTATAAAAGGGCATGCGATACAAGGAAAGGGTGAATGTGGAGCAGAGATCTGACACAAGCCTCCTGCATTTTCAAGTGGCATGGGGATGTAAAATCACTGAAATGTTTATTTTCATAAAAAGTTCAGTAAGATGAAACTCTTTGGGTTCTTTGAGTTTGCCTCTGGATAAGGCCAGACTGTAGATTTTACTTCTTTTTATGAGTCCTTTATTCTGGTAAAATTAAATTATTCTTTGGTTTGACAAAAAGAGGTACATTTTTCCTTCCTTTATTGAAGGATCCACAGAATGTGTTCTGAGCATCTACAGAACGTGGGGTTTTTTTCAGTATTCTCTCATCTTAGAGTATTGTGACTCAGCTGAAGCCAGTTTTCAGTGTTTCCCTCTGGAAGCTGACTTCCCAGTGAGACTTGAGCCTGCTGCCTTTCATAATCAAGACTTTTCAATCCATGCACCCAGTTCTTTCCTTTATCTATCAAAACCAAAGACTCTTTGATAGCAGCTTTCTGGGAAAGTAGGTAAGATTCACAGAGTGACCCTCAGTGTGAATGTACCTGTAGATAATCATGTGAAAGAGAGACTTTCTTACCTGCAGTCCCTCAATGTGGTGCTGGTGCACACAGTCGCAGCCCACACTCTTTCAATCACAATGAATTTTGTGATTCTGCATCTGGAGGAGCCGCCAGGATGCCCTGATCTGCCCCTGTGGCAGCTGCAGGAGGAAGGTGCAGAGGAGACAGCCTCAGGCACGGCCCTGCAGTTACTGCTGGCTACAGAATCCTCCAGTTTACAGTACCATGGGAAAGATCCCCTGCTGCCTGAGTGCACACATGGCCAGAGCACCTCAAAGGATGGATAAAGTGAGCCTTCTTTGATGGACAGTTTTATTCAAGTTTCTTTATTAAGGAATAAAGATATAGCGTAAATACTTGAGAAAGTATCAAGGTAACGAGCTGAAAATAAACTTGCTTTAATGAGATGGATGTGGTTGGTTGATTATGTTCAGTCATCATTTTCAAACCTTGATCTGAATTTTCTTTCGCAACCTAAATTCCTACTATATGAAATTATATTTACCTTCCTGCAGTCCCCACTGCTCTCAGGTTTTAGATGTAGGGATGCGGCCATCCCATCTGCAAAAGTTATGGAAGAAACCCACTCATAGACATGCTGTGGGCAGTGGCACAGGAGATGAGGTTTCCTCTGTAGAGTTAAAATTCTTGGATACTGGAGGAAAACTGCAGTCAACCTACAGAGCCCAAGATCTAGGTGTTCAGCCCACTCCTCTGTTGAATCTATAGCAGTGCTCAAAATCTCACTGGAAGATTCCCATTATTGTGGAATAACCCTGAGACAAAGAAGGGCATGAAAAGTCCAGAGGTCTTTGTAAGCAGGAGAAATACCCTCAGACATGAGGCACCACAGGACCTTTAAGGCTGTTATTTTGCATTTGAGTGAGGTATGAATGGAACTTCTACAAATTTTATCCATTGCCTTTGCCACTGGTAATTTAACATGACATTCTTTGTCGTTACAAATAACCCTACTAACGTGGTAAAAAGCCCAGTCCGTGGCTGGTATGAACTGGTGGAAACAGGCTGATCTCCGCGTGCCAGGGAGCTCACCCACCACCAGGCATCTATCTTCCAGCTTCCACACCAGCAGGCAAACAGTTAACAGTTACCTCAAAAGCACCTAGAGAAGGAGCTGTATTTGAAAGTCTTCTTTAAATAACAGTAAATTACTTCATGCTATTGTGCTTTAAACTCCAAAAAGCCTCTGCTTTTTCTAAATGTCAAAATATAAAGCATAATCAGATAATCTCCATACAGAGGAGCAGGTTATAAATAGAGCTGTACCAAAATGTTGACTCATAAGGCTTTTAAATGGCGTTTATTTACAGTTAGAAGATAATCTATAGAATAGACATCATCGTGACATGACTTTCTACAGCATTATAAGTAGCAAAATCATTTCAACGATCGTGTGCTTGGATCTCTCTCAGCACAGGATGATCTTGTCCCCGAATCAGGAATTCAGAGGAAAAAATAGAAACAACAGGGTGAAGGGTTTTGGAAACATTGGCATATCAGTAAAGTGCAGTTATTATGATATACAATGCACAGTGTGCTACAATGAACAGACGGTCTTACTCTTTATCTCACTTTGAGCCTCCCTACAATAATTGCTTCTTGGTGCATTACATCTTCTTAATCTTTATTATATCTGTTATCTTATAAAGAATTTCCCTCTCTTGCCCACTTAGCTGTTCTAGGCAATTCTCCTTTAGGTACATGCATACAATGTCATATAAAAGAACTCTGCAAGAAGTTTTTCTAACTGAAAATCATTGTATTGTACCTCATCCTGCAGCTGACCAGCTGGTTCCATCTCAAACAGTGTCTCATTCCACAACCAAACTTTTCTTTTTCTTTTCCACTACTATTTTGTCTCTGCTTTTTAGACACTTTTCCACCACTTTTTCAGTTCCACCCTGGAGGAGCACGGCTCTCCAACCATGTGGGTGGAGAGAAGCAGTACTCTTTTATTCTGTTTTGCTGCCTCCTGTTGCTTTCCTTACTAAGTAAACAAAACAATTTCAAAAGAGAAAGATAGGAACTGAAATTCATAAAACTGTACATAAACAGAGAGATGTTTTTAAGGGCATCTCGTGATATCCCTCCTCCCCCTTAACTTTTCCCTCCTTCTTAAGCAATACCCTACCTGTTCTTTATTTTTTCCTTCAGTAAGTGATAATCACTTTCTTATCTAGCATCCCCCATGCTGTTCCCGAGGTTCAGGCTTCCCAGCCACTCTTAGTTGTCTTAAATGATTTACATACCTAATTAAATACAGAGTAGCTAGGATTTAGCTCTGAAGTTTGCTGCTTCTGTTTTATATCCAAAGAAGGGCCTGTGCGCCTGAAAGCTTATCTACTTCTTTCAAATACAGAAAGTTGTTCTCATAACAGATTATCCCCCAACCTTGTCACGTTATATGTTTACAGTGGTAACAGGATGTGGAGGACAGAGATGGGAGCCAGAAGGAAGGTTCAGAGAAAGGAAAATGTGGACGGAGTCCTACAGTGGTGATGGTTTTACTCACACTTTGCTTGATTACCGGGTTAGAATTAGCACTGATAAAATTAGTCATCGAGTCTCTGTGGGATCATAAAATGTCAAAAATGAAGAATAATAAACAAGCATCTCAGCCCAGGATTTTGCTCTTCACAGGTTCTTATCTGATGTTAGCAAAGCTTTAAAAAGTTCCAAGTTTATGAACTTTTCCCAGCAGAAGCATGTATATTTTTGTAACACTGACATAAGAATTCCTGCTGTAAGTGGCTCAACTCCACTATCTGAAGTTTCAGTGAGATAAAGAAAATGGCCCTTTGTAAAAGGGTGTTTGGCATACTTAAGGGACTTCTGTTTTCTTTTTCCTTTGGTAAGAAAATGTCCATAGTAGAATAAGATAAATTTTTGAAGATGAATGTTATTTATGAGTAGGTGCAAAATAATCATAGCAGACTAGGATCCTTCAAACTAAAAAAAAAAAAGTAATAAAACAATGTCTTCTTTTAGCCAACTTGTTCATTGATAAAAATTGTACAATTTCCCTTTAAAAGGTTGAACATCTGTAATAGCCATTCACTTTATTTTGGGTGTACAGCAACAAGAAGAATCGGGATTACCTTTGCTGCATAAAATGATGGACTGAATGACCATACACAATGCTATCTGAAAAAAAAAATATGTAAGAACAAAACTACAAAAAAACCCACAAGCTTTAAAAAACCCATTCTGACAAGTAACCAAAAAAGAAAAAACAGTTACCTGAAAATCCCTCTTTTTGTATTTTTAAAATCACTGCATGGGACTACATTCACTTGACTGGGAAGACAATGTGGTAGGAGGTACATGAAAGCTTAATGATAAAATAAGCAAGTCTTTGTCCATTAAAAATACAAACTTTCAGGTCTGGGAAATATTCAACAGCATCAGAGAGTGGACACAGGCAAGGAGGCAGCAGGGCAGCAAAAACTCTTGCAACCTTGCAAATAAAACCATCTCTGTTTAAGAACAGAGGATTTGTGGATTTTAAGGAAGGACTTTCAGATGGCATATACACCAGAGAAAGAGCGTTTATTCCTCTCCTCAGAGTTAATGGCAAAACTCATAACAGCAAATAAACAAGTTGTTTCTCAGAACAGAGTGAATCATCTCTGTGCTGGTTCTTCCATTAAGCCTCCACCCCTGCTCAGCACTTGGTATTCAGCAGGAGCTCCATGATGGCTAAGCAAAGCAGAACAGGGTAATTAAGTTGCCCTTTCCTCTGCCAGAAAAGAAAGAGCTCATTGTTCAAGTTTAAAGCTTCCTATTGCCTCTTCCCAGAGGCTGTGATGTCTTCTTAAACATCCTGGAACAGGTAAAATTATAGCCCTGGAGATCAGAAGAATCTTTAGTTCTGTGTGTGTTGTCAGCAGTTGATTCACCCTGTCCTGAGGCTGGCTAGTCAGCTGTCAAAAGAAGAGGCTCTGGGTGTCTACTCCTCTGCTTCCTCTTTCAGAAACCCCTATTGCCTCTTGTATCTTTCTCATAACCACTTCAAAATTCTTGTTGCAGGTTTTCGAGGTCAGCAGTTGGTTAGGGTTCAAATACACTAACATGGACAGTTTTGCCAGCGTGATTTTCCAGAGCTTTGTCTTCTGCTGTCTGGTGTGCCCCCAACAGTAGGGTCTTGCACCTCCCTTCACTCCACCATAATCCCATGCCAGACAGTCCCTCCTCCCTTTCTCAGTGTCACACAGTCCGTCCTCCATCCCCAAAGAATCCCTCAGCTCCACAAACACCAGTGTGGCCAAAGGCAGCAAATGCCATGCCCAGGTCTGATTTTGGCACCTGTTGGCCAGGTGGCTGGTCAGTATGTGGTGATGGTGATGGCCAGCCAAGGAGGCCAATGCTGCCCTCCCTCCTGCATTGGGTTTCACCCAGCATCCCGCCTCAACTCTCTTCCACACACCAGCTGGACATGCAGGATCATGAGACTTCTCACACTCTGTCAAATGCTGTGGCTAGAGAGTAGTGGCATTTCCACCCATTTCTTTTCTTTTAGTAATCAACCTAAAAGTGGGTTTTGATTTGAACAACCTAGAGTGGGAATGTTGAAAAACTACCTTAGAGGAACTGCTCACAATACTGAAATTAAGATGACTACCATTAGTTGCCATTTTGCCAATGTTTGCAGATGACACCAACTCAGGCAGGAGTGTTGGTCTGCTTGAGGGTAGGAAGGCTCTTCAGAGGGGTCTGGACAGGCTGGATCAATGGGTCGAGACCAATAGTGTGAGGTTCAACAAGGCCAAGTGACAGGTCACTGGGTCACACCAACCCCAGGCAGCACTACAGAGCAGAGTGGCTGGACCTGCCTGGCAGAAAAGGACCTGGGGGTGTTGGCTGAATATGAACCGGCTGAATATGAGCCAGGTGGCCACAAAAGCCAACAGCATCCTGGCCTGTGTCAGGAATAGTGTGGCCAGCAGGACTAGGAAAGTGACTGTCCCCCTCTACTTGGCACTGGTGAGGCTGCACCTTGTGTACTGTGTCCAGTTTTGGGCCCCTCACTACAAGAAAGACATTGAGGTGCTGGAGCGTGTCCAGAGAAGGGCAAGGAAGCTGGTGAGGGGTCCAGAGCACAAGTCTTACAAGGAGCAGCTGAAAATTGTAATCACTGAAAGAGTTGTCAAGCATTGGAACAGGCTGCCCAGGGAAGTGGTTGAGTCACCATCTTCAGAGGTACTTAAAAGAGATGTAGATGTGGTGCTGAAGGCCATGGTTTTGTGGTAACTTGGCAGTGCTGGGTTAACGGTTGGACTGAATGATCTTCAAGGTCTTTTCCAACCTAAATTATTCTATTCTATGCTATGCTACGCTACGTTGTTATTCAAACAAATGTAAAATACACATAAAAAAGAAGATGTAACAAAAGCTAAGAAATATTATCAAATAAAAACAAGATAGTTTTACCATAATTATACTAATTACTTAGTGGTTGACTGTTGTTTTGTGATCTGCCTTGGAGCAAGTCAACCATTTGACTCAGACTGCTGGATCATCAGTCTTCAGATGTCCTGCTCACTGTCCTATATTTGTCACATGTGACATATTTGGTTACTGCAAAACCAACGAGGAGGAAGGAGATGCTTTTTCCTGATTATAGATTCTTTGCAGATGTAAAAAGCTCCAGGCTGGGACATTGAATTTCAAATTTGGGGAAAAGCAAAATTAGCAAACTGGTCATTGCTATTTTATTTCCTGGTTGAAGAGAAAAAAAAAACTTTCATAGAAAATTATTTATTATATGCTCATATTTAGATGTAAAATGTATTTCTGATATGATCTCATTTGAAAAATAAAGGTCTACATTACATTGGAAATAATTCACCAGAAAAAAACTGTTTTTAAAGGTCTATGTAGAACTTGAAAAGCTTTTAAGATTAGTTAATTCAAAGTACCTTAACTTTTTAGATAAAACCATTTTTTTAAATGGCTTTTAAGACTTCCTGTATCTTTCTAGATACACTAGACATGCAGACATACACTGCATTTTCCCACTATTCTCATTTCTTTCTCCTGGGAGTCCAGAGTTCAGCTTACAAGCAAGGCAAATTAAACCTTAGTCCAGTTGATTAAAGAAAAAAGTTCTTTGTAATAGTACTGTATGCAAAAAAGTCTCCAAAGATATAATTGTAATTTCTGTTGGCAAGTATCGTTTGAAATATCTGAAGCAAAATATGAACATATTTTCATCCCTGTTAATTACTTTGGAATATGAAAATCAAGAATTGTATGTTATTTTATGCTCATTTCTGCATGATTCACAGTTTCAAATTAAGCATTTGAAAGCCTTGTTCAATTTCTAGTTCCCCTCATCCAAGTACAACACAGTCCCAAAACAGTTCCTACCCAGAAAAGCTCAAAGGAAGGAAGACTGATGATATAAGGTGGTGAAAGTGCATAATCCTGTGAATGTCTGTCTCATTTCCCAAATAAAATATCAGGTTTTGTGGGTAAGTAAATTATTGCTAGGTTTTAACCCATCAAAGCAATGCGAGTTTGAAAGGTGCAGTGGAGTGGGAGGGATGCAGGAGCCGGGCTGTGACTGAGGAGGAGAAGGCCTTGTTCTGCCCTCAGCAAAGCAGCTGCTCCCCCAGGAGTTGGTCAAGTAATTTGAGGAAGGTGAACTTGGGGGCTACCTAGGGGCTCCTGCCCATAGGTGCCCAGTGGAGGCAGAGGACAAGGGACACTTGCTCTGTGCAGACTCCTTTTCATAAATGGATGTAGACCTCTGCTACCGGTACTCTCCAGCAGAAAATCGAAGAGGCAAAAATGGGCAACCTCTTACATCAGCTGTGGCTTGTGTGTGTGCAATGCCAAAAAGACAGCGTACTGTATGGAGGATGGGTGCTGCATAATGCTGGTGTCTGTCTGGATTCTGCTGTGTCGTTTAGAGTGAATTTCTTACTTTTTCCCATAAGTTCTCCCATCTGTGGGAGGGGTCCCAGCCCATGGCAGGGGGGTTGGAACCAGATGATCTTTAAGGTCCCTTCCAACCTAAACCATTCCATGATTCTATGATTTACCTCATCCCTCAAACTGGGATACTTACAGGTATCAGGTTTCTGTGCAGAGCCTAAGACAACAGCCCAAATATCCTCCTGTCCCATCTCAGCCACCGCCATCTTGACCTGCAGGTACCAGCGGGACTGGGCAGCCATTCTATAGCTCTACTGCCTTTATTTCTTCTCCCATCATACCACGGAGAGTATATATTTGTGAACTGCTGAGGTAGCAAAGGATTTATATATGAAGGAAGTTTAATAGATGGAAAACCACACAAATGTAAAGGACACAGAAAACAAACTGCACAAATACAAATTAATTTTGGATCCCAGGACACTATCTTGATACAAACTATGGCATAAAGTGCTTCTGCAACCTTTTCTGAGGGGGCTCCTTCAACTGTCTGTGCTGTGTACAATCACTAACATTTGATGAAGTCTGTAGGGAAACATGAAATCAAAAGTCATTCTGGCTGGTATGCACCGATGGGAAAACGTCTTTTTGAATTGCAAACAAAGCGTGTATGACTACAGAAGACTCATATTAGCAAGTGCCATATTAGAGGGCATCTTCCAAGAAAGCAATTAACATTCCACCTCCTGTATTTTTGCCATGGGAGAGTTTGGCTGCTGACAACCACTGACATCTCCTTGCTCCGTTTCCCCCTTGCACATCTAGCTCCCAAACATGCATGCTGTTTTCCCAACTCCAGCCCTTTTCTTAGTGATAACAACAATGCTTCAGTGAGAGCAATTACAAAGCAGCCTCCTGAGAGACTTGGCAGACATCTCCCCTCATGCTAAATACGGCAGGTCACCTACAATTTGACCAAAATGTAGTTTAAAAACTTCCCCGCTGTGATATATAGTTCTGTCTCTATCCATCAGCAGACATCAGGACAGTGATGGGGAGACTGCACAGAGGCTCTGCAGGGTGGCCAAGCACCAAATCTGGCACAGGCTGGTGCAGGACAAGGATGGGTGCTGGGCAGGGGGAAAGGTAGAGACATTTTCTGTAGGTACTTTCCATACAGCACATTTCTCAGGATGGTGTCCCAGACTGAACTTACCATTTTTTTTTCTGATCACTCTGCTCGTAAAATTAAAAAAAAATAATAATGCACCGAGTACTGAAAAGCATGAAGCAATCAGTACCTTATTATTAAAGACTCAACTGACTCACCTCAAAGGTGCTTATGTTAAACAACAGAAAGAGAGGCAAAGATCATGCCTCATATTATTTCCAAACAGGTGCTTTAATAGACCATAGTTTTTTTCAGGTCAATGGACAGTTCTGAACAAAATGCAAGGCCTGGTGCTGAATAACAGGTTTAGTTAGCTGAATAAAATTATACATAGCAGTTATGTTTTCCATGTTTTAGAGGATTAAAAAGAGCTCTGGAAATACTGTCTCAAAAATTTATTTCAGAAAGAAAAAGGATTTAGTTCTCAAATCCTAGGCTATATTACAAATTTATAGGAATACTTGACCAAGGCACAGTTATTATTTTGAAAGTAAGATTAATCTTCTCCAGTACTTACCCTTCTTGTACCAGCAGGATCTTTCCTTGTCCTTCTCTCCTTTCCCTACACACACCACCAATCATTTTAATTAAGTTGCCAAGGTTTTTCTTCTTCCTTTCTCTAAACTCTGCTATGGGAATGAGCTCACCCAGGATCAGATTAAGCACCAGAATATGTTTGAGTAAACAGAATTTATTCTCAACCTTCAACTCCCCATCCACAGTTACAAACAAATCCTTCATTCCCTTAAGGAAGCATCCGAGGAAGAAAGATCTCTATAAAAAACTTTCAACTCCTGCAGACTCGAAGGCATAAACTGTCAAAACAATGCATTGAATGGGGTATATCCCATAATACTCATGTCTATTGACACCACAGCAAGGTTTATGTTCTACACACTGCTCAAATGCCAATTCTGAATCTTGTTTTCTCTTTCAAAAAGTAGAATTTAGGTATTTTAATGCATCCCCTGGTAACATTTTAGCTACCCAGAAAATGCAATGGTAGAAGCACCCACGAATTTGAGTAAGAGGTTCAGAGACATGTGGGATGTCCTTTACCACCCTCAGCAGATCAAGCAGCTTCCACTGAACTCTACCTTCTTTGCATCTCAAAGGCCCCATTTGCTTGGCTCATGTTTAACAACAAGGGTTTGGCCTTGTTCCTTGGTCTCCCCCACAAAGCTTTGCATTGTCTTTTAAGTGCTGTCACAACTAGGACAAATTGTTCAACAAACTGCATTTAATGACATTTTTGTGAGTTAGAGTAGCTACATTTTGCCCTGTGTTTGTGCGTATCAGTGGGTTCTCTAGAAGTCAGGGATTGTTAAACTTCTGAGAACCCAACAGAACCAGGTATATTTTTGACTCATCAGAGGAACTGGCAAGTTTGAGTAATCTGTTATGGTCATACGTAGACTGAAGTACCTTAACATTACCCTCACTGGGGCCTTTCCCCAAATACACACCGTGGCTACCTCTGTAACAGCACATTAAATGGTCCCAGGTTCTGCAGCTCATTTGCCTGCACTATTTGAACAGCCCCTGGCACGTGGGTCCTGGTCTACTAGCACACTCCCGAATTGTCTTGGGGTATGGTTTGGCACCTGCATGTGGTCCCTGTGCTTGAGAGGATGGCCAAGTTCAATGCCATGGGCGTGGGCTGCCTCAGCTGGCCAGTCCCAATGCTGGGCTACTCCAGCACTTTTCATTTCCTTGAACAGATGAAGCCTGTGGGTTCAAATCTCTTCTCTCTGGTGTTAGACCTGTAAAACTTGACATATGAGATTATGTTAGAACACAGAGAAAGTTCAGATCCTTCCAGCCCTCTGCAGTGACACCAGTTACTCTCTTCCAGGTACAAGTTAGACCCAGTGCCCTGGAATTGCACACTAAAAAGGTGTTAGCCTCAGCCTCCGAGATATTCTATGACTGTTCTACTTTGCCTTGTAGCTTAGTCAGATCCCACCATCCATGGCCATGAAAACAGCTTCATAGCATCACTCTGGTACTGAAACAAATTATTTGCTGACACAGATTGTGATTTTGGCCCTCAACTTGAATGAATCTGTTTTCAATTCATGCAAAGGTAATTGAGAGGAAGGACTCCTCTTCCTTTAACCTTTCTTACAACTCAGTGCATTGAAGAATGCAGAATCCAGAGCAGAGAAGCCATTGAAGGAACGGATGCTTCATGTCACAAATCAGGAGGGAGTTAAGCCTCAGGTTTCCAAATCCTCTAGCCAAAAGGAAAGGTGCCAGTGGAAGCCGGAGACACCACAGGACCACAGCTCCATCTCCCTGTTACCAGCATGTTACCCAGCTGTGCAGGCTGCCCTGTCACAGATCTGTGGGACCTTCTGAAACACAACTAGACCTCTGGCTCCCCTGTGCCAGCGCTGCCTCCCTCTCCACACTCCAGCATCTGTCACTGAGGTTGGTAAATCTGTTTCCTGCCATGTCACTCTCCCTTCACAGCTCTTCAAAAACAGTTTTTAATCCTGTAGTTTTTATTTATTTGTATAAAAGAAAGCTGATCTCGCTGAGCTGTAGAGTTCCTGGGGGCACGTAATGACATCCTGATGACTGTAACCTGTGCAAATGCCTATACTTGTTTAATTTTAACCACATGAACTGCCCTGCTGAAGCCGATGAGATTACACTCTGGGTGTATTGAAGTGCATCTGTTAATTCTGGGGTAGCTACTACATCTGAAGCATGCACGCTCATTTAGGGCAGAAAACTATTGGGTTTTTGTGCAATCTAGCAAAGTATCTGCTGTGCCCATGTGCAAACAGAAAGACTTTTTTCTGTGAGCATTTCCAGTTGAACTTTAAGGCTGGTTGTTCAATATCAGAGCAAGCCCAAAACAGGTAGCAGCAAGTTATACCACACTAGGGAAAGAACAAGAGGGCAACCGTGGTCTTTCTATCATGACTCACTTTGGAGTCACCACCACCCTGACAGATAGACCTGGGGATATTTCCATACTCGGGCGAGTGCAGAGATTATAGTTGCTCCTGTAGCGTCTAAAAAAATCCCATATAATTTAGAATAGATTAGTTCAATTCAGCAGATACAAATTGACAAATAGGAGCCCTGGGCTGCGATCCCTTCCAAATGTTCTAAAACAAATATATTTTTCTCCCTGAGTAACAGTATTACATCCAGAAGAGTGAAGAAGTGCTACTGGTGACAAGTGCAAGACTGTAGCACAAACAGACTGGTTCTTCAGCCTCTGCATCATTGGATATTGGCACAATTTGGTACTCTCTGTAAGGTCTGAGAAACACCAGAGCGAAATGTGGTGGTACTTCAAATTGCCACACACCTTTTCCCAGGTCTGCTCTATGTAATGTAAATATAGTTTGAGTTATCCAGGCTAGTTTTTCCTGCAAACAGTCTAGAAATTGAATATTGTAGGCATTTTTTTAAATGGCAAGGCCAAAATGACTGTGTCTGCTAGATACTGTTATTGCTTCCATTTACCATCCGCAAAATGTTTTCCAGTTTTATGTAATCATTCAACTTTTATGACCCTGCTGTCATAGTAGAAGTAACACACTGATATTTTCTATTATGCATTATTTCTAGCTGTATGAAATAAAGAGCTGTTAGGTGGTCCTTTACCTGTGTTGCTCCTTTCCTATGAATTATTCTTACACTTCTAGAGCACCCCCCCGTCAGTACTCAGCCACATCCCAGCAGACAGGGTTGGATACTACTAGTTAGTTAAGGATACTACTACTCGTTTGGAACTGTTAGCAATAGACAACAGGCAGTAAATACAGACATCACTTTTGCTGTAGGAACTTCATGCTCTACTAATATATATTTCATTAAAGCCCAAGGCCAAGAGATCACTTCTTAAATGCCAAGGTGAAATTCTGCGTTAAATTCAACCCCCTGCCCTTCTGCGCTCTGCTGCATGAAGACCTTGACTTCTGCAACCTTTATGTCCATTCTTTGAGAATTTCCCTACAACCTGTCTTTGATAAGTCAACTTTGATAAGTTTCTCATCTCTCCTTACAGTGGGATTGTCCCCTCTTTTATTTGATTTTATTTTTGCACAGAATGGCTGCTCAGGAGAATTTCTGAAAGTTTCATTTAAAAAAAAAATTCTCCGGGTAGTCTGGAGAAAGCTGCATGGTCGACACAGGATGAGCCAGTTAAGGTGAAGAACAATGCTTCTATATCTATAAGTTAATGAAAACAAGCATGTGTATACCAGAGGGAGACATATGGCAGTGCCCCTGCCAGGTTCCTGAGTGTGCTCCCTAAGCATCCTTTACTGGCCCAGGCCAGCAGCAGGCTACTGGGAAACTTGGTTCTTTGATTTTGCTCAAGTATTGCCCTTCATATGGCTTTATTGTACCCATTTTCACCTGCTGCTTCTCCTACAACCCATCCTTTTCCTGTGTTCATTAAGCCTTCTACTTTCACAGAGCAGATCACTTATGTGTAACTTATACCACCATTATATATGTCTCCTATGAATTTGGCTGAGAAAACAGCCTGGTTTTCCTCCTACTTAATTATGGGCTATATTATACATCAATTTAACAGCATCTTCTAGGAGAAACAAGAAAATCTTCTTAAATATCTGACTTCATGATATGATTTGTATGCGACTGCACCCTATTTAAAGGTGCATATTGCCCTCATATTAAAAAAAAAAAAAAGAACAAATAGAGTCTTGGTAGTCATGCCTTCCAGTTAGACTTCAGTTAAAGCAAAGTGACTAATTAACTATCCAAAGAATGTCATTAATAACCCTGATCAAATAAACCATGATTAGCAAACTGGCAGCTCCTGGCATTCTTCTTTACTTTCTTGTGGTGTATACTCACTCAGAATATCTTTAAAGATATTAATTACCTGTGCCATTTGCCATCTAAAGATCCTCTGCTGCAGGATTTTCTCAGCTAGAAGACCCGAATTCAAAGAGTTACAGAGAGTTGAAAATGGAATGGTAGGGGAAAAAACACACCGTGCTGACAGCATTTTAGGACCATTAGCACATCATTATGAAACCCAGCTAAGCAAATAGCCAAACATAAAGCATCAGCTATTTTGGGGGGTTTGTTTTGGTTGTTTTGTTAGCAATTACAGTTTCACAGGATGAACAAAATATACAGAGAGAAATTTTGAAGACAGAAATGTAAATATCAGCTCAAGGAATCTAGATGTAATGGATTTTACATAGTATATGAGATATTGTAGTCTGTAAGATGTGGACTTCTGTAAGAGTTTTGGTGGTATGAGGAATCCAGGACCACAATGGCCTGGAGAGAAAAGGTTGAGCTTAAAGTCAAATGTAAAATAATCATGGACTGTACATGCATTTAGTGTAATCAGGCAGCTACAATCTATCTTTGTATTAAAGAGCCAAGCCCTATTAGACATATGAGCAAACCAAAAAGGACAAAACATTGCTCACTGCACGAGCAGTCCTGCTGCCTTCCAGGTGGTTCCTCTTCTTGAACCCATCTCATGATGAAACAAGGAAGCAGACTGAAAAAAGTAGCAAAGAGACAGAAATTTAAGCCTTAATGGTGGAGATGTAACAGAGAGAAGACAGAGTCCCATGCTTACTGCCAGGCCAACATTAGCTAAAAGTATGTATAACCTGAATAAACACCAAGATTCCTATTCTTCTAAGCCTGCCACAAGCCAAGGCACAGGAGCATAATCTGCTCTGTTGGGTCTGCTCTCACACCCTCATGAAGAAAAAGAAGAAATATCTCAAGTCCTTTTTCACATCCACAGAACAGCTGGCTGTGGATGTTGGTTATAAAGAAAGGCTATGCAGGAGCAGTCCTCAGCCGCCTTCATGATCCTTTTGAATTCCAAAATGCTGTTTTATTTTTATTGCAAGTAGTTCTGCATCTCACTGACAACTAAGCAGAGCAACAGAGTATCTTCCAAAAGCACAAAGCCTGGAGACCTCTCTTTATGAGGAATGGTCCCAAAGGACAAGTTATGCTGATTCTTAGGTGGACAATTTGATCAAGAAGTTTTTTTTATCTCATTTAGCTTAGTGAACTGTGGAAATGAATGAGGTTAATATTCGCAAATCTCACAGGGTATGTCAGCACAGACCAGCACCTTAGCTCGTGCTCAGTGCTGCAATGGTGTGCCTGCATGATGACTTCCAGAGCAGAGCTAGCCCATGTCTGCCCAAACCAAGCACGGACACAGAGAACAAGGTGCCACTGACCCCATCAGTTCAGACATGCCCAGGATAGTGTATCATCGGATAATTCAGGTTGAAAAAGACCTTTAAGATCATCAAGTCCAACCGTTAACCTTGCACTGTGAAGTCCACCACTCTACCATGTCCCTCAGCACTTCATCTACACGACTTTTAAATACCTCCAGGGATGATGACTCAACAACTATAGAATCATGGACTAGAAAAGATCGTCAAGTCCAACCATCTTTGAACAAAACTGTCCAAATGGAAAGACCCTTATTGTGCTATTTGTACTGCAAATTCACACCTTGGTTTTCTATAGAAGCCTTTTCCATGCTGATATGCCCTTACATGGAGTAAAATATACTCAAGAGGACTTTCAAGCTGGCCAGCCATGGCTGAAAACACAAGGCAGAGAAGGGTATAGGCAGTAGATTTGAAAGCCCTCAGCTAAACACCGTTATTATTCTTTTAATACGGACACAGTCCACAGGCTGCAAGACTGCATAAAAACTGAAAATTGATAGTTTTTCTGTTTTTAAACACAGGATGATCCGGATTAAAAAAAAAAAAAAAGAGCAAAAACCAAGAAAATCACATCAACAATCATAACGCTGCTGTTATGGTTATTTTCTGACACTCCTTATCTTCCCTGAACTGACCCTGGGTGAACTTGGCAGCGTTATCAGCCAAGGGCACACTACAAAATTGCCAAAAGTCCTGACTTTGGTGGGCAAAGTGCGGTTACACGACAGGAGCAGGGGCCTGGGAGCAGGGTGTGACTCCAGAGCCTTCCCGGCACACCACCAGGGCTACACCCAGCATCATCCTCCAGGGACTTCTCCACGCATCCTCCTAAAGCAAGCATATTCCCAGAAAAAGCTACAGGCATTTTCACGGGCAGTAAAAGAGGTATTACAAGGCACAGATCATGCTGTAATAAAACAGGTGTCACAGGGAAGAAACAGAGGAGCAGAGTGGAACGACACAGGAGGAATAGTTCAAATGTAGAAGTCTACAGTGTGAATGTTACACTGGGACTGAGTGTGACTTGGGGCTTGAGTGCCCCAAGCATAGGCATCTGGTGCCATTTGAGTCACAACAGAGTGTGTAAAGTGGCCTCATGGAGCCATCAGATATGGCACATAGCCTACAGTGCACCCAATATCCATCCAGATCAGCAGCTGGAGATCCCATGGGTTAACCCTGAAGCATCTCAAATGGCGCAGGAGGCCTACATCTAAGCAGCTTAACTCAGGTGAACTTTAGGGTGACCTACACAATTCTCTAGGGATTGTGTTGACTAAACCTCCACTACCATGATGCAGTTTAGACTCATTGCACCTACACGGGGACACTTAACATTTTGTCTTATGCTGAACCCCACCGGTACCGTTAAGTGAGATGAATCCAGCCATGGAGTCAGTGAATATGAATGAGTAATAGATTCTCTAAAATGTATTAATCATAGGATCTCGGTCTCTCCGGGTCTGAAGGATCACTGCAGCACAATGGAGATGTGGACAAAGACTAAGATGTTTTTTCCCCTCAGTTTACATGCCAAGTTTGGAAGATTTAAGATCAAACACACAGACCCTGTTCAGAAAGAGCTAGTTTACAGATCTGCCTTGACAACATAATATACCTTAAGTGGGCTTTGCATAAGCCCATCAGATATTATTTCTGCTGGTTGCATTCCAGCAGAGCACTGCATGGATAAATATCTCAAAGAAAGCATTGTTCAAAAAGAGTGTTCAGCACCTTCTACTAACCTCAGCTACTTTGATACAGTAAAGTGATAAAATGATTAAAGCCAACTGCTATATTTTAAGATTAAAAAAAAAAAATGAAATGACAACAGAGTTTTCCCTCTTTTACCCTTATTCCTTTCCAACCCACATGCATGGGAGAGCTCCTTGTACTTGACAAACACATTGTTTCTGCTAGCTCGTGAGAAAGCTGGGACCAGGTCCTATTTAAGGGAGAGTTCTCAGGGAGCCTGTGTGTGTGTCCTCAGTGACCACAGGCCAAAATGGTCACAACCTGCTCTAAAAATAGTGCACTAAAAGCTGAAGACAACCAACTTAGCACTCCTCTGCTTGCAAGGAAAACAAAACTCTAGTGAGTCCTTACAATGAAGTTAATATTTCCCATACCTTATTTTTAACTAGATCTGTTCCCAGGAATGAGTGATCTAATCGCAAGGAATGAAGAAACCACCCGGAAGATGAACTGGATTTAGCTGTAGGGAGTGGGTAGTCCCTGTCTTCCAAAAGCAGAGCAGGAACAATGTTGCTGCAGTCTCTGGAAACGCTCTGAAGATGCTCTCCCTTCAGTGCAGGGCATGAATAAACACACGTGTCCACCACCAAGTGTTTGGAGAAGGGCAATCAGCTTTGTAGGGCAGCCTGAAATTAGAGGCTGGAGCTCAGCTTCTTGCTACTATCTTGGGGAAAGTCAGGCAAGAACCTGCTGCTTGGGGGACACATATGGGTAAAGTCAGCAAATAGATCAGCACAAGAATCATGGAATGGTTCAAATTCAAAGGGACCTTAGAAGATCATCTTGTTCCAACCCCCTGCCATGTCCAGGGACACCTCCCACTAGAGCAGGTTGCTCAAAGCCCCATCCAACCTGGCCTTGAACACTTCCAGGGATGGGACATCCACAACTTCTCTGGGCAACCTGTTCCAGGCTCTTACCACCCTCACAGGAAAGAATTTCTTCCTAATATCTAATCTAAATCTCCCAAGGGGACCACATCCACCAACTTGCCTCCCAGACCAGAGCCGGTCCCATCAACTGCCCCTTAGTAGCTGGGATGTGTGGATACTTTTATCAAAAAGGACCCACTTTAGGAAACCTGAGATCACTAAAATGCAAATCAAAGTGCAGTAAAAGGAGATGATCAGGAAGATTGGGTTGAAAAATCTACATGTGAACTGAATTAAAACTGACGTAGACACACCAGTGGATTATCCTCATAACTGAGCTCTGTGCGCATGAAGGCCCTTCTGGCCCTCAGCCATCAGATATGGCTCTTTTCAAACTCCGTGTTACTATTTTAAAATGAAAAATCTGTTTTCACAGGGGTCTTTGTACTGCTCTGTGCATATTGTTCAACAGAGATGCTATCTGCTCTTGGAGGGTTTTAAACACTGTGACCAGGACGCAACTGCTTGGGTTTGTTCTGAGAGAGAAAAGCAGTGATTTCTGCGTCAGCCTGAGGCTCTCTCTGAGGAGCAGGATCCAGGTCGAGGACTCCAAGCATCCTGGCCGGGTGGCACGGAGCCCAAGCCTGTCCATGACATGGCAGCAATAGCGTCCAGCTGTTCTCCACAGGGGAGAGGAGGAGCATCTGCTCTCCTCCATGAACGGCCCAGAGACATGGAAAGGGGAGCAGGAGCCAGGGCCCCAGCTGGGGAGCCATAAGCACAGAGGGGAAAGCAAATGCCTCTCATCAGGCCCCAATTAGCACAAGTGTGATGGGGGAGGCCGCTTTCCCTCAGGCTGCTGAGGGACAGAGAGTGACCATGGGAGGAGAGAGAGAGCCCTAACGGAGGGGGAGAACGGAGAGGGAGAAGGGAGGGGGAAAGATAGACAGCAGGGCTTATGTGCTCTGACTGAGATAAAGCAAAATGCCAACCACCTACGTCAGTAAATGCATTTCAGCCTTCCCCAGCACAAAGCTTTAGTCCCATGACTCTGCCAATAGCCTAATCCTCCTTACCTGCACCACACAGGGCTACACCGGGGGTGAAGAATAGCTGTGTCCTGCTGGCAAAGACAGCAAGCCCTTGCTGCTGCTGCGTTAGCCGACATGGCCCCCGTGTCTCCAGGCATTGCCATCCCTTCTCATGCTGAGCCACAAAGAACGGGGTGCTGTGCAGAGAGTGGCCACGGGCCAGCTGCAGACCTGTGCTGGTCGAACCCTCAGCATCAGGCAGAGCAGAAATATTTAATGCCAAGGGGGCAATCCGGTTTCCAACGGAAGAAAAATTCATATTTATGGAAGAAAATGCATTCTTCCCTGCAGAGGGTGGTAAGCCCCCTTTGGGAGGTGCGGGGGGTGAGGGGGGGAGTGATGTGGGCACAGACTTTGTGTGGTGTTCCCCCCCCCCAAGGGGTGAGTTTCGGAAACGCTGTATTTATACACACCGACTAGGAACACGAGACCCACTCTGGGTAACAGCTCTGCTAGCAAAAGGATTTGCAAGTGCCACCATTTCAAATTATGTGTAAAAATTATTCAAGTGTTCATTAAAGAATTGCCTACTAATTGCCCTTTTTTTTTTTTTGGTCTGGAAAAGGAAAGATTTTGTATCTTTTTTTTTTTCCCTACACTCCATGCAGCAGTATGGAGCTGAAAGCTGATTTTGCCAGCTGACGTCCCTGCCAGTCACCTCTCTTCAATCTCTAAAATCCTTTAAAACACAATAGGGCAATTTAGTAACCAGAGTATAATCTCAGCCTTTTCAAAGAACAGTACAGAAGCATAAAGGGCAGAGTGCTGACATTAAAGCTCAGAGATGCACCCTAACTCTCTGATATGCCATATCCATTTATATATTGTGTCAGAAATGTCTAGCTAATATTAAAAACAATACTAATCTCTCAAATAAGACAATGGTAATCATAATTAGTTCAGTGAGAAGTTAAGCCCTTTACAGTACTCCTACCCTTCCAAAAGCCTGTGCAAAGGTTCAATGAGCACTGGGGACTTTAGCTGGCTTGACAGGATGCACGTATTTTGATTTCTTGAGTGATTGTATCTCTGAGGAAATGAACTCACCTGGTGCTGTGTGTCCTTATCTCTGACTGGAGCCACTGGGGACTGGAGCTGTTTATAATTTACCAGCATTCAATGATGCTTCACACACAAAGGCTTAATTTTTGCATGAAAACATAAGAGGAGAACTCACTGTAATTTTTCACCATCTCTAGTCTATCTCTTCATCCCTGCCACGCTCATCTAATTGAAGCTGGCTGAAGCAGCAGGCTCAAGAAGGAAGGAAAGAAAAGCTGGGAACGTGGTGGTCTGGCAGATGACTTTGGTCTCTCAACAAGTCTGTGCAGGCGTCGAGTGATTCACAAATGGTTCAGCAAATGTTGGCTCTGAAGAAATCAGATCAAGGGCAGTTCCAAGCACCGCAAAGAAGCCCATGAAGCCAGAGCTGGTGCTGGATTTCCAGGGCCCCCCCCCGGTGGGGGCACGCTCCTCAGAGCCCTGCTCTTCCCCCTGCAGAGCTGCCCCCATTCACCAAAACATCTGCAACGGTTGGACTTTGCTCTTCCAGCCTCAGAGGGGCTTAGCTCAGGAAAAGAGATGGTGCTAATCTGAGAGCTGCCCCATCTCCCCACCTCCACCACCATGCATCAAGGCTGGCCATGCAAGGCCCTGAAGCCCACTGTGCACGGAGACACCAGGAGACTCAAGAGGAGACTCAAATTTTGCACAACTGGCTGTGTCAGGGCCCATTTGTGCACCATCTTCCCCTGTTGGGGAAGTGCTGTAGTCCAGTCCAGCCAGGATGCTCACTGCTAAAAAATTGGAAGGACAAAATTTGCTCTGGAATTGGAGTCATTGGGAGAACCACACACATGATGTGCAAACCCCCACACTACAAAACTTAATAATTATGGGGTTTTTTTCATGGTAATCCAGAATGTTAATAATGAAAACTATCTGTTAATTCATTACTTAGTGTAAGTCTTAAACCAAAGGATCAAGGATTTCAGCTAATCTTTTTTCTATAACATACCGCATGACTTGAGTTTGTGTATTAATTCTTATTTTCCTCATTTTCGTAAGATTCTGACCAGGTCAATGGAATGATTAAACATTTTCTTGTGATATAAAAGGAGAAAATAGAGTTTAATCATTAAAATATTTTAAAAGTGGTTTTGTTAGGGGGATGAGTTTTATTTTGGAGAGGGTAGCAAATGTGGTATGGAGGCCATTTTCTAAGGAGAAATTGAAAGTCATTTTTGCATTACTATCTGCAGTTATTCTTTAACTTCTTTTAATAACAAGAAATTAGTTTTATTAGGCCTACATTACAGGTCTCTCTCTAAGTTCATCTGGTACTAAAATAATAGAGACTTTCCATTCAAAGCCAAAGAACAATAAACAGGTCATTTTTCTCTCCAGTGAGAGAAGGCTGACTTTCAGTCTAATAACTGTAGACTGTAAACAAATAGCATATCAGATTTCTTTGTATGTCGAGTGATATTAATATTTTTATCATTTCTTTATTTTGTGTCAAAAGATATTCTAAGTAATTTACAGACCAATTTAATACATGAACCAGAAGCCTAAAATCCATATAGAAAAATTAAACAAATGGATCACAGTAAAAATGGAAATTAAATAGACATTCAAGAATATAAAATTTCCAGCTATTAACTTTTTTTGCCTTGTTTCTCTTGTTCTGCAAAATCCAATTGATCTTTAAATAACCCTTCCTCACAATACCATTTTTATTTCTAGGCCATAACTTGCTCTGGTCTTAGGGTTGACCCCTCTCAGAGAAGGAGCTTGGACTAGAGACCTCCTGAGGTTGCTTCCACTCTGAATTTCTCTGTGATCCCATAATCTGTGCCAACTTCACTTATCCCCCTCTCCAAATTGAAGCACGCTCATGGGTTACATCTACACTGTCAAATCCCTCGGGTCCCTGGGCTGACCCCAGTGCCCAAGCTGGACGGGGCACCAGTGGGTGAAAGCAGACCATCCTGACCCACACTACATCTATGGGCAATCTACACCAACCTGCACCCCTCTGCTCCAGACTCTTGTGCTATTCCTGAGACATAATTACCATTTGTGTGAGCTGGAGAAGGGTTATTTAGTCCCAAACATCTGCAAAGTGAGGGTTGTACTTGACCCACCGAGATGAACTAACTGTGCTGGACTCCACATGTCACCTGCTTGAGGGTATAGGGTGCAGGAGACAGAGGGCAGAAGGAGACAGACCTGGGGCAGCCCTGTCCATACAACCCTCCAGAGGGTCTCCAGGGGTGAAAACTCTCTGAGCAGTACCCAGGGGACTTGCCCATCCCAGAGAAGGGTGGCTGGAGGCTCCCAAAGCAGAGTCAGTGTGGGAATGAGGGGACAAGTGCTCACTTTCCCTCCCTGGCCCTCTCATACCCATCAGGTCACAACCCATCCCTTGGTTTAGCTCACCACCATCTAACTGGGACTGTAGTAACACCCCAAAAGCTTTGGACATCTATTTTAGAAGTTCTTCCCTTTTAATTTTTCTCTATAAAAGGTATCTTAGAAAGTCTTAAATTATAGAGAGGATGCCATAAATAAGGTTCCTGTAGCAGCTGTACTTGCAAAGATAAAAAATAACAAGAAATAGATAGGAGAATATTTTCTAACAGGTAAATTCCTGGTTGGACACTGCATAGTCCTATAGGATAAATGATTAAAATCTACAAGCTTCCAGCTCTTTTCTGCTCGTTGAATCTTGTTTCTTGGGGAAGGAAACAGGAGTGGTGGGGGAATTCTTGTAATCCAGGAGCAGCTTAAGCTGGGGTTGAACATCTTGCTAGCACCTAAATTAATGTTTGCAGAGCAGGCGTGGAGCAGTTTGTTGAAGAAATCTGGACCATTGATTCCCAGAAGAGCCCTGCAGGACAAATAACTGTTTGATCCTGTCCAGAGCAGCTGCCACAACACCAGCATGATAAGATCTGACTGAATCTGTAATTTTGTTTAATGTAGCTGTTGCAACATAAACCTAATGAGGCTTGAATACTGGGGCTTATGTTTATTTGTTTCATATAGCTTTGGAATTGATATAATTATACAGAACAGCTAAACCACTTTACTCTCATTATCCAAGATGTTATTTAATCTTCAGAGTCAATGAGATTAGAAGAAATCTGTTATCACTTTCAAGATAAACTCCTGTAAATCACGATTTTGTAGTCAAGTCATCCCAAGAATATTGGGAACGCTCTTCTGTTGTTATGTGGAGCTCAGGTGACGTTGGGGCGCATTCAGAAGGACTCTGAAATGCAAAGGCCAGGGCACTTGGGAGTTTTGTTGGCCACAGCTGGATTTCACAACGTAAACAACTGTGTCAGAGAACCCACTTACAACACAGATGTTCCCAAGCTTAGGTAAAACACAACCCCATGGTGTAAGAGAAGCTTATTCATCCCCCTAAATCAAAGCTGAAAACTATCAAATAGACTCAGACAAACTCAGAATTAGTATATGTATAAAACTCTTGCACGTTACGGTGAATATCTATAAAGGGTCAAACAGGCAATTAATTAAGTTTATTCTGAGGACCCAGAGTTGTATCTATGGGATCAGACTTATTTTTTGGCCCCAAGACTGAAACAGAGGTGATTTGACAACAGAATCACAGAAGGGGCCTCTGGAGACCACCTAGTCCAACCTCTCTGCCAAAGCAGGTCCACCTACAGCAGATTGCTGGCACAGGAACTTGTCCAGGTGGGTTTTGAATGTCTCCAGAGACAGAGACTCCACCACCTCTCTGGGCAGCCTGTTCCAGGGCTCTGCTACTCTCACAGGAAAGGAGTTTCTCCTCATGTTTAGGTGAAACTTCTTATGTTCAACTTTGTGTTCATTACCTCTTGTCCTCTCCCTGGGCACCACTGCTAAAAAATGACTGGCCCCAACAGTACTTAACTCATTAATTAATACATCAATTGTATTTAACTCTCTCGTTAGCCAAATAAGATATTTGGGAATAGTCAATAGCCTGTACTAACTCCCAAAGTCAGGCAAAGGAAATGTAGCACATATATCTCCTCTGTACAGACATACTGAGCAGACCGCAAGGCTCCTTTTTTAGCTTGGAAGATATTTGCCTTTTATGTCTGAACTGAACAAAAGCCCTTTAGAAAGTGACAGGACAAACCACCACACCTTCAGAGATACAGTGACTGATGACTATTAAAGGTAAAAGTTTGCCTTTGGCAGGGGAACTGTCTTGATAGTTCATTTTCCCATACAAACTTCAAAAGGTGCTCTTGCATCAGTGAACTGAAGGAGACCATAAAATACCTAGAAGGAAGCAAATAGGGGGAAGTAAACAAGCTGCAGTAATATACATTTATCAGTTTCCCTAGATTTGCATATCAAGAACTGAGCTGCAGCCACACATGCTAAGGGATACAGGAAAGACTCTAAGCTCCTCGAAATCGTAGAAAACCACCAGACATCTCAGCACTGAGGAGCACTGTCTCCTTTTGTGGAAAGGTGACATGCAGACTTCACAGGCCAGCGACTCTGCTAGAGAGACCACACATGATCTCTTTCAGATATAAATTAATATATAGGAAGTATAGAAAAAACCTGTTGTCCACAGTCAGTTCTTCATAGACAATTTAAGGAAAGAGACTAAAATTTGCAGTCATTGACAAGGAAGATTCTCATCTGATTTTGTAATAAAACCTTAGACAGAAGATGATGGGCTTCGTGTGTTACACATGTCCGTGTGGTACCGTGCTCTGCAGGTGGTATCTGCAGCGTTTTGGTGTTTGACTGACAGATGCATTTTTTTAAACATTAGGAGCTGTGTCCATGGCAGATAGTGTTGAACAAATTTATTCAGTTGCATTTAAAAGGAGCTCTGTGATGACCAGTGATTTCTCTGTGTGTGTGTTGCCGTCTTCCTTGCATCCAGGCAGATTTTGAGAAGCTCAAAGCACTGCTGGAGCTTAACAGACACTGAAAATGTAAAGCATGTCTGCTGCCATCTCAGAGATCACTCTGGTTTTCTGTGGGTATCTCCTAGCGGAACAAAGAAGCAGACCTGTGCATTTTTTTCCTAATGTCTGTTTGTCTGTCTATAATCTTTCTAATAAGGCTCTCCATGTGTTGACATGAATCCCCGTGAGATGTGAATTACACAGTCCTGTTGAGAACTGATGATGGTTCTTCAACCTGGAAAGTGGTACACAAGGGGTTTCCAAAGCAATTCTACTCAAAAAAATTGAATGGCACTAATGACAATCGTGAACAAGCTGGATTGATTTTAAGAGGAAGGTGTTTTCTGACTAGGATGCTAAGTTTTCCAATGAAGCAAACAACCTGGAATTACAGAGGTGGGAAAGGATGCTAAGATCCAGCAGTGATGGGAGAGGCTAAAAAAGGACACAGAAGTGATACGGGTTTGCCTCTGCTGAAACTTTTGCTGTACAGTGCTCAAGCTCCGAGTCGTAAAATTCTGCCTGAAGATGTGCAGGCGTGTGTAGGTCTCCTGCTGCATGAACCTGATTTCACATCGCAGGTGTAAAAGCTGGTTTGAAACTGTTGATTCACACTTTGTGGCTGTTTTGTGTCACCCAAACGCAGCAAACAGGACACCCAGTGGCGCCACTCAGCAACTCACAGTGGGAGGGAACCGCTCTCTGATCCCAGCTCATCCTGCTTTTTAGGCAACACCTGAGCCCAGCACCCAGAGCTGCTACAGGGGAGAGACCTCAGTCCTGGGACACAGCTGTGCTGGGGGTTCCCAAAAGGGGGATGTCCCATTTCTGGCAGGGCTTGAGCTCCCACTTCTTCTCCTTTCTTCTCCTCACCTTCCACCTCTCACTGTCACTGCTTCATTTTTGCCCTTTGACCGCTATAAATCACCAGTGTCACTGGCACTGGGAACGGGGTGGGAGCAGTAGGCAGCAGTGACCTCAGCTCTGTACACATTATATTTTTAACTTACTGGTTTCCTGTCTCCAGCAGCAGGAAGAGTTTTCTTATTAATTTCTTATTAATAGAGAGTCGGAAGCGATTTGTCTTACCCCCACACCAAGTTCAACTGCTTTGGATTTAGCGAGAACTTCAAATGCTGGCTGACTCAGAGGCGTTTTGTAAAACTCCCTGTCTGTGGAAAAGCTCCTGGTGCTAGCCAAGGCTTTGTGTGTACAGGATTTGCATCTCTTACCTTTGCTAAGGCACCAAAGAGAGGCTGGAGCCGTTGAGGGGCTGAGGAGTGGGTGCTGCTCTCCCCGATTTCATTCCCATTTTCTTGTCTGCAAGCCCATGCCGGGTCAGGGGCAACTCTTGGGGTCTCAGTATACTTCACCCTGCTTCCCAGAAAGAAGAAATGCAACAGCTGTCTCTTCTTTAAACATTGTAAGAGTGTATCCATAAATATGAGGTAATTCCAAAATATATAAACATGTGTAATTCAAATAACATAAAACACCTTTTAAACTTAAGCGCATTTCTTAAATGCGTGATCTAAATGTATTTAAAATTTCTCATAACTGTGCAGTTTCTATACTACTGTGCCTTATTGAAGGGGAGACAAAGTTGAAAAGTGTTGTTGCTTGTAATGCTTCTTGACCCTGGGAAGACTCTTCTCCCACTCTAAATGTCATTGTCACCCAGGATTCACAGGGAAAAGTATCTCACATCAAGAAAGTCAGCTCAAAAGAGCTGGTGCAATATTCAGTGAGAAATTTCTTGTGACAGGCACTTTGTGGAAAATCCAAACTCACACTTCCCCTTGTCAGTGAGAGGGGAAGGGTTGAAAATTAAAAATGTTCCATCAAAAGTGTCCAGGTTTGTGTTTCAGGAATGCCTTCAAAACCTAGGAAGTGAAAGGAAAAATGTCTCAAATTTTGTTTATGTTTAAAAACCTTTTTTTCATCCAAAACAATCAATCTTTTTTCAATTGTTTTTGTATAACAACTGTAAACACAAAGCTATTGTCCAGTGACAAAACTCTATAATATCTGCTCTTACTAGTGGCTTTTGAATGTGGCAAAGAGCAAATGAACAGCTTTTATAAAGAAATGGAGTTGTTTAGTAAACCCCCTCTTGCTGATACTTATGTATGTTAATTTTTCTCATTATTTCAAATGAATGCAAACAAATCACACCTGAGATTATTTCGTAAGTTCTTAAAGCTCAGTGATACAAGGTACAAGAACTTGGAACAAACACAAATTAAGATGCATGGAGTGCATCACAGTGTCATAGAACTCCAAGGAAAAAGTGGAAGGAAAAAATTAAGACAAATTTGTCAATACAGGGATGGGAACAAAACCTTAATCTCATTACTAAATTCATCACATCTGTTGGCTTATTGCTAAGATTCATTGTCAGAAGAAATGAGCCTTCCTACTATGAGCCCAGCCTTCCATGAAGCATTTAAATATGTAACAATATTAACTACACTCTTACACATCTGGGTATGTGTGCTTTGTCAGGGAGGGAAGAGCTCCACAGTTAATTACAACTCTGCTAATAATTTTTTTACTATCTCTTAGTTTTTTAGGACATTAATTTTTAGGTGAGCTGTTATGTGAAACAGCTCTACTTGTATATCTGCAGAAAAAAAACAGTTCTTTCTCAAAAAATATGCCCATTCTGCATATCCACAAGAATTTCACTCTAAGGGATTTCAAAATATGTCACCAGTTTCAGTCCTGATTCAGGTAAGTATCCCAGCTGGAATCATAGAATCATCAAATTCTATGCAGGACTTTATTCTATTCAGGATCCTTGCTGAGAACAGGCAGAAGGATGTGCTAAGGGGCTTCTAGAGTTCAGACCGACATGTCTAGGAAAAAATAGGATATAAAATTATAAAGATCAGGTAAGACAAGGCCAGGCTGGATGGGGCTTTGAGCAGCCTGCTCTAGTGGGAGGTGTTCCATGTCCCTTCCAACCCAAACCATTCTATGATTCATTCTGTGATTCTAGGCATGAGTCAATCCCCGCAAAAGCATTCTGATATTATAAACCAACAGAAGCAACAGACAAATTTAAAAAAAAAAAAAAAACAAACTCAAACTAATCAACCACATGTGAAAAAACTTGCAGGTATAAACTGGCTTTTTTTTTTTCTATGTAAGGAGGAAAGTTTTCCATAATTCAGTAATTAGCGATGACAGGGAGGTACATCACATGTGAGATCACATGAGTAAAAGTTGGATGCTCAGACTGCCCCAGGTGATTTACCTATGACTTATGTGTCTAATTTTCAGGTGTTTAAATTATAGCCAATGGCTCCCTCCTGCTTGTTCAGAATTGCCAGCCCCAGACCGGAATTCTGCCCCCTTTGGAAATCTGCCTGGTGTTTCTGAAAGGCAAAGATTTATAACATGCAATTCAGATTTATGCTATTCCACAACACATGCCACGTGCGCTGCTGCAGCACAGCTATGGGCCATAAACAAATGTCTTCCTGGAGTTGCTCATACCCCAGGAAGGGTAGGGTGTCTCTTCCTGGACTTGTTGATGCCCTGGGAAGGGTAAGGTGTCTTCCTGGTGTTGCTGATGACCCAGGAAGGGTGGGATGTCTTCCTTGAGTTGCCAATGCCCTGGGAAGGGCAGGAGGCTGCTGGGGGCACAGAAGCTGCTGTCTACCCAGCCTGTCCTCAGTGGTGACCAGACTGGGCCACCACGCTCCATGCTCCACCACAGTAAGTCAGCTGAGTCACTTCCTTTCCTAAAAAAAACCACAATGGCAGAAATGTTGTTTAGAACAGGCACCTGCTATGTTCAGGGTACTTAAACCTGTGGGGCACTGTCTCGTCTAAAGGCTGTGGTGAGGGGGAGGTGGAAGGGGTAGCCACCCTCCAGAAAGTTATAGGACAAGAGGAAATGCCCCAGGTTGTGCCAGGGGAGATCTAGATTGGATATTAGGAAAAATTTCTTCACCGAAATGGTTGCCAACATTGGAACAGCCTGCCCAGGGAAGTTGTGGAACCGTCATCCCTGGCGGTATTTACAGGACGGGTAGTCACAGAGCTGAGGGACATGATTTCGTGGTGCTTTTGTCAGTGTCAGGTTGATGGTTGGGCTCGATGATCTTGAAGGCCCCTTCCGACGTAGACGGCTCTATGACTCCGTGAAAGATGCGCCGCCGTCTGCCGGATCCGGCCCTAAACCAACGCCCTGTCCCCGCGCAGGACGGTGCTTCAGCGGCCAGGAAGCGCCGGCAGCGCCCCGGGGCCGGGGCGGTCCCCCCCGCCGCCCCTATCACCTCAGCCGCGCGCCGGCCCGCGTGCTGCCTCCCGTGACGGACCGGCCGGGCGGAGGTGGGATTGGCTGTCCCCGGGTCGGGCGGCGTTGTGATTGGCTGTCTCCCCCCCCACCCGGGCAGGGCCGGGCGGGGCGGGAGGCGCGCGGGGCACAAGCGCGCACCCTCGGCCGGCAGCGCGCACTCGCGGCGCCCCGACGGCAGCAGCGCGGACGGGCCGCCCCGCCAGAGCACGGCCTTTCCGCCGCCTCTTGCCTTTTTATTATTTTGGGTTTTTTTTATTTTTTGCCTTTTTCCTTCCTTCCTTCCCCCTTCCTCCCCCGCCGCTTCCCTCCCAGGGCTGGAAGCGGGACCCGCGCCTCCCTGAACCTGCTATGCCAACCGAACTCTCCCGGGCCGTGGGAATGCACGCCATCTCCGACCTCCACTCCTCCCTCGGCCTGCGGCTCCGCAGCAAGGGGCCCGAGTACCTCCGCCGGCAGATGGAGGCCCGCAGCCCCGGCAGGAGGAGCGCGGTGGAGAGGCTGGCGGCCGACAAGGCCAAGTACGTGAAAAGCCAGCAGGTGATCGGCAGCAGGCAGGAGCCTGCCATCCTGCTGAGCTCGGCCTCGGAGAGCAGCGGGGAGACCTGCTCGGTGGAGAGCAGGAGGAGCAGCCGGGACCCGGGCGGGGGGAAGCCCCCGCAGCTGGCTGTGTACGCCTGCCGAGCCCCCCTGCAGCACGGCCCCCCCATAGCCCGCCGCAGCACCCCCAGGAGGCAGATGCGGCCGGACTCCCTGGTGATTTACCGCCAGAAATGCGAGTTTGGGAGAGGTCAGAGCCAGGACAGCTCACGGGGGAGCTTGGTGAGGAGGATCTTCCAAGGGTCTGTAAAGGAGAAGCAGCTGGCGGCTGCCCCTGAGATGCCCAGAGTCATGGAGGACACCTCAGCCAGCGACAGCAGAGAGCTGCTCTCAGCAAAACACCATGAGCTGAGCAGCTGTGGAGCAGAGCAAAACGTCCCTGTGAGCAGTGAAGCCCCAGGGGTATGTCCAAAAGGGCATGAGAGACCCTCCAAACTGAGCACACCTCCTGAGGAGGTCAAGGAGGTGAAGAGACGAGGTCTCCATCGCTCCCAGTCGGACATCAGCTCTCGCTACTCCAAGTCCTTCTCCGAGTTTGATACGTTTTTCAAGTACTGTGGCCTGGAGCAGGAGGTCATTGAGGATCTCGGGAGAGAGAACTTCTCCGTGGTGTCCGACAACGTCTCCTTCAAGGTCCGCAGCATCAGTGTGGCAACGTCCGAGAGCGACTTCACGCGGCACAGCGGGGACGAGGGGCTGCTGGAGGATGAACTCACAGAACAGGTCCCAAGCAGCACCTCCGTGATCGAGCGCAACGCTCGGATAATCAAATGGCTGTACACCTGTAAGAAAGCCAAGGAGACCAACAAGATGATCCAGGAACTGGCATGATGGCTTCTTTCAGCCTGCGTTGCAGCCGGGTGAACCCAAGGTGTGTGCAAAGCCTCGCCCTGTCCATTTATGTATTTCTCTTTCCTCTTTAGCGAGCGGTTGACTGTTCTTAGTTTATTTTAGTCTTTTTGTGAAGAGCAGAAGGAAAACATGTCTTATATACTACGTGTTCCAGTATGGCAAAGCAGAAACCCGGCTCGTTACAAAAACCAAAATACAAACAAATAAACGTGTAAAGCTTGCCAGATTCATATCAGACCCCCCCACATGAAATTAAAGAGTCGGTGCCTATGAGGGATGTACAGATTATTGCTTTGTAAATTGCTTGGTTTCTCTCATTTCTGCTATATTAAATGCTAGAAAAAAAACCCTAGAAAAGTATTCAACCCTTAATTACAGTTGCTTAGATAACAGAGTGAACTGAAACTATTACTAATTAAGAGTACACTGTATTTACACTATGCTGCTACAGCTTCCCCTCCCTTACTGTCCCTCAGCCTCTCACCATTCACCTTTTGCTTATACGTAGGCACCCCCAAGCATCAGGAAAGCAAAGCTGAGTCGATCCTTTTGCTAGCAATCTTATTTCCATCCCCAGCTTTCTGTCGGGGCCATAAAAGTTTGTGCCGGGTGATCCCCTGGCATTTCACAGGCTTTAAGTTTTCTGTCCTGTTTGACTGTAGTGGATTTGGCTCCTCTCAAGTGGATTTTTCTGTGCAATTCGGCACCACCAGTAGCTGGAAATGGGTTGTGCGGTTTGCCTTAGTTAGAGGGGCAGTTCACTGTTTTCAGCTAAAGGTAATTAATACAAATGTGTGGCATCTAGGCTTGGAAATCAACTACTTCACAGACAGAAGCAGAACAAATTTAGCCCTAGTAAAAACCAATATCCTCGTTTTAATAAAACCTGTATTTATTTCACATCTGATCTCCTGAAAAGAACTATATTCATGGGGCCTTTGGTGCTGATAATCTAGGAGATAACAGTTTTTTCTCCTTGCAGTACAAGAAACCCTTAGGATAAGTACTGCAGCTTACAGCATGGTATTTAAAAATTGTATGAGCGGATCTTGTTATGAAGGATTATGTGTATATTTTCTGACAGTTTGTAATTGGTGCATGAGAAGAACATCGTATAGCGTAGATACAGCTGTTGATAGAGAGTGTGGGCCTCGTGAACATGCAGAAATGTAGTGTTTGAGCCTCTTTCCTACCTAGATGTGAGGCTTTTAAATTCTTTTTTTCCAATTCCTTTAATCCGTATAATGCAAAAATCCATTCACTAACTTGAATTTGATTTTAAATGTGTGAAATTTGGATCGTTTTTAAAATTTGGATTTTTCTTAAAAGCTTGTTTTCGTCCTGCAAGTTGTGGGAGAAGGAAGGGAGAGAGACAAACAGTTCAAGCCCTTGTAGATAAGAAGGTTTGTCAGGTATCCAGCTGACAACTTAAAAGAAGCATTGTTATGTGACAGATCCTTTCCCAAATTACCTGAGAAAGAAGAAAGGGCTCTCTTGAGCTAATAATTTCTCCTTGCTCATCCTTCTGTGATAAAAGGTAAGGGCGATAAACAAAACAAAATTATGCAGGTGGTGGTTTGTGAAGCTCATTGCAACTGCTGGCCTAGTGCAGAGGATGGGAGACAGATTTCACCACAAACAGGACCCACAAAAACAGAAACAATCACGTTTCCATAAAGAAAAACAAAATAAAACCTTGCTTGCACCTGAATGCCCTTGCTGGGGGTAGGGTCCAGGGCCTGAACCATGGTGAGCCTGTTCTGGAGGGAGCAGTTTTCCCTGTCCCCATCCATTTGCAGGTGCTAAGTGTGTCCGGTGCCACAGCTGGGACAGGAGATGCTGATGACCACCCCAAGGAGCATGCAGTCTGCAGAGGCGAAGGGCAGGAGGTGCTTCCTTAGGGCAAAGGCGAGGCCAGGAGGGGAGAAGCTCTTTTTGGAGGGGTTAAGCTGGTGTAACCCCAGATAGGCTTGGTCAATGGCTTTTATTTTTTAACCTGTGAGACAAAATGACAGTTCATAGCACATAGTCTTAACAGGATGGGGAAAAGACCTCCATGAAGCAAATAGGAAGTTTAATCAAGTAAATGGTTGTTTTGCAATAATTTTAATTCCTGGAATAAGGGTGTGCTTTACACTGGCAGCAATTTCCTTTGGCCACAAAATTTTTGTCAGCCTAGGAAACACAAATCCATAGGGTCCATATTAGAAACCTAATTTTAAACATCCTAGAGCTGACTCTCAGCTGATTGACCTCAGCAGTGGGGCTATGATTGCTTCCAGAATCACTTCTGAAAACTGAGGATGTATTTACCATTTAGACCATGGAAAGAGAAAGTTCAGAAAGGTCATCTAGATATACCAGTACACAGCACCCAGCATAAAGGATAAGAGTCATCAAGAACTGCCATAAGTTAAATGTTACATTTACTGGGCAGAATTTAGGCTGAGAATGGTAATTATCATGTGATCACAAGATGAGTCCTGTAATTCTGGTATTGGTGTTTCCTTAGATCCAAATGTTTATCTTTTCTTTCAATCCTATGCTTTTTTTGACAATGCAGTATCAAGTTAGATATTTAAGTTTTTTCACTGTATCCATCTCTTTGGCTCTGTTTAGTTTGCTTACTAGTAATTAATGAGCAACATACTCCTGAGCTGCACAGGGGAGTGATGTGCTCTTCCTGGCACTCCCAGGCACATCCTTGAAGGCTCCACATTTTACAGAGAGGCTTGAAAATTGTTACACCTTCTCTGTAAGAAGAGGCAAAAATCTGTTTTCTAAAGTCTGTTGTTCATTATGAGTAAAACACTTTTCAAGAACTGCAGGGCTTTTATGGGCTGGTGATCATCCCATTCATATTTTATGTTCTCCTTTTAATTTTTCATGAGCTCTCTGAGACCTGGTGGGGCACTACATGAATAAAACAGCTATTTGAAGGATCAGGTTCCCTGACATATTTCATCAGAGTGATGATTGCAGAGCCCAAGCGTGGGCTGTGAGGTTTAGAAAACCAATGTCCACAGTGAAATGGGCATTGATGCTTCTTGATGGGATGTTGCCTGGATTCATTTCTGCAGCTCGGCTCCTCTCTCTGTCAGTCCTGCTTAACTCTAAGAGGGAACTCACTCTGTGTCCTCCTTCCTGGATTGAATCAAGATTATTCAGCCTTGAGTTTCAGCACCATTCTTAATTTCATTATTCAAGTGGATCTGTCCGGGGAGGTAAATTTACTATGTTGGCAGTAGCCATAAGCAGCTGAATAAAAGGTTTAGAATATCACCTTATGCTTGTCTGATGTGATAAACAACAAGTGACACTTTTTTTTTTCCCTCTTTCTTCAGAATCCTTGACTTGGAAGTTGAACAAAACCAGACGTGGGAAGAAACTCTTCCCTCACCTGGCTCATGACTATTTTGTCCAAGTTTAGTATTTTATTATTGCCTCCTACCCTCGCTCCCGTCCCCTCACTGTGGTCACAAGTGAGGGGTGTCCAAGAGCATGATGACAAGCGGAGACTGTGAACTGTGCCCCAAACCATGACACCCAGCGAGGCAGCGGGAAAAAAAGCTCCTGGAAAAGTGAAGCGTGGCAGCAGCTGCCACCCACAATAACACTCAGCATCAGCTCACCTCCCCAGGACGCCACTCCAGGCTGTGACAGAAGGTCTGTGTTGTGCACCCACCTCTTCCCAGCCATGAATTCGCCAACAGGGATGGGGGGAGAAAGTGGGAATGAAGTGGCAATGACCTCTGGGACAGGCATTTCCTTGCAGACAGACAGGCTCCACACGGATGTTCAAAGGCTCTATCTTACCAGGGCTGTTTGACCAGGGCTCATCTTGACATCATTAGATGCTATTTGCTTGGCTGGTGAGGACTGACTGTGGAGCTTTATCTGGGATACTTGGCAAACATGTTGGAAGCTAAATCCTTGCCAAGCCTCTCTTTCTCTGAGAGCCTTCAGGCCAAATTGGAGTACCTTGTATCCATCTAGTTTGCTCTGTCACGCAGCTTACTTAGCTGGTAAGGAGGAATAACCTTGAAAATGCTGCCCAAAATATTTTCAGGAGCAATATTTTCTAAGAAACAAGTAGTCAAAAATGTGGGAAGGTTTGGCATTGCTACTGCCTCGCTGCAGGATGGTACCATTCACAATTCACATGTGCAGAGGCTCCTCCACATTGTTTGCAATATGTCTCCAACTCTGACGTTCCAAATGTTGCAAGGTTTGGCAGCTTGTGGTTTAACACCTTTAATGTTATGCAGTGTGAGGAAGCAGTGGGCTGACAGAATCACATTAGGGAACGGTGTGTGGCCACGTTTCCCCACTGTGGGTCTGGAGTAGGGCTGTGCTTGGGATGTGTGGAACAGCAAGGGGAGACAGCTTGTTAGGGCACAGCCACGCCAGGAGAATATCCTGATGGGGTGGGACGCCCAGTGAAGACAGTGCCTTACTCAATATCATCATTAAAAAACTTTATTTGGACTAGCCAAGCTCAACCTGTTTTAAAAGCTGATAAAAACTACTTCAGTTGATAAGTGTAGTGAATGGAGCCTCTACAACAACTCATGGAATTTGCTGGCTGTGCCTCTAACACTTAGCCCAATCTGTCATTGCTTGCTAGAAAATGTCTTGCACCAAAGCATTTATTTCATTGTGGACATTGCAAACCACAAAAACAAAAAATATGCAAGAAACCCCCCACCAAAGCCAGTTCCCCTGTCAGTCGCACCGATGCCCACCTGCCCCACTGGCATAATGGTGACTCGGCCCGAGGGTCCTGCAGAGGTGAAAAGATAACTTGGTGTTACCGTGGACGTGGTGTCTGGCTTATCTGCAGTGTGAAGGGTCCAGGAACACCCAAACGTGTGTTCTCTGCGTCCCTCCTGCCCGTGCTGTGGCAGAACCCGCTGCTTCTCCCGCTCGGGTGCTGGCAGAGCTCAAGTGAGCACTCGAGCTGCGTCTCTCAAGTGTTTGCTGCCCTCAGTAGATGGGTCTGGAGGAGAGGAGGGGGCAAGGGTGAGCAGCAACGACTCAGGAAAGCATCGGTGGCAGGAGGAATGGTTTCCTATTTTAACCTCTACAAGTGGTGTATGCTGAAAGAGCTGCCCTTGAAGTGCTTATGAAGAGGTTTTGTTGACATCAGTTGAATTGACAGCAAGATCCTCCGGGTGGCATTTCCATACGTTTGAAACATGCTTGTCAGTTGCTGGAAGGTTAGTTCTCTATTACAGCAATGGTTTGACAATGCAGGGCATTTGTCTTCGTTTTCTAGTGTTAAGTGCTAAGGTCTACATGTCTGAAGTTGTTGAGACAGATAGATAGCAATCCCAGATAAAATAATTGTTGAACACACTTTACACTCAGGAGAAAACTAAATAGTTTGCATGAGTGAGCTTCTGCAGACTCGGAGGGAAGTTGGTACATGGGATTGTTTTCATAAAATAATGAAATTTCCATGTGTATTTGTTACATTATTATTATGGGATGATTCTCAGAAAACTCCAGCTCAAGATGCTGCTAATAGGGTAAGAGGCACTTAAGGTGCAGGTTTTTAAGTCTAGGTGTATTAGTCAGGAACACAACCTGTCGTATCTGTTCTTTTCATGCTCACTTTGCAAGGGGCTGTACCACATAAATATTTATATGCATTTGTCAGATCTAAGGGTTGCTTTTCTCTAAAAATAGACAGCTTGGAGTGCAGGAAAAATCTTTTGCATTCCAAATCCATGCCTCACCACAGGGGAATTATTTTGTTTTGTGTCCAAGGAAATTTTTGGTTTCATTTTCAAACTTCTGTTTGTTTTCGCTTTTATAGTTGAGCAACTCCTGAAAGTTAAGATGAAAGATCCTTTGGTCATGAATTTTCAGTGTTAGGAAGAAATACATTTAATTTGCTTGCAAGGGCTAAACATCAGCCATTCTCAAAATCATTATGGCAGAGGTTAGTGAAATCAGAACCGGACACATTCTGAATATTTTTTTAATCCCCCTTTTTATCTTTATGAACAGTTTAATAGGGTTGTGGTGACTTTCCACATGGATATGTGTCAAAATATCCCTGGCTTTGTTCAAACTGTGATAGGAATCCCAACCTCTTCGAGGTGTCATTTACTTCAGAAACAATGTGGACCTATCTAGGATCTTCTTTCTCTGATAAGCTATAGATTCCCTTTATTTCATAACATCTCCTGTGTAAGCTGATAACCTACCCTTCCCAGTATGCCAGGAATGACAGAAGATGACAATCCTCCTTTCTCCATACATCTTGGGAATGGGTAATTTGGTGCTTTTTCCAAAGACTGGGAGCTTGGGCTTTACTCAGCTCCTGTTACTGTTACATGTAAAGGCTTTTCCTTCCTTCTGCTGGGTCTTTCTGTCATAACCCTCAAAATGAGAAAAACTTCCTAATGGTAGTTACTGCCTGTCTTAAAAAAAAAAAACAAACTGAACTTTTTTTTTACTGTTTCAAAATGAAATCTCATTATAAAATGAAATAGTATGCTTTGGAAGAGGTGGGATTTTTCAGCTTTAGTGATAAATTGAGGGACCATTGCAGTATGAACGGAAGTTTTAGCAACAGAGTTGGGTTTCCAGACTTTTGGGTAACCTAAAACTGGGACTGAGGGCAAAGGCAAGTCATAAATTGAATGATTTTGTTTGACTAGAACTATGTCAAATGGAGTGTGAGCGTGCAGGGCTAACTGTTGTTTACACCCAAGTGCTCCCAGGTGCTCCAACGCTGCGACAAGGGGCAATGTCCGCAGCTGGAGTCTAACAGGTGAAAGGTACAAAGTCTGCTTTTTATGGCCTTCAAGCAAGTATTTGCAATAAAGGCATCAGATAGGGACTGTAACCCTTGCAATATATTGTAAATACTACTGTAAAGAAATCTATAAGTAAGAAATACAGATTGCTCTATAATACATATATTACTTTTCTAAGGGATACAGGCCTTTGTGTTTTGTGAAATTGGCCAAACACTACATCGATTGGGATTAGCAGAAACTTTCTCCTGGGGGCAGGTTGTCCTGTCATTGCCTCCCGTGAAGTTTCTTGCATCTGCTTTTGTATCCTTTGGAGTGGAGTACTGGTCAGATTTGGAATGGATGTTTCTAAGTCGCTATGTTTATATTCCTGTGAAAAAAAATTGTATACTATTGAATCCATACAAATAAAAATACCACTCTGAAAGCTGTTGATATTTTTTTTAAAAAGTACACTTTTATTTTGCCATCTCCATTAGGGTAGGGTACTACTACTTTAAAGCTCGAATCCCATCAGGGAATTGATTTCTCTGTGAGTGAGGCTGATAGTAGACTGTGAACATCTGAAAGCGCGATGCTTTCCTGGGCCATACCCAGACCCATGGCTGAGAGCTTAGGCAGGGAATCTTGTAAGAAGATGTCATCCAAGATAACTGTTAGCTCTCGGTATCAGTAAATTTGAAATATATAAGGCTAGGGCTGTTCCACAGTATTTTATTATTTTTCATTTCAGAATATGGATGAAAAGATGGACAGTTTATTTATGAAAGGGAGTATTTTTTTCCAGACTTCTGCATTGTACTTGGTTTTACTCGCTGTCGAAAGCTGCAGTGTGCTGCAGGCAATACCACATTCATCACAGCCAGTGTCCAAAGTGGCAGAGAGTTAGAAATTCTGCTTGGAAAAAAAGCCCACGTTATCTCCAGAATCTTATTAACAAGGTGTTTTTTGCCTGGGTTCCATTAGAAGATTTCAATATAGGATGCTAATTCCCTGTGTGTGTATTTTGTGAAGAAAGCAGCAGAAATAATGGTTGTATGCAGTGAGCTGTTACCAGAGAGCAGTGCACTCCACTTGGCTAATTATCATTTTGGAATGGGCTAATCTGCTCAGACAAGTGTTTTGCCGGTCAGCGTTGGAACCCAACTGGAGGTAGAGCTAACGGCTCTTTGCTGTGCAGATCAGGCTCTTCCATAAAAACCCAAGAGCAACTTTATCATCATTGACACGTACCCTTCCCCACTCAAGCCCTGGTTGACCTGTGTCAGTGCAAGATACAAAGCAAGTCTGGGAGGGGTGACAATTTGTGCATCCCTCTTTCTATGGAGGTTAATCTCCCATAGCAAGCCGTTGCCAGTATTGCTGCCTTAGAGAGGCAGGAGCCATCATAGCCTGTGGGTAACCTGGGGTTGTGGCCCAGCTGAGCATTTAAGAATGTTGTCCTTCAGTCATTTTTTCAAACAGCACCTTTGTCCCATGTGTTGTAGAATTCCAGTGGATTTATTCCAGAAATAAAGATTTGCAAGTTCTTCGACTGTCTGGTGCAAGCAACCTCCTAAAGTCCACAGCTTCTCTTTTGGTTCATCTCTGGGTAGCACATCTTTACTCCACAAATATATAGTAACAAGAAGGTCTTTTCAGGTGTTTTGTAGATGTTGGTGCATTCTGAACACAGAACTGCAAAGGTACGTAGTATCTCAAGGGGCTTTTGACAAAGAATGGTCTCTGTCGACAGCTGGCAAAAAATCAAATACAGGGCTTAGCTTTACCCTGAAAAGATGCCTCTAAATTTAGGGGACATTTAGTGATTGGGCCGTATTTATCCTAGATTTATCTTGGTGGACTAAAGGGGATGATATCAATTCAGTTAAGTGGAATGTTGCAAAATGGGTGTAGAAAGGACCACTCAGCTCATTTGCAAGCAACGATGTAAAAGGCAGTTTAGTCTGGGGAGGTGTCCATGGCAGAAGGTGTTGAGAATTTTGATCATTTGTGCTTACCAGTAAGACTGGTCATATCCTAGAAAAACAAAACAAACACTATCAGAGAAAAACAAGCTCCAGGTCAAAATGAGTTACGTACATCCATCTCCAGAAATCAGTCTAGCTCCTGAAAGAACAGATAATCCTGTAAAATCAGTTTAATCTGCACATTTGTAGGGGGGTTGGGTTGCCTTGGCAGTCAATATGATTAAAAAGATCTAAGAGCTTTGATTGTTTGGGTTTCAAGAGCCCCCTGGGAGCACCGATTTTATCTTCTTTATCATAGGCCGTAGCAAGGGTAGGAATCATCGACAGCTACCCACAAAAATACCTGACTATTCATCAGGTGGTGATTAACATGAGGCAGCGAGCAGAACCAACCAGAGCCAAGAGTTAGACTCAGGCACAAAGAGTGCGAAGGGGAATGCTGCTCTTACTCCTTCCTGTCAGCACCACCTCTTCTTACATCACTGTGAGTAGGAAGCAAACCACTTCCACAGTTACTCATCAGTTGGAATTGCTCATCTTGTGCCCTCTCTGACAGTCCCTTTCGTGTTTATGTTTCTAATGAACTCATCCATGTGCCATTCATGTTACAGAAGGCCCTATTCTATCCTCATCCTCCTACAGTCTGTTTTTTTCTGAGTAATGTTTATAGTTAGGCTTTACATCATTGTGCTCAATCTTTATCTGTCCCTACCCCAAGGAAACTAAAATCTAAATATGCAGTCAAGAAATGAATGCGTTGCGTAGTTAAGGAGAGACTTGCTGGATTAGACACCAACCCTCCAGTTCTTTTTCATGTACCTAGATAGCTCTTCCTGCACAACTTCAGACTAGATATAAGGAAGAATTTTTTTACGATGAGGGTGGTGAAACACTATTAGAGGTTGCCCAGAAAGGTGATAGATGCCCCATCCCTGGAAGCATTCAAGGTCAGGTTGGATGGGACTCCGAGCAACCTGATCTAGTTGAAGATGTCCCTGCTCATTGCAGGGGGGTTGGACTAGATGACCTGTAAAGGTCCATTCCAACCCAAACCATCCTACACTTCTATGAAGTTAGCATATCACTTTCGTTGTTTTCTTCTTCGATACCTCTTTGTGGCATCATCCGTGGCTTGGTTTTAGCTCTTCTAGATGATAAGTTTCTTAGAGCTGTAGTATGACACTTTCATTTGTCTGCAAAGAGCTTTGAGTACAGCGATTGCAAAATCAAATGCCAAATCACAAATCTTTTTGACATGAAATATAGTCTAAACCTTCTAGGAACATCAGGTGAATCAAAGCAAACTGGGTAAGCTTTGCAGAAAGAGAACTGAAAAAAGAAACGTCCCTGAAGCAGTTCCATGTCTGACCCAGCACAGCAAGGTATCCCTTGAACTTCCTGGAAAGATGCAGCTCACCCCTCATTCCCTGAGGACCAGCCTTTATCCAACATTTATTTTCTGAAAGAAAGTAAATTTAAAAAGCAGTTTATCACACACAAAATTCAAGCAATATCAAATGGTAATGTAGGCTATCGCACTCAACTGCAAACACAAGCTGAGGTGATTCTCCCAGCATTCACTGGGTGTAAGAAGAGCTCCCCCAGAGCTGCCTCCATCTGCTGTGGTGGCAGTGAGAAGAGGTCTCTGTTCTTTCTCCCTGTTATAGAAAATTGAATTTCTTGATATCAATTACTATAGTGGCTGAGAATTTTGTAATTTCTGAGAAGATATTTGATAGAACCTTCCTAAACAGACTAACAGTCTGGAGGCTCCAATTTTCTTGAATTTTCAGTTATTTAGATCATATAACTTTACTCTCCTATGGTTGTGGGTAGAAGGAACATCTCATTCCTCCAAAGCATGAGACATTCATAGATAATCTTATATTGCTTAAAAACCATAGAGGAAATTAAATTATAGGCTGGTAAGCAAGTTCTGCTCGCTGATAGAAAGCCTCTTCATGCACAGTCCCAACATGATGGTTTTCTACTAGGGCCACTTTGTCTAAAATCCCTACTTCCAGCTACCTGTGCCTGGTCTCAAACTATCACAAATAAATTTTCCTGATGTTCAAAAATTTACAGAATAAATCAGAGTGGTTGGTATTATGTTAGTGTCTCATCTTACTTAAAGACAGAGGACAATACTAGCAACAGTTCTCATACGTAAAATATTTGTACAAACACTGGAGTACATAAAAATCTAACTCTGCTGGTTAATCCATAGTGCATAAGAAAATCTGGCAGTTTTCTTATGGAAAAAAATCAGTTGGGTGCAATAAAAAAGTGTGTCCTGGAAAATTAAAGGAAAGAAGGAAGAACAATTTGGGTGGGATGTTTAGTTCTCACAATCACATCATTTGATGTATTGTCTGTCTGTCTGTTGTCATGGGCATAACATGTAAATCCCACACACTGAATACTAACCCATAGATTCAAATAAGCCAAACATAAAAAAGGCTTCCTGAGTCATCAGCCCACTTTCTTCAGAGTACCCTAAGAAATGGACCTGGACGGGCTGGAGAGGTGGGCCCAGGTGAACCTCATGAGGTTCAACAAAAGCAAGTGCAGGGTTCTGCACCTGGGCCAGAACAATCCTCATCATCAGTGCAGACTGGGGGATGAGGTATTAGAAAGCAGCCCTGAGGA
>BJBW01003231.1:0-29253 GCA_004320125.1 Scolopax mira | reverse complement strand
ACAAGATGATCTTTAAGGTCCCTTCCAACCTAGAAGATACTGTGATACTGTAATGCCTCTGATAACTATGTCTATAAAATGGAAAATTCCCACTCAAGCAGTGAACTTTTTAACAATGAAGCTGGTGAGACACTGGAACAGGTTGTCCAGGAAAGTTGTGGATGCCCCAACCTGGAGATGTTCAAGGCCAGGCTGGATGGAGCTTTGAGCAACTTGGTCCAGTGGGACCATGGCAGGGGATGGACTAGATGACCTTTAAAGGCCCCTTCAAACCCAAAGTATTCTCTGATTCTACAGTTCTGTGACACAAATATGTCCATAGAGCAGCTCAAGATGTTTCTTGACTTACACCTTTTTTTGCCAGGTGAAGCCTAATGTACATTTAGATCCAGCTTGAGAAGCTGCATTCCCTCTTTCAGTTCCCCCAGAATCTCTTCCTGAGACTGCACTTTTTTCCTCACCTTTTTATTTATACCTCTCCCAACTAAACCCCTACCATATTGTGGGTCCTCCTCACCTACATCTTTGGCCCCAAGCCACCCAGTTATGTTAGCAGGAGGATTAAACTTGACCGATCCCCAAGATTTTGAGACTTGTTTCTATTAGTTCTTTTGCTCCTGGACAGAATAGCGTTTCTGTTTCAGCATCTTATCAGAGTGGTGGTGTTGTTGGGAGTCTTTTGCTCTTTGTCCCCTTCCAGTTCCTTACTTTTAAATTTTTAAACCTTTGTTGCCATCTCTTTCCTTCTTTTCACCATTCCCTGTAGTCATTTGGCTTCTCCTTTTCTTTGGTTTCTGCCTTCTCTCGTTTTTCAGCCCTCCTTGGTTTCTAGGAGTCTTGGAGTTGTGTTAATCCCTGTCCCTAAAACACAGAGATAAAAGGGACAGTGGCCAAACCATTGAATGAAGAGCCCTCTCCTTTAGTTTGTTCCACACCTGGCCTCTCTGAGCTTCACCTGATGGCCCCATGCTCTTGCACTGGAAGCGACAGTGGAGAGTGGCCTGGAGAGCTTGTCTGTTTAGTGTCACGCAGGAAGGCTTTGAGGAGTCCTCAGCCCTGGTGTGATTGCTGAGTTCTCTTGCTGAGAGCACATGATGTGAAGTCTTTGTGGGATGCAGGAAAGGGGATAAAGACACACAAATAAAAGCCAGAGGTTGGGGGGTCACACGAAGATATCTTCTTCATCTCTGCACTCCATTCTCAGCTGCTGCTTCTCTCCTTCATCTCTCTCTCTGCCAAGACCAAATTGTCTGTCCAGTGCAGTGGGATGCCCCTGCTGACATGGGTGGAACTGCTGCGATGGAATAATAGCAGATGTTCAAATCCCTTACACAACTTCATGACAGAGGCTTTCTCTGCAGATGAAAAGCATGGTTCTTAAACCAAGCTACACATCCCTGTGAGACATCCCTGTGAGACATCTTTTGTGTACCCTCTTTTTCTGAATTAGATTTACCAGCAGGTTTCTTCTACCTTGTGCTGTTTATATCACATTGTCCATCCCAGTAGATTTGCAGCTGCTGTGCATCACTGGAATAAGGCATCCTACCCCTCTACTCTGCGCTCATGAGACCCTGACTGGAGTACTGTGTCCAGCTTTGGAGTCCTCAATGCAGGAAAGACATGGACCTGTTGGAAGGTGTCCAGTGGAGGGCCATGATGATCAGAGGCATGGAGCACCTCTCCTATGAGGACAGGCTGAGAGAGCTGGGGTTGTTCAGCCTGGAGAAAAGAAGGCTCTAGGGAGACCTCATAGCAGCCTACCAATATCTGAAGGGAGCCTACAGGAGAGCCGGAGAGGGATTCTTTGTAAGGAAGTGTAGTGACAGAACAAGGGGTAACGGTTTTAAATTGGAAGAGGGGAGACTTAGATATTAGCTATTAGGAAGAAATTCTTTACAGTGAGGGTGGTGAGACACTGGAAGAGGTTGCCCAGGGAAGTTGTGGCTGCCCCATCCCTGGAGGTGTTCAAGACCAGCCTGGATGGGGCTTTGAGCAGCCTGCTCTAGTGGGAGGTGTCCCTGCCCATGGCAGGGGGTTTGGAACTTGATGATCTTTAAGGTCCCTTCCAACTCTAACCATTCTATGATTCTACGATTCTATGACACTCACTGGGGCACCCCTGCAGCTGAGGGGAAGATAACTTAGTTTTCTGGGTTTATTTTATGGTATTATTTGTGCTCCATATGCAATAGCTGGGGCTATTGCAGTGGGCCATCCTTGTCCTATTTCACTGAATTTCACTGAATTTTTAGAGTTGGAAGGGACCGTAGAGATCATCTAGTCCAACTAAGGGGACTCCATGACCTCCCTGGGCAGCCTGTTCCAGGGCTTTGTCACCCTCACTGTGAAGCAGCTTTTCCTCATATTTGAGTGGAATTTCCTATGTATGTTCCAACTTATGCCCGTTACCCCTTGCTGGCAACCACTCGTCCTCTCGCTGGCAACCACTGAAAAGAATTTGGCTCCCTCCTCCTTCAAACCACCCTTTAGATACTTACAGGCGTTAATAAGATCTCCTCTCAGCCTTCTCTTCTCCAGGCTAAAGAGTCCCAGTCTCTCAGCCTTTTCTCATAAGGGAGATGCTCCAATCCTTGAATCATCTTCATTACCCTTCGCTGGACTCTCCAGAAGCTCCCCGTCCTTCTTGAACTGAGGAGTCCAGAACTGGAGGCAGTATTCCAGTTGTGGTCTCACCAGTGCAGAGTAGAGGGGGAGAATGACTTCCCTTGACCTACTGGCCACACTCTTCCCTGTGGAGCCCAGGATTCTGTTGGCCTTCCTGGCCAACAGCTGTTTAAACAACCCTCCTCCCCCAACCTAAAAACACTTAATTCTGGCTGCTATTACATTTGATATCCACCTTCAGTGGCTGCTGGAACCCTATTGCTTTTACTGTGACTGCTAATGACGGATGAGGTGCCCAAGATGGGCAATTCCCTGGGTCGTTATAACTCCTGCGCTGCCACCAGTCTTGTCCACACAGGATACTGGTGAGTGCAGTTGAAGGCGCTGCCTTGAGATCTCCAAGAGGCGGCTTCTAACAGATGCTAATCCTGAGCTACCAAAAAACCCACAGGTACTGGAAAAGCAGATCGTGTTCTGCAAATCGTACTCTGGGATCTAGCCAAGTACAAAAGAAACTAAACAAAAGCCGCAGCCAGGCCTTTGAAAGTAAAACTCTGTGAAATATTTGCTTCTGTTAAAAATACTCCAATCGCTTGCTTTATTCATTCATTCATTTTATTTATTTATTTTATTGGCGTGTCAGGCTTCCCGCAAAATCATTTGCCTCTCTGGCCCTTTTTCCCCCCAATTTTGGACACAAAATGCGTGCTCTGGATGGCTGCCAAAATGGTGAGGTAGCTCCTCTTAGGTCGCTTAGAGAGGACATCTGAGCATCATTGGTTGGATTTTGTCGCACAGCAAGAGGAATATAAAAGATTCTTCTGCTTCCCTAATGGTACAGCCTCTTGCAACACTTCAAGCACACTGTATTTTCACTGCTTTTCTCCGAAGGGGCTGCATTAGGAGCTGGCCAGAAAAGCAAAGCCAAACTGGTTATCTCATACAGCTTGCAACATCATTAGTAAGAAGCCAGTTCCCTTGTGGCTAAGATTTTCCAAAATGCTGATGAGTTGAGCGCACCAACATCTTTAATATCTGAGTGGTCTCCTTGAAATACCTCAGAAAGCCTGTTTTTGGAAAAACTGTGTCCTTTAGCTGTGAAACCGAGCCCTTTTCACAGTGTAAACGGGCGATACCAAAATTGAATCTTGAAAATCTTGACAAAGTTAATCTTTGACTTTGTAGTTATCATGCATTTTTTTAAAAGATCCTGAAAGCTTGTTTGTATTATTAAAATCCACTGGCATTAATCCTGAACCCTCCTCAGACCTGTCTTACTCAGATATGGATTTAAACAAGCAACTAAGAGTCCATTTAATATAGAATATGGGAGCACTTCAGCAGAATTATCAATTCTGGCTTTATCTTATTTTCTGATGTAGCCATGAGTAGTATCTCCCCTCTCCCATTAATTTCCTAGCTACTCAATAAAACACTGCAGATAATTAGATTCTTCTCTGTTGCCAACTTGAACAGGAAACATTTAGTGCTGGTGAATAAGAAGTATTTCCCATATGCAAATTTGCTTATTTGTTGCCCCTAACTTCTTGTTAAGGGAAGGGGTCATTTATTTTGCTTAAAGCTTTCCCTGGGAGCTATTCAAATTAATGAGATGCTAAGTGCTTTACTGAGGAGGGTCTTTAATTTCCTCAGCTGGTACAGCTGGAAAATCCACATTTATTTATTCTGTGCTCGGAAACTACTGGGACGGAGACATACATTTGCTATGTAAAATACATTGGTAGTCTCTTAGCAGGTATCATCATGCTGGGTCAGAACTAACGAGGTTAATGACATGTTTAAAGCAAATTTCCGCAGAACATTTTTTAGTACTGTAATGGAGAAACCACAAAGCCAAGAGCATGTTTATGTAGGGTATCTAATCAGTTGTTTTCATTCTATATAATACATAGAGGCTGTTATTGAGATGTTCTTACACAACCTGGACAAGATTATGCTTTTTATAAATACTCTTTTACAAATGTGAAATTTGCTTGTAAGGTAATTTTGCTGGAGTAATGAGCAGTAGAGTTGGTGTCACTCTGAGTTTGCTTTAATTTATGCTAGAGGCCAGACTGGCTGTAGTTATTCCTGGGGTTGAGGTTTTTAGAAGGGGTACACCTGTGTCACCCCTGTTGGTCCAAAATCAGTGGAGCTCAAGGGTTCTGAGTCCATCATGTATAATAAGGACAGTATTTCTCGCCAGCTTCCCTGGTCCAAGACATCCAGACTGAGGCATATGGTGATTTCATCTCCTTGTATTTCGTTGCAGAATTCCTCAAGCAATGGAATTTCCCAAATGTTGTCAAAAAAAGTCAAACCCAGATGTGAGCTGTTCCTGGTCAAGATGTCAGAAGCGAAAACAGCTTTCTGTAGCTTCTCGTGTGGCAACGAGAGAGGATTAAAAACTAAATTATTTGAATACCATGAAATTACCCCCAAATGGAGCAGTGAATTTGTTCATAAGGACTTTTTGCAAATAAACAAATAAAAATGTCACCACTTTCACACAGTCAAGCTTGAAAGGAACTTGTCAAGATCAAGTAGCAGCTGTACCCACTGGAGCTGGAACTGAAACAATCTGATCCACTTCATTTGATATTTAACAAACACAAAACTTGATTGACAAAAATGCTCTTAAGCCTTTCTAGCTCTGTGATAGATAGAAGATTGCTCCAAAGTGGCTCCAAAGACAGGAGCAGGCTGTCCTGACAGAGCATGGTGACTGACTTTTTCTAAGCAGGGAGTTCGGCATCTACTGAAGAGATCCTAGAATCATAGAGTCATCAAATCATGGAATCATAGAATGGTTTGGGTTGGGAGAGACCTTTAAGGTCATCTAGTCCAACACCCCTGCCACGAGCAGGGACATCTTCAGCTAGATCAGGTTGCTCAGAGCCCCATCCAACCTGGCCTGTAATGTTTCCAGGGATGGGGCATCTCTGGGGAACCTGAGCCAGTGTCTCACCACCCTCACTGTAAAGAATTTCTTCTGTTTATCTAGTCTGAATCTTCTTTCTTTCACTTTAAAGACATTACCCCTTGTTCTATCACCCCTACTAGAAAGATTGTCCCCATCTTTCCTGTAGGTTCTCCTTTAGGTACTAAAAGGCCACAATAAGGTCTCCCTGGAGCCTCCTCCAGGCTGAACAACCCCAGCTCTCTCATCCTGTCTTCATAGCAGAGGTGCTCCATCCCTCTGATTATTTTTGTGGCCTCCTCTGGACCTTCTCCAACAGGTTTATGTCTTCCCTGTGCTGAGGGCTCTAAAGCTGAATGCAGTACTCCAGGTCGGGTGTCACCAGAGCAGAGTACAGACATCAGGACCAGCACTACAAGCCGAACACATAATCCAAAAAAATCTAAGATAGATTTTGTGTTTATTTCCATCTTGCATTTGGAGGCAGAAGCTGCCATCTTCAGTGAACTTGTCATTAGCATTGATGAGAATAGTACAGGGCAAGTCTCTGACCTCATTTCTGCTACTGTAAAGCTAAAGCAATTCTGACTTTAGGGATGCTTTTCTGTGGGTAAGCACTTTTAGGCATTTAATTGTTTATTTAGTCCCTTCAGTAGAATCATTGATGTCAACAGAAGCCAAACATGGCCCCAGTTGGCCAGTTATTAGATAAGGAAGACAAGATTGCAGTTTCAGGAGGATTTGGCACACACAGCACCGCTGAACTTCTCACATTGCTGCAGTGCAGAAAGATAAATTGCCCTGGTTTAACAATATAAGATCCAGGCATCTGAGACAGAGATGCATTTTTTGAGGCACCACAATCTATTTATTTGGGAATTTGTTTGATCGTTGTTTATCTTTTCAAAATCTGGAAATCAGCTTTCTCCTTTGCTTCAGCAGAGAATTCTTCAGCAGTTTCAGCTAAATATATATAAGGCAGGGGATCCTGAACAGATATGGATTTTCTTCAGGATATGTGCTGGAAATCGGAGTTAATTGGTAATAACAACAGAAATAAATGAAAATTCTGTGGTCTATACAGTGGACAAAATACTTTGTACTCTCAAGGCTCTTGTTTTGGCTACTTTATATAAGACTTTTGCAAGTTCTCCAATCTCTTTTCCGGGATAAATGCAAAACAGACAGACACAAACTCTTTTTATACCTTCTATGGGCACCATAAAGAAAAAAAGAATGACACCAGCCTTAACAATATCCAGGTGACCTAGATTATCAGCTGAGAAACATTTTGCTGGGACCAAAAATTTGGCCAACAAATTTGAAAATTCTGGTACTTGGTAATTGCAAATAACTCAGCCACGATATTCAGAGGGCTTAACATTTTTTAACATTATAACTGGTGATGCACAATAAGTCAGTGTGTGCCTTAGTAAAACTGGATGGTAGGAATCCACCAGCTCGAAAGGAGGATTGTGTCACGCGTGAGGGGGAAAAACCTCTTCAAGTGAACAGTTTCGTTTGTATCTCACAGCAAATTAGATTCCTTCAAAATCTCCTCAAGGGAGTGTGGCATCACGAAGCCTTTCATCAGGGGCCCCAGACTGGGCTCTGCTTCAAACTTCTTCAGAAGAACAGAACAAACATCCTCCTTCCACTGAGCCGGATGTTTTCTGAAGGTGGAACAAGGTATCCACTGTAACTCAAAGGGAGGAAGGATCACATAACACCGGGCGTAAATGCAGAGTTACCATCTTTCACAGGCTTTTTTATTATTATTATTTCTTTTTTAAACCAGGAAGCTTTTCCACATCCCTGTTAGAGCTATGAAGTTTTTTGGGTTTCCTCTGCTTTGGATCTACTGACATTCAAACCCCAGGCTCTCACACACAGTCATGTGCCGGGCATCTTAGCAGAGAGAGCAGCTGGTAGAACATTTCACTCTCATAACAGCCCTATGGCAAGTATAGAAACCTGGAAAAATATTTATCAGGAAGCATTTGATATATTTTTAGGTTCTCCTTTAAAGCAAGTTAGTGGCTGGAAAGCAAAGGAGAGGAGAGCGAGTTCCCTGCATACTGTCAGTAAATCCTCCGTAGACTTCAGCTTTGGAACCTGGTGTTGACCAGCTACACATGAACTTCTTGAGAGTTGCCAGCAATGCAGATCAGGGTTGAAGGACATTTCTGATGGCACCATGTAGGCAGCGGTTCCTGCTGTTTTCTTCTCTGGACTCAATGTCCTGTTGTTAGGCAATGGAGCAAAAGTTGTTTCTATGAACTTCTTCCAAATTTGATCGCTCTCCAGAATTAATAGGTTTGTATTCCTGTTGTAGACTTCTCCAGGATGAGAACACACCATGGAAAAGATCTTTTTCTCTATCAACCTGCTGAGGTTTCACGTAGGAGCCTCTGTGATGTTCTCTCACTTTAAAATAGCTCACATTCCTCTGGACTCTTCTGTCGTTGTTTTAATGGGTTTGTGTGTTTTTGCCTGCATATGCAAAAATACTTAAGATGGAGATGTTGTTGTAAGCATTCTGGAAAATTAATTTTTTCATTCATGCCCAAGAGAGGAAAGGTCCTGATCAGCTCAAGGGATTAGTAAAAAGGGATTTGACGTTTTTTACCTCCTGGTGACTCACTTCTAGGCTGGAAGTTGTAATGATTTCAAGACTGGCCAGAAGCACACTGAAAAACGTTTCACACTTGCAGTCCCATTTCCCTACATGGGAATGTCTGTCACAAACCTCAGACTGCCCGGCATTTTCTACGAGTTTGTGAGCACTTCCAAACTAACAGACTGAAAAATGAATAGTGAGGAGATGAGATGATCTACTTCTTTACCTGTAGAGGGTATGTCTCAAAGACAGAGGAAAGTCATTCTACAGTCCCCCTGGTAATGAAAATTGTTTTCTCTTTTACACTATCAGGTTGTCCCTCTGATAAACTCATGTTAACAGAATAATGTGTCTTTTTTTGACTTTATTAAAAAGGCAGAACCGTATAAACAGTAGCAATGGAACCTTTAACATCTGTTCTATCCCACATATTCCAGTACAGTCTTTTTCAGAATGAGAAGTTAATTTCATTAATACACTGGTTGAATATTGCCTTCTCTGTTGAGATGCTAATACATCCTGGAACAATGATAATGGTATTACCTGCTAGGAATGAGACACAATTCTTTTTGTAAAAGCTAAAAAAGATATTTGTATTTTTGAAGTGCATGCCTACTTTGTGCTGTGCATTATATTCCCAGAGGTAAGCACTTATGTCTTAAGCTGTGAGGAGTATCATAATTTGAAAATGTCTTTCTAGACCTAGTCCATAACCTAAAGACACTGATGTCAATATGAACCTTTCCACTGACTTCAGTGAGAATTAGACTGAAAAAAAAATTGTGAAGTTCAGCACTTTGACTTTGGAAGAGTAACCAGGAGGAGCAGAATAATCAATAATAACCAAGATTACTTGCAGTGAATTAAGAGCTTGAGTCATTTTTTCAGAAGATGATGATAAAAGTTCCTACATGTTCCTACAAGACACAGACTGCAGCAACAAAATGAAGCTACAAAAAAATTAGAAGTGATGTCCCAAACAGTTCTAATCATGAGCTTGAACTCCTGTGCAGAACTGGTATGAGAATGAGAGAACAGACCAAGAAGCACTGATAAAGAACAGACTCTTGGCTCAGCCAGCTTCAGAAGATAATCACAAGCTTTCTGGAAGGCAATTTAAGTGCCATGCCAGAGCACAGTCTAATTTCTCTGTTAAGCCCTTTGCCAGGAAATAAACTATTTCATTCAAGAGGTTATTGCATTAAGCAGAAATGACTAAGGCTGAGATTCAGAGATCCAGTTCAATGCTGAATGTCACCTCACTTGACAAGCAGACCTTAAATAACAAGAAAGGCATTCAAAAAGTGAGCTTTAATTCGGATATACTTTTACTTGGGCCTCCTGCTTACCTCTAGATATCTTGTTTCTTATCAGAATGAGTTAAAGCTTCATGGAGCATAAGATGGAAGAAAGCTGCGCTCCTGTGGTGCATGACTTTATTTACTGAGTAGGATCAAATGGATGAGAAAAAGCCGTGATGCTGGATGAAGGGAAATAGGATTCCCTTCTCTGCACAGAGTAATGCCCAAGTGTGGCAGCAAGCAGAATCTATTGAAAAATACAAAATACCAAATGTATTCCCAAATACTTTAATGAGTTTGTTTTACTCTGGCTTCTGCAATCAGAATAATTTGCAAATAGTTGGATGACGACCAGATTTTTTTTATTTTTTTTATTCTTCAGAAGAATGCCATTTCATTGTTCTGCTTGAAAAATTTCCGTCATTCAATTAGGGAGCTGAAACAATGTATTGGACAAAAATGACATGTTCGCTGCAAAGCAAACAGAAAAACAAACATAAGCCCGGTGGTTTTTTTCCATTAAAATAGCTGTCTTTCTCCAGCTGGCTATCCCAGTATAAGTCCTAATGGAAGCAAGGCACAGCGGTTTCCATCTCTGTAAACGCAAGGAAAAATGCAGCTGAGGGGAGGAAAGCTGATCTGGCCCAGGTACATCCAAATTGAAGAACAGATGCCTTTTGCAGAGAAGACAAAGCCTTAAGCAATTGGCCACACGACATGAGTAATGGGTTGTAAAGTATGCAAACAAATGATTCAGAAATAAGCCATAGGTCGAGAATTATTAATTGATTTACTCACTGGATTCTGACACACATCACATTTTTAAGATTTCCTAACCAAAAAAGGTGTCCTATTTGTTGCACATTTTAGCCAGAACTTCAGTGTGCCTAGAAAGAACTGCGTTGCCCTGAATTTTGATATTTTTTCTTTAAGAGAAATTGAATTGAAAAACCTTCCTTTGAATGAAAAATGAGGCCTTGACCACTTTTTTATCATTACGACTATGGCACTTTTCACAGAAGTAGGGTGTTAACCTCTAAGACGTGGCTACCTTCCAACTCAGCTGTTTTTTCTTTCTTCCTGACTTTTCTCTGTAGTTTCAGTTGAATGACGTATTCCTCACTTCCCTTCCTTTGTGTAATCCTGGTGGCGCAAAATGGGAAAGGTTGCTGTGTTTCCCACCGCAGAGCTTGCCTGCTACTGAAATGCAATGAGAGAGGGGTATCCGTACAAAAAGAACCACATTCATCCTCTTTGATGTAGGGAGAAGCTGCGTATCTAAAAGGTAGGCTTTGCCCACATCCTCCTTAGCATCCTCCTTAGATAATAGCAGTGCAGAAATGGGGAGCAGTGTTATCCTGAGGGTTGTTAGTTGTCAGTTCTTCATCCAGAAGGTGAGGGATCTTCTCATCAAGCCTAGAAAGGGACAGAGAGCCTCTTAAATTCCAAATTAAAAAAAAAACCAAACAAAAAAAAAGATAAAAAAAGCAATTCTTCGGCATTATAAAGCACAAAAACTCCAGAGAACAGAGAACTTCACAGAATCACAGAATGATATGGAGGTGGAAGGGACCTCCGTAGATCATCTAGTCCAACCCCCCTGCCAAAGCAGGTCCACCTGGAGCAGGTTGCAAGGTTGCACAGGAAGATGTCCAGGTGGGTTTTGAATGTCTCCAGAGATGGACCAACTTCAGATGCTCCATCTTTACGATATATAAAAGAAACCTCATAGAATTAAAAAGGAGTCCACTCTGGTGCCCACTCCTCTCTTTTACATTAAACCTTCTGCTTATGAAAATCTTTAATAGGGTTCTCTGCCCTGATGCCTTGTCAGTAAGTGGTGCCAATTGTAAGAAAACATGTATTTCTCACATATTCCCACAGTACTGCTCTAAGGTAGAAGGCTACTGCTCTTTTTTTTATAGGCAGGAATCTGAGACAGGCCTTTCCAAAAGGTCTCTGAAAGGTCTGGGCTGCATTTTCCATTGCACCATAATCTCCCTCTTAACACAGCCACGTATCTGTGCCTGGAATGAGCTTGGTTGATACTTTGGCAGCCCTCAACTTAGAAGATGCACTCAAGATACTTTCCAGAGCCTAAAGAAGCCATTCAATAAACCCAGGGCAAAGTCAGTCTTGATATTGCTAATATTTCATAGAAAATCCACCTGATCCCAATATCTTATTTTTATAACCTTTCAGGATTTCTGTGGATACTATTAAGAGGGACACAGCCATAATTCCTTGAGGATAACTTCTAAATCTGCTTCAAAGATGTACCGGGGCAATACCCCAGGATCTAAATGCTTCAAACTTTTGAACAACCCAGCTCTGACATTTGCGGCTTAGGACTGTCTCTGCTCTGAAAGTTAGAAAGCTCTTCCCATCCCACCGGTGTGATTTTAATTTTAAAAGCAGTTCTCCTGGCAGGCTGCTCTCCCCTCAGCCGATTACGTAAAGTAAACTATTGACATATGCAGACCAGTTGAGGCCATTTTCTCCATTAAATTCAAACCTTGTTTTAAAAGTGCAGTTTTAACATGTTGTTCTTTCTGAAATATTCCACAATATGTGCTTTCACATTCGGTTATATAACATTACATTCTTTTACAATAATAAAGGCGAGTGTATTTTGGAATTGTTCACAGACTGAAGCAGTTTAGCAAATGGGACACATCCAGATGTGAAAACGTTCTGTGGCTTGGCTAGACATGTTACTAAACCTTCAACTCAGACATCCAAATGATGCTCAGGATGAATTTAGATTTCCTTTCTGAAAGGGACCTTGCGCTTTCTTAGCATGCACAGGGGGAACTGGGGGTTCCTATTTCTCACACCGGAGTTCTGCAGTTTAACACAATTTAGCATAAATTGAACCCAATGTTAATTTGTTAAGATGTTAAAACTGCTCATGAGCTTCCTTTAGGTACTCGTATAGTCCACTGATTGCCTTGATACATCAGGATACATCACTGAGTAATAATGCTGTATTGAATCTGGTGCCTTCAAGCTTCAGAGCAGGGGTGGAGATAACTGGTAGTAACATGGAAAGAAAACTCTTCTTGGTGGTTTTTCACATATGGGCAAATTGCTGTGACTTTTCCAAATTCATAGATGGGTATTAAAACAGCTGCTATTCTAACAGAAGGAATAAAATCACTTGAAGTACATGGAGCTTTTCTGTTTCAAGAAGCTCATGAAGGGATGGGATGTAGGCAGTGTGACTGCTATGCGGCACCCTCTTGGGTGGGGATGGCAGGAGGTTTTGCCAGGGGCCACCTCTTTCCTATGAAGGCATTTTCATCACCCTGTAGAACAGAAGGCAACTGAAGCCAAAACTGTGGTCTGCATCTCCAAACAGAGATTTCAGGGTAATCACAAAGCTCTGTTAAGGGTGTGACATGAGTCTTGGCACAGGGAATCTCGTGCCCAGGTACCATCTATTGTCTCCTTCTCCTTGTCATATGGTGTCATCCCTGGTGCAGCTACATGACCTGCACACTCCATTGCTATAGCATATTGCTTCACCCTGGCCCTGTACTGTCCTTGGCACAGATTTAGGCTTATGACCTTATGGGATGGATCAAGCAGGACATATATATATATTGACTCTGTATTGTCTCTACACTAGGAAAAATATGATGGGCTTCAGGAGTTTCATTGCAGCTTCTGTGTAGCACTCACTGCTGGTCCTTCACTGTACCAGGTACCTGATACTTGATTTATCTATGGCCTGAAAAAGTTTGAGGACTTTTAACTAAATTCTCAGCTAGGATGAAATAATCTGCTTCAGTTGGTTTATTCCAATCTCAGATTCTGGTCTGAATCAGTCAGGACCTGTCCCGTTAACTCAACAGTGTTTCTGCTGGTACGAAACAATGGGTCTATGTCAACAGCGTGTTGGTCTGGCTTTACATCACATTGAAATCAAAGCAGTCATCATGTCATCAGTCTGTAGAAATACAGTGGTGAGTTCACCCATAATAGATTTTTTAAATCTGCCTTTTTTTTTTTTTTCCCTGAATTGGCTTTGATGGAAAACTCTGGGCTGACTGCCTTTGAGTTTACTATTTTATGTTGTTTGTTGTTCTACTTCCTGGTTATTATTGATATCCCATCATTACCCAAATACTTTCTAACCACAGGAATTAGTGCAGCAACAAATTCTCTTTTTGGTTTTTTTTTCTTTCTCCCCTTTGCTTGCAACTTATGAATCTTTATTTATTTTTAAAGGCCAAAAGTCACAAAATGTTTTCATCCTTTCCCTGTGTATAGACATGATACAGTGATTTACCGTGCAACCAAAGACTTTAGATATATTACCTCACAGCATTTATTGCTTTATTTATTCACACAGTTTTTATTTATCCATTCAGAGGATTCGTCCTGGCACGACTCAAGTTTATTGCAGTGGTGAGATTCTAATTTAAATGCTAAGCTTTGGCTTTCTTTATCAAAGTTACTATTTTAAAAGCATGCTTATCTCCAATTACCCTTCATCCACAGCTGCGAGGTATCAGGGTGGGAAATGAGAGACAACTTAAAATTTCACGCCAGATCTGCTTTATTTACAGATGTGCCATGTGCACAGAATGGTTACCTGTTTCTTGCCAGCAGTAAAAGGGACATATATTGTCTGCACTCAGCTTTGCAGTGACGATTCAAGGAAAAAACCTCTGGACATTTCATGCACTTATATGGTATTTTGTAGCCTAGTGCTTTAGAGCCAAAGGAAATGTACACGTCCAAGAGAGTTTGCTGGATACACAGACAGTATTCTTGGAACTGGGCTTAACTGTAATCATCAGGGAAATCGCTTTGTTCCTTTCCTTATGCTTGTATAGCCAACATGCAATGCCGTGTGAGACTCCATCCAGAGCAGGAACTTTTCCACTCCTTCTGAAAGCAACTATTTCATGCACGATAGATTGATGAGCAGCACATATACACACAAACATACAGACCTTTGATCTCTTTGCACTTTATCTCTGGGAAGTCTCACACTCACATGTATATTAATCTACTGACACTATATTGGAGACTTCCAGTTCTGTTCCAGATCTGCCTTAAGGGTTGAGAGTCATCCCACCTAACATTAGGCATATGTAGCATAGATGTCTACAGCTAAATTAGGCATCTGAAGTGCTTTCTGTAGGCAGTGGAGAGAAATAGGCACTTTAGGGCCCAAGATCAGGGGCCTTTTTATTCAGAACTGGTCTGTGTTAGATATTTAGCCTGAATGAAATGGATTTTGCCCTCAAATCCACATAGGAGATCTCCATTGTCTATAAAGGGAACTTGGGCGATTGGCTCAGACGTAGAGTTACATTAAACAGTGATGTCTGAGTCCTACCCCTTCTTTCCAAAGTGAGATCTTATCTTGATTTGACAACTTCTGGGGATGTGTAGGGGGCTTATACTCCATCTAAGGGAGATGTTTCAGCTTTCACTACCAAAACCTATTTGGCATTTTCTCAGTCACCCTATACTGTCTCATGATCTTGCTTGCCAATCAGACCCACCTGCTGGGTATCAGTTTTGACTTATTTGAATTCATTTAAATACAGGCTGACTCAATTGTTTAGGTTTCTCTAGGATAAAGGCTTTCTCAGGAATCCCACAGACAAAAAATCTGTGTCAACTTTAGGTTCTTGCCCATGAGCAAGCTTCAGAAATTTTCCAGAATCAAACTATTTAAGAGCATGAAACTCATGGATAACTTTACTCAGTTAACTAACTAGCCTTTGCTCAGGCTAACTATGCAATTATTATGTACAATCCAGATATTATAGGCATAGCCACATTTATACTGTTTTACTGGCTTCCCCTTCTGTGTTCATCAAACCTCAGCTGTATCTCCTCACCGTCACTGAGGTCCACAGCTTTTCCTGTCTCTCTCTTCCTGCCATCTGTATCGAGAGACCAGCTCCTGCTTCTGCCTCGTATTTGCCACGTTTTCAGAAAAAACCAACTGTTCCCATGAAATATCTCTCAGCTCTGTTCATTGTTCTCCTTCAGATTCCTCCTTGTAGATCTCCTTGGCCCTGATGCCTAGAAAACACTTGGCAATACGGGCTGTCTTGCTGACTAATGCAGTTGCATCGTTTCCTCACTCTCAGGGTACGTCTGCTCTCTTTGGACTTGGATTTAGATTACAAAGCTGTTTGCCCATGTGTATACAGTGCTGAGCTCAACTGCTCCCAAGCCATCGCAGTACAACGAGTAAATAATAATGAGCAGATAAACAGATTCTGAAAAATCCAGGGTAAATAGCTTTCCACCAAAACTTTCCAGTGGAGTTTTACACTCTCCTCTTTCATAAACATCAGCACTGCGCTTCCTTTGTTATAAATTCTTCATTCTTTTGGGTTTGATTTTTTCATGCTTCTAGTTGAAAAATTTCAGCTATGTTCTGAAGCCAACACACTGTTGCAAGCATGCGCTTTTGGGTAAAATTCTTATGCTTTGAGACTGTAAATTACCACATTTTAGGAAAAAAAAAGATCACTACCTTTTTGAATATGCCCAGGGGAGGCAGAAAACTTCCAGCCTGGAGCAGGTTTCTACTCTCTGTTGCTCAGAGAGAAAGAGTTTTGCTTCAATTGGGTATTGGTGAGACAAAATTTATTGGAAATCTCTTTTTTTTAGACCAGCTGGTATATCTTGAAAAATTAAACAACTTTCCAAAATATAAGCCCTTCCCATTTCCCAAATATGCCCAAAATGTAATGTATATAAAATGGTCTAAAATATCTCATGCCATAGAAACAGATAAAACACACCAGGAAAGGTATAATACATAGCCAGGCCCTGAGATTACCACTACATTTGGTCTAGAAAGAACACGGTCAACGTTACCTCAATAATCTAAGGATTATTTTTACCAAAGGATGCTATTCTACTTAAGTAGATGGAGGTTTTGAAAATAGGCATTTAAACACCTCATAAGGAATTATTTCAGAAAAGAAAGAAAACCACTGATTTTATGGAGTGGCTAACAAGTGCCATCCTTGCCTGGAACCCCCATGGAGCACTTATGGCTGTGATTACAGTCTTATGAGGTAAATATCCTACTTTGAAAAAGTCCTGCTAGACCTCCTACCCTACCCCTCAAATAACTCATGTTTGAAACTAGGGTGTTGTTTAGAATCATAAAATGGTTTGGGTTGGAAGGGACCTTAAACACCATCAAGTTCCAACTCCCCTGCCACGGGCAGAGACACCTCCCATTAGACCAGGTTGCTCAAAGCTCCAGACAGCCTGGCCTTGAACACTTCCAGGGATGGGGCATCCACAACTTCTCTGGACAACCTGGGCCAGTGTCTCACCACCCTCACAGTAAAGAATTTCTTCCTAATAGCTAATATCTAAGTATCCCCTCTTTCAGTTTAAAACTGCTACCCGTTGTCCTGTTGCTCCACTCCCTGACAAAGAGTCCCTCCCCATCTCTCCTGTAGCCCCCTTAAGGTGCTGAAAGCTGCTATAAGGTCTCCCTGGGGCCTTCTCTTCTCCAGGCTGAACATTTACATAGGACATTTACAGAGCTGCAGTTTCTTCAGGTCTTTTGTTTTGTGTGGTGTCTCCTCTGTTGTATCTCCAGTACAATCAAGGTGAGGAGGTAATAGGTGGAAGCATTAAACTACAACGTGGCAGTAAGTAATAATGCAAATATCTTTAAGAGCCCAGAACTATGTATTCACTGAACTTGTTTTTCCCAAATATATGAAAAATGGGCACTGTCTGGAGGCAAAACCAGTGGATGAGGGAACTAGCTCAGGTGTTTGTCACCATTAAACATCTATTTATTCCTGCACTGGGGTAAAGCATCTGTCAGTACAGGCTGTGGCTGAATGGAGCAGCTTGGAAATGGATATAGATGGCTACAGGGGTTTCATCAGGAAGAGAAATTCATACAAGCTCTATCCCAGTGAAATCAGGCAGCGTTCCCTCTGAACCCTGCTGAGCCTTTTGCAGGCGCCTCAACAGCTTTACCTTGCCTTGTGTGCCCTGTTCCTCTGGGTAACTGTTTTCCGTTCCGTGCTAAACCTGCCTCGTGTGTTGGGAAATGCTGTTGATTTGGCATCACGCCCAAAGGCTTTTGCAGATGGGCAGGAATGTTTTATTCTGATAAAGAAAGGGCTTCAGATGCAAGAATATAAATTCTCAGGAAAAAGGGAGGAGAATACCTCATGGAATGGAAATAACCCTTCTTTTCTCAAGGACAAGGGATACGCTTTAATAGTTTTTCTACCTCTCTTCTGTGCTCAGCAGCAAGTTGTGTCTACCCATTATTTTGTCTGTGGAGGAGGTCCTAATCTTCAGCTTACTGCTTTATCAGCCACACAAGTAACTTTTAAGAGAGGCAGTGAACTTGTCCGACATTAGTCATTTGATTGCAACGATCACTGCTGCTTCAGATCTGTTGATCCTGCTGTGCTGGAAACATCTGCACAGGACTTCCTCTGCTACAGTTCCACTGTCACTTTCCTTCTTTTCACCAACATCTTGATGGAATGCAGTGTCTGCACAGCACTGTGAAATTAGTCACCTTTATGTAACACAGCCCTGTTCCAAAAGGCAAGTCTTTTTCAATTAATACTTGAAAATTTCAGACTTGATTTAATAGGATCCACTCAGCAGGGGCCTATTCATCAGGTATGAATAAGGTCAAAGAGGAACTAAGGACTGTAATATTAAGCCCTGAGTTAACCTATTCTTTTTTTTTTTTCTTTTCATTCAATTATAGGACTAATAGTCTTGGTTTGGTTGCATCCCTTTGCTACATTCTTAGCAAGACACACAGGACAGAAATGGCCCCATCCTAAAGTAAATGTCTAAAACAGAGTAGATGAATCACAGAATCTTCATGGTTGGAAAGGACCTCTGAGATCACTGAGTCCAACCACACACACACAAAAGACCCCCAGAATCTTGGCCACTTGAGCATGCCCTGAAGTGCCATATTTACACGCTTCTTAAATACCCCCAGGGATGGTGACTCCACCACCTCCCTGGGCAGGCTGTTCCAGTGTCTGACCACCCTGTCAGTAAAGTAATTCTTCCTAATATCTAAACCTCCCCTGCCACAACTTCAGACCATTTCCTCTGGTCCCGTCATTATTACCTTGGGAGAAGAGGCCAACCCCCACCTCTCTACAACCTCCCTTCAGGTAGTTGTAGAGGGCAATGAGGTCTCCCCTCAGCCTCCTCCAAACTAAACATGTCTAGTTCCATCAGCCTCTCCTCATAGGACTTGTTCTCTAGACACCTCACCAGCTTGGTGGCTCTCCTCTGGACATGCTCCAGCACTTCAATGTCCTTCTTGAAGTGAGGGGCCCAGAACTGAACACAACTCGAGGTGAGGCCTCACCAGGGCTGAGTACAGAGGCACCGTCACCCTACTCCTGCTGGCCACGCTACTCCTGATAGAAGCTGGAATGGTACTATCTTCTCTGTTGATTGAACGTGTACCTCAAAGTGATCAGCTGAGATAGTCACCTCCTCTACGGGCACTGGGGGCAATGAATCCTGCATAAATTGCCTGAAATCCCTGAAAATACACAAGTAACCATGTTCCAGCACAGAGTATGTATATTGGCAATTGCTATGGAAGAGTTAGCTATTTGTATTGCCAATGATTATAGTTTGTCCCTGCAGCTCAAGCAGCCTGAGCAGTCAAGCAGATGGGGCAACATTCACAATGGCTCTCCGTGTGCAATGTTTGTTTCTTTCTTCATCTCTGAAAATCTAGAAAATAAGGGTACTAGTTGTTCAACTATAACATATATGTTAGGATTACATCTCTATTTACATAATGACATGCTATTTTGTTCCACAGAACAGGGTACAGAATGATTTCACAGGAGGAAGGAATTAGGACAACCTTCCATCTGGTATCTGCTCAGCTTTCCAACCTATATGCATGATGGTTTGCAGAGGATATATAGGAAATGTAATGGCAAGTTGCCTGTGAATCCTGTTCATGGTGCAGTCAGGGAGTGAGTGGAATGGTAAAGGATGAGAAGGTAGTGCAGAGAAATGAGGTTATTTTTTAGCATCAGTTTTCTTCACAAAGCATGCTGTAAAACAGCAGAGAATGGGCAAAAAAATATTAAGTTATCAGCAAAGACTAAGGAAGGAAGTTACAAAAGTATAGAATAAAATGGTAGCATGACTCAAAAAGCTGTGGATACTTGTAGAGCTTTAAAAGAGTTTAAGATTCAATGAGAGGCCAATAAAAATATACAGCATGCTTGTGAATGCTCATCCAGTGATTTAGTGCTGAGAGGACAGGGGAATTCATGTTTATTTTGTGTCTGAAACCTCCAATATTGGTTTGTGAAAAGAAGCATCAGCAATATGTGATTCACTTCACCTTTCAGGTGTAAAACAGAGGCCCCATCAGCCCTATAGTTGTTGCTCGAGTAGGACATCCTGACTGGACTTAGGTCAAACTCATTTAGTTCAGTCTCCTCCTCAATGTTTGTCTACATCATGCAGACGAGCATGTCCCCCTAGCAAGTGCTACTCTATAGTTGCAACCCGTATAGTAGAAATGTTCCTGATCTTATCCACTGCCATGTTTCTGATGAGCCATTTCGAGGAGATTCAGAAGTTTCCTTTCAGAAATCAGAAGTAGGAAAATGCATCCCATATGAAAGTCATCTTGGTAGACTGGTTACTGGGTTGGAATCTGGTGTGATGTTTTATGCTCTTTCCAAAAAGCTATTTTGGCCTTGCCAATGGTAAATCGGGACAACCTTGGAAGGTGTGTAAATGTCTAAGTTTTCATAGAATCATCTTTAAGTATTGGTTCAAGTGGTATATTGTGACTATAAGTGTTCTACCCAGCAATGTGCCTAGTTGTGAATGTTCCCTCAGGGCTGCATCCTCCCAGCTGAGAACTGATAGTCCCTGTGTAACACAAATTCAGCGTCGCCCCTAGATAATTCTTGTGTAAGAATGAAAGGAAAAGTTCTTCAAAGGACTAAAAGTCTCTGAAATCTTTCCACTACAGAGCCCTCCAAGTGCTAACTATACCAGATTGCCTCCTTTACGTTGCAGCTACCTTCCTTCTCCTTGTGTATGCCCCAGCATAAGTATCTGGCAGATACAGATGTGTCACTGCCTTTGAGTCCTGTAAATCTACTTTTAGTTCTTCTCCATTGGGTCTCCTGGAGCTTCTTTTCTCAGCCCCACCCACATACCTGACTTCATAGGCCTTCATAGGCCAACAGCCCATCCACCAGACAGAGTCTATAGACAGGCGTTCTCTTCCACAGTAGGTGTTGGTAGAAGAAAAGACTGCTTCTGCCTCTGTCATTGGGTCTCCTCACCAAGGCTGCCATTCTTTCTACTTTTTTAAAACACTGACTTCGAAGGTCTCTTCTGGTGAAGCAGTGGGAATTCTTCCCTAAGCTATTTGAGTGAAAAACACCAACTTAGGTTAGAAAGTTTAAATAATTCATTTTCACAATGTAGGTCACTTTGACAGAGAGAAGTTTGGAAGTGTTTACATGAACAACTCAGCTGACAGACAAGAGGGGTCAGGAATCTATGGAAGAGAGTCAGCAAGGAACATTTGGGAGTGATAACTTCTTCCAGTGTCACAGCTGCACCTAGAAGAAGGTATCGGGCCATGGACCGAAACTGCCTACTATTCAGAAAGAACGTGGGCATCCCATGTCTCTGGAGGTGTTCAAGGCCAGACTGGATGGGGCTTTGAGCAAGGAGGTGTCCCTGCCCATGGCAGGGGGCTTGGAACTCGATCTTTAAGGTCCCTTCCAATCAAACCATTCTGTGATTCTATGTACACAGCTAGTAGCGAAGCCATGCTTCACTGCCTGGGATACTGGATGAGCTACAATTCAAAATGGAATGATAAATTAGAAAGACAATCAAAATATGTCAGATCTTCACATATCATCTAAAAAGGAAACTTCTGTCTCACCCTTTCATTACAGTACTCTGAATCCATCAGTAAAATAGGAAGAGGAGAAGAATCAGGTGACAGAAAGTTGGACTAGAATGAGCCTTTGACTCAGTTACAAGGAATAACTCAGCTCTCAGAGAGACGTAAAATACCATCACAGGCCAGAGATGGGAGAAATGAAATCAGTAAGTACTTACTCCACCCATGGTCATCACAGCCAGGAGCTAAGACCAAGTAGCCAAAAATTCAGATTAGAAGCTGCAGTACTCAGCACAGCCTGGCCATGCTGCCAAATGGCAGGAGACATCCTGATCCTCACAGCTCGGTGTCTTACTGCAGCACTCGCCATTTGCTGTAATAACATGTTCTACAGCCCTGGAGTGGTGGTAGGGACAGTGTCACCTACTCTGTCATAAACGCCAGAAGCTGTCCCCAAGAGATGTTCTGGTGAGAAGGACTAAATGAGATAATAAATGCTCTTTTCTACTTGCCATAACTTCTCCAAAGGAAAAGCATCGTAAAACTGACATCAATAAAGCATTTTCTACCCAAGCTAAACTCTTGCTTACGTAATAAGAAAAACAGCTTCTATTATTATCTGTAAAGTTGCCATCTGGGGGCTACTCATATTATGTATCTTGTTTGGAGTGGTGTCCATGGATTTATTTTTGAATGTTCATTACTGAGCTGGAAAAGAGGTGAGAAGTAGGGAAGCAAAACCTGCAGACTAGTCAGTATTATTTAAGGAAGAAGAGACCTGGAGACAGTGCAAAGGGTTTCTGAAGGGATGTTCTGGAATAATATGCTCAGCTTGGCCACTGTGTCTAATAAAGGATATAGCCGAAAGAAAAAAGGTTGAGAAATGGGTGGTAAAAAGCACATAATAATGGAAAACCATGGGTATTAAAGGAAAAATGCTGAAACTTAATTTTAGAAACCGGGCAATAAAGGGAGACTATGATGAAGTGCATGAAATGAACGCTTAAAAGAGGCACACTGGGATTCTTCCATTCATGTGCTTTTCACACAAAGTCATTCACTGAAATTTAATAGTGGTGAACGTGAAAGGAAGAATGGAAATATTATTTCAAACACTACACAACCTTCACTGCCTTACACAGCATTAGGGTGAGAGATTAGCTGCATAAAGCATTTTCTGAATTTTTCATGAGTCTTTTCTGAGTGTTTTCATGAAAAATGCAAACATGCTCACTTAAAGAAATAGAGATCAAACTGTGGTATGGAAGAGACATAATCCCTAAAATTCCATGGCATAAACGCAGCCAAACTGTAAGTGATACTGTTGGGAAGAATTCACTAAGCACAGGAGTATTCATGCACCTGGTTTTATAGGCTCTGTCCATTACCAAGGATAGAACACGTAACTAAACAGATCACAATGCAGATCCAGTATAATTCTTGTGCCAGTACCAAGACTTCGGTGGGCATCCATATTAAAGACGATGCATTGCCACCTTAAAAATGTAGACATCTATACTGAATCCCCTTGTTTGGCTTTGAGTGCCAACAGAATGAGGTAGCAGGATCTGCTTAATCACAGAATCACAGAATGATATGGGGTTGGAAGGGACCTCTGGAGATCATCTAATCCAAGCCCCCTGCCAAATCAGGTCCACCCAGAACAAGTTGCACAGGAACTTGTCCAGGCGGGTTTTTAATGTCTCCAGAAATGGAGACTCCACCACCTCTCTGGGCAGCCTGTTCCAGGGCTCTGACACCCTCACAGAAAAGACATTCCTCCTCTTTTTAAGTGGAACTTCTTATATTCATGTTTGAGCCCATTACCTCTTATCCTGTCACTGGGAACCACTGAAAAAAAGACTGGCCCCATCCTCTTGACACCCTCCCTTTAAGTATTTATAGGCATTTATCAGATCCCTCCTCAGTTTTTTCCAGACTACAAAGACCCAAGTCCCTCAACCTTTTCTCATAAGAGAGGTGCTCCAGGCCCCGAATCATCTACTGTACCCTCTCCAGCAGTTCCCTGTTCTTCTTGAATTGGGGAGCCCAGAACTGGACACAGTACTCCAGATACTCAGCAGGGCAGAGAAGAGGGGGAGGATGACCTCCCTCAATCTTCTGGCCACATTCTTTTTAACAGGATCACAGAATGATATGGAGTTGGAAGGGACGTCTGGAGATCATCTAGTTCAACCCACCTGCCAAAGCAGGTCCACCCAGAGCAGGTTGCACAAAAACGTGTCCAGGTGGGTTTTGAATATCTCCAGAGAAGGAGACTATCAGCCTGTGATGCATCCCAGGATGCCATTGGCTTTCTTGGACACAAAAGCATATTGCTGGCTCATGGTCATCCTGTCCACCAGGACTCCCAAGTCTAAATCTTGAAATGGTGTTTGTAATTTCTTAGGAAAAGTTCTTCAGATCCTCCGTCTCACAGTGAGAGGGAGGATCTGAAGAACTTTTACTAAGAAAGTGTCTCATGCTGCAGGTACTACGTGGGAAAATGGGTGTAATAAAACATTTGTCCTCATATGTCTCCAAAACTGTACACTCTTGATATGAAAAAAGCCTCTCACTCAAGGCAGAATTTGCTTTAGGTTTTCAGTTTCCTTCTTCTGGCCTTGTTTCTGCGAACTGGAATATATTGTAGTCCCAATTCAGCACAATGTTAAACTCTTTGAACTAAGCCATGTAATTACAGCTGAGATGGTGCAGAAATGCTGTGTGTATAATAACTCCCTCTGTATATCCATTTAGAGTTAGCCACATCTTTAATTGCTGTGAATTTGTAAAGCCAAGTACAATCTGGTTGTGGACACGCACTGACACACTTCTTCAATCTAGAAACAAGGTAGACAACTCTGTTTTGATTGTTTGTGGTAGCTGGCTGTGTCCCAACATCTATTTAAAAAACAAAGCCACACCAATATGATCCATAATAATTCCTGGTGTTATATTAGAAAACAGTGATATCTGAATTATTTTCTTTACTCAAAAGCTCTTGAGACTTCTCCTTCTGGAGGATGTGTCACCACCTTTTGGTAAGGAATGTATTACTTTACAAATGGCTATGAATCAGAACTATAGCACATATAAGATGAACGTGCAAAAGGGAAAGACAGGCGATTGCGACCAGCAGCCTGATGGCCAGTGCCTGCTCAGCTGCTCTGGAAATCTGTACAGAAGCACGAGTATCATGAAGATGCTACATCTTCTTTAAGTGTGAAGTGCCATTTCCTGGGTAAAACAAAAGAAAGGCTAGATTAGGTGATCACCACTCTTACAAATCCTAAACCAAAGCAAGTTAGTCTTTCTTTTTTCCAGTACTTGAACACCTCATTGTTGAGCCAAGAGTAAAATAAGGATGTTCTGCAGAAGCCAATACGTTATCCTGATGTGCAGCAGCTGAAGATTTAGTCAAAGTTGTTGACTGGGACCTTCTCCCTGAACCACTGGCCTCCAGTTCAGGTCGTTAACAAAGTGGCTGCATTCCAGTGGGTATCTTCAGGCACCTTGAAAAATATGCTGGTCTCCAGTTTTCCTTGTAGTCTGTAGTCCAAGGTGTAGGCAGGGCTCCTCCAGCAACAATCTGAAAATAATGTCTTAATATTACCACTTCCATGCGTCCGTATTGTATCAAAACTTGGCTTTATAAATAAAATGGTCAGCTTTGAGGTGGTTTTAGCTCTACAGATGAATTGTGAGAATGGTGCTGGACTCCGGCATTTCACTATGAGGTCAGAGAAACTCAGGGTTGTGACTCATGGTCCCAGGCAGGATTAAAAATGGCTGTAAGAGCTGACACCTGTAATATGAACACAGATTTCAATGTCCTCCATAGCGTTGACACTGGAACTTTTCCAGTCCCTTGATGAGCTGGTTCTGGGCACCAAACTAGTAGGAAACTACTTCAGGGAAGAAAAAAAAAATAAAAATGAAGCTTTCTGCTGATTTATTGCCTTGGAGTGGGTCATCATGGGTCATATGAGCATGAGAGTTGGCACTAGGAACAGGGTGGGATCACACAGCTGGGGACTGATCAGTGCTGTGGTAATTAGACTGGCTTAAATTGTCAAAGAATTGTCACCAGAGTTGGACTAGTACTCTGGGTCACAGCCCCATGGATGGAGATCCTTTCCTGTGTCCCAAGCAGCCTCCTCCCAGAAGGGTGGGAGGGCACAAGGGTGCTGCTGTTTGAGATATACCATAGAGCTGGCCCCTTCAGTCACACCGAGCCCAGACACTCATGATTACAGGAATTAAGCAAATCAAACTATTTGGGACCGAAGTGGACTCAGAGAGAGGTCTGCCAGTGGACAAGGGACAGGAACCTCCAGAAGAGGGGCAGGGCAAGAGGGTACACAGGGTACTCACAGCAAGAACTCCTGTGGTCACAGCTGGTTACAATATGCACGCTGGTTTCTACCCTTAAAAAGCCTCTATGTTTTATCTTTTAGAAATAAAAAATCAAACCCCAGAGACAGACTCCTAGGTGGCTTGATAAAAAAAAATTATCTATATGGGTCAATAACAATTTTTTTTCTTACCGGGGAAGAAATACCAGGTCTCTTTATTTTATTGGAGAGAGACATAGCAAGAAGAGATGTCCACAGCTGGAGCCAGGCAAGTTTCACATGAAAACATAAGGGACAATTGTTCAACTGTGCGAGTGGTTAACCAGTGGAACACAGTACGGGAAGCTGTAGATTTTCCATTTCTTCAAGTCTTCAGCTCAGGACTGGATGTCTTTGTGGAAAATACTTTTAATAAACATGAGATTCTGGGTTCAACACTAACCAACTCAGTAAAATTCTGTTGTGCTTGTTCAACAGGAGGCCAATCTGGATGATATAATACCTCTTTTGCTCTTAAAAATCCATGAAGTGCTAATGAAACAGCTATTGAGCTCCACTATGGAACACATTAGGGTAGACATTCATCTGCTTTCCTTGTCAGTGACAATGTTTGGGCTGGAATATTGCAGTTTCTGGTGACCTGGTGTCCAGACCAGCATCCTCCTCCTGCTGAACCCTCCTCTGAGGTCAGTCTGTCTCTCTCTGAAGCCCCTTAGCTATGATTAATCCCAATTCAACATTCTTTGTGTCTAACTCGCATTGTGTGCTATATAAAAGCAGAACTACAAATTATGGGGAAAAGAAATCCACTCCAGTGCCAAGTGAGAGGTAAGGAGAGAGAAGAGAATTTAGTTAGATACAACAGATGCTACATGTGAATGAAGGCTGAGTAATAAGCTTTTCATGCAGTCTTAAATCTGCAATTTTCTCAGTAAGTCATCTCAAAAGCTCTCCGAGTCCTTAAAAATCTGTGGCTTTTTCCTCCTGAAAATAATAAAGCAGCTTTCAAAAGCTCAATAGGGTCCAAAGTCCATTAGCGAGGAAATCAGCATTATTATTTCCTTCAGATTTATACCCAGAAGTGAAAGAAGTGAGTTGTCCCTGGTTAGTCAGAAACTAGTGAGGGATTCTGCTGTTTGTATCTCAGATAAGGATCTGACAAGATTAGAAGTATACAGATATCTTTATTACAAGAAAGCCAATTTATTTTCTTACAAGGGTTTTCTGAGGTTGTCTTTTGATAATAATCCTGACAGAAGCAGGCTAAGGGATTCTCTTGCTCATAGTCGGATCTGGCCCTGATGATTTCCACCAAATACAGTTGAACAATAGACAATATATAGGTAAAGTGGTAAACATTTCTGGTATCTCCTGGAGTGTCATTTCCATCCATTTAACGTCTCCTTTAGCTGTCGTGAAGATGTTGAGTCCATCCATCTTCAGCAGCGTGGGTACTGTGCAACCTGGTGGCAAATGAATGGTTTTGGGTGGGAGAAGAGTAGATATGCAGTGTGTGGATGCTCAGCCCAAAATTTGGCATGTGGCTGTGCGGCTGCTCCGCACGCACAAAGCTAGACTCCTGCCAGCTGAGTATTTACATGAAGCTGTGATTACGAGGGGTGGGATGCACTCAGACTGCCTGTGCGTGTCGCTACACAATTTAAAAGCAGGCCTTCAGTTCAAGAAGGATGCTACTAGCATTGTTTTAAAATACAACAAGTTTTCATCCACAAAAGAGCCACAGCAATCAGCCGAGCGCAAGCCATGGTACACAGAAAGGATGGCTGTGAAGGTCCCACAGTTAGTTTTTTCCCTGCCATCCAACTTTATAAATCACTTCCCAGCACCAAGCCAGCATATTCACTGTGGAAACATTTAACTTTTCATTTTCTCAAGGATTATCAGAAATATGTTGCTATCCTGAGCTCAGATCATACCTTGGCACTAAGGGTAAAGGAAACAGGCTGATGAGACTTTCCCCTGATTCTGCTGCTATGTAATCCTTAGAATATTTTATTCTCTATTAATCCCTGATAATTCTGTGCTTCCTTCTTGCCTGCCCTGCACCTGGAACATGCCTGTATAGAAGGGAACTCATTGGCCCCATTGGTCTTACACAGGATCAGTTATACCTAAAATATTCCTGGCTGGTATTTCTCTAGCCTTAAAGTCTCCATATATGATTCTCCACAACAATCTACTCCTATCCATTACCTACTCCTATAAATAAACTGAATCTTATCTACTGTAATTAAAGCCCATTCCTTCTTGCCCTATAGAAAAGAAATAATTTTTTCCTTTCAATAGCCCTTTCATTTCTTTCACATCTATTATCACCTCTCTTCTCAGTTTCCTGTTGTTTAGGGCAAGAAGTTTCCAGTTTGTTCCATTTTTTCATTGCAGGTCATGGTTTCAGCCCTCTCATCATTCCTGATGGTTCTTCTCTGGACACTCTCCAGCTGAGTCATTATTGCTCTTGAAATGTAGTGTCTGGAACCGGGTAAACAGAGGAGACCTGAGCTGCAGTAGTTGTCATTACTCAACTTTTCATCTGTTATAATCCTCTCCGCCTCCTTCCTGAAACCTGGTCCTTACTTCTGTGTTCTCTGTCCATGCTTCTGCAGTTGAACATTTCTGCCTAAGTGTAGCACCTTGACTTTATCCCCATTAAAAAGCTATTTTCAGACCCTTTTAGAAATATATGAAGAGCTTTAGTAATTCTAATCCTGTACCCCAGTGTATTTTCAGTCCCCTCCCACCTCTTTGTCATTTCCATGTGGAATGTGCCCATTTTGCATTCCAGCAGCTAAATTAGTATTGAATAGATTGGAAAAGACTTAACGAGGGAGAGTCCTACTTGGTAAATGGGGCTGTACTAACAAAGGATGGCAGCAGGGAACAGTATAATGCAATTGCAACAGCACCGTGCTACTTTGGTAGTACCCAACACAGAGACAGACCAAGTCTGTCATCTCCGTACCTTTTAAGACCAAGAGGAGAAGCGTTGCAAAGACATGGTTGGGTCATGGTTTAATGTGTTATTTTTTAATCCCTGGAGGTATTCAAAAGATGGGTTGACATAGAGCTTAGTGACATGGTTTAGTGACGTGGTTTTTTATCAGAGTTAGGTTGATGGTTGGACTAGATGGTCCTTAAGGTCCCTTCCAACCTAGACAATTTAGAATTAAAATTTAGAATTTTAAACAACATTCTATGATGTTTAAAAGCAGTATTGCCTTAAATATTCTTGCCTTCCTTCCTTTTGGCACTTGCTCATACTCCTGCACAGCCTCTACTGTCAGGCCAGCACAACTATTTGTGTAGCCAAGTGGTAAACCAGGCTGGGCGAAAACCAAACCAGCACAAAGAGAAGAATCACAGAATCATAGAATTGTCTAGGTTGGAAGGGACCTTAAAGATCATCTAGTCCAACCATCAACCTAACTCTGACAAAAAAATAAATAAGAAATAGGAAATAAAAATTACTAAACTATATTCCTGAGGACCATGTCTAC
>BJBW01003230.1:61582-72609 GCA_004320125.1 Scolopax mira | reverse complement strand
GACTTGTTCTCCAGACCCCTCACCAGTTTGGTGGCTCTCCTCTGGACATGCTCCAGTAGGTCAATGTCCTTCCCGTAGTGAGGGGCCCAGAACTGGACACAGTAGTCAAGGTGAGGCCTCACCAGTGCCCAGTCCAGAGGCATGATGACCTCCCTACTCCTGCTAGCCACGTTATTCCTGACACAGGCAGTAGCCAACATCCATACTGTGGAGTCCTGGAAATTGCACCTGAGAGTCTCTCTCTCCTCTCTTCTTCCCTCAAGAGTTCCTTAGCTTTTTTAACTATTACTGTTTTTATTTTGATTTCATGCATTTCTTGAAAACCCACAAGCTGGAACCTCACAGTTAACAAGTGATACCCAGAGCACCATTCAATTACCTTCCTGGTTTCCTTTCTCTGATTTTGAACACTGGCACCCAAAAGCTGTCTAAATCCAGAATGAGCTCATCCCTTTACAATAAGGAGAAAGGATGGAAAAGTTTGGAAAGAAGAAACAAATGAGATGCCACTGAACCAAAGTGCATGTCTAATCCTGCCCTCCTACTGCACCTTCCACACATCCATTCCTATGCAAAGGCTACAGTATGTAGCACAGAGATTAGTGCCAAATAAACTGATAATATGGCCAGTCACCTCTCCTCTCCCTCCTGAAAAGCTTTAAAAAATCCAATAGAAGGAAATGCCAGAACTGTGCAAGGCTTCTTTCTCTTCTCTCACTTTTACACAAATAATGTTTACGTGGGGTCACAGGCAAAATCCAAGAGCAACATTCTTCTATCTCATGGTGGAAGAGAAATGCTCTCTAATTAAAGATCGAGTAATAAAATGGTGAACTTAATTACTGGAGTGTCATCCCACTGAATGTGACAGGCGTGCAGTGTCCCCTTGACTGTAGGTCCCTGTGCTGGGAGTCTTTGCTGGAGCTGGAATTGGGACCAGAGGAAGTCTGGGCTTCAGACGAGACAGTGAACTCACAGGCACACACAAAAATGCACCTCATTCTCAAGTCATTCTGACCACAGAGCTATTTTGTTTTATTTTTGGAGGAAAGAAATAAGTCAGTTGGTAGAAAATAATTTTGCTAATAATCAGGCTACTTGCATTTTCATCCTGTGAAATGCAGCTGGATTTTTCCCTGTCTCCAAAGTGTTCCTGAATGAAGGCAAGTCCCAGGGAAGCCAACGGGCAAATCCCACCCTGGAAACTAAACAGCAGGGACCCAAACCGGCCTGAAGCGGCCCCACTGGCCAGTGACAGACCTTGGATGTGTCAGTGCACAAAGGGCAAGCAAACAGCCACAGCTCAAAGAGCACAGGCGACTGGAAACCACGCAGGGACAACGACCAGGGAGCCCTGGGATGCCCACGGCAGCACACAGCTGGGCCATCACTTTCCACGGCAGGGCTGCCTTTTAAATCAATAAATCGTGTTCTCATCTGATACAGATGCAATTTTATTGATCTTATTTATTCATCCTCTTCTTTTCCCGGGTTAAACCCAACAGAAAGCCAACCCAAAGGTCATATGTTCTCTGCCTCCCAGACAGTCACATGTCACCTACCCAGAACCACTTCTCTTCAGAAGACAAGATGCTTCTAGCTCTCTGGCTGTAATTAAATACCCCAGACAACAGCTGCCCAGGAGCTCAGCCAAACAAATATTGTGTTACAGTACAATGGAAGGTTTACAAAACAGCTTTACCCAGAAGGAGCTTTGTAAACTTCACGCTAGAAGCAAGATTTGTTATTGAAATTGTCATGCAGATTCAACATCCTGCTCGACACCTGATGTCATGCCACTGGTGTGATAAAGTAAAGGTGTAACTGGGCCTGGTTCCTGCAAACCCCTTGTTAAACTGGTCTCATGCAGCAAAGCACGGCCTCTGATGCACCTCTTGTGTCCATGGGCTCCATTCTCCAGGGATAGAAAACAGGGGCTACCAGCCATGTCAAGCTTTCCCAGAGGAAAGACAGGTTCAGGTGTGCTCCCACGACTGCAGACATGGGTCAGAGCACGTCACCACTCCACTCCCTGTCACCCCACTTCCCCAGCACAAATGGTTCACATGGACTGGGAAAGGCACAGCACCATCAGACACAAACCTTTAAGGGGTACCTGGAAAGCACCTTGGTGTCCTGGGACGACACCGATGCAGAAAAGCAACACAAAGCCCCAACACCCAGAAAATACCAATGGTCTCTACACGCTTATTCATCTCCACGTGTGTGCTCTGTGAAGCCACAGCACGATGGAATCCAAGATGTTCTCAGACTGTGGTAAGAAAAGAGATGAGAGCAAAGGGCTAAAATGACTTCAGAGAGGACTATTTAAGTGGAAGTTTAGAAGTATAAAAAGCTTGTGCGTGCACCAAGTTCCCGTCTCTGCACAAGCACAAAGGATTTATTTTGGTACCACGCAAGGACCACATTAAAGGCAGCCACAGGGAGATGTGAAAAGGAGGGAATGCAGAAGGAAAGGAAGAGAAAAACTTTGCGGGACCACCAACACCAAGGGGAATCGTGCAGAAGCTTTCCTCCAAACATATTTCTGGGAACATGTAATGCTGGCACGGCACCAAGAGACAGAGAGTTTATGAAGGGAAAGTTATCGGATTCCTGGTGAAGTCAGTGTAACAGCCACCACGGCTACAAAGAGCCCACTGCAGCGGGGAGCCAGCGCGGGCTCTGGAGGGGGGCCAAGGAAAAGCAGGCCAACAGCCCCGGGTGGCCAGGGCAAACAGCAGGGACTCTGCGTGGGGAACTCTGCCCGCCAGGAAAGTCCAATGGAGCTGCATGTGGACAGCAGCCAGAGAGAAGAGCACTCCCTAAATGTAAGCCAGGGGGTCCCCAGTTACTGCAGGACCCCAGCTGCCTTCCCTGGCCCCTCTGCCACCTCGCAGCTAAAATACTGCTCTGAAAGGCAGAAAATTCTTGCAAAGAAGAGAAGAGATACTGCTGCCACTGGTGACCTTTGAAACCTCCTGCAGCTCCCTGGAGACCAGCTGGAACAACCAAAAGTGTGTCAGAAACCTCCTCCGAGCTACAGGAATATCAGCAATAACCAGTTAAGTAATCCATTGCCCCCTACGGCAGAACAGCTCATGCACCAAGAAACAACCCCCAGCCAGACCCTCTCACGACCCACTTTTAGGATTCCTATGACCTTGAGAACTTTTCATCATATTTACATTTTTCAGACGACATTGTGACCTGCTCTCCAGATCATCTGGCACTACCAGCAGTGACAGCTCACGTACTCCCTTGCAGCAGCACACATGGCCAATGCTTCTCTTCAGCCCCAGCTCCTCTCTGCTGCCCACTACCCTGGGACATCGACAGTTTTGATTGCTCTCAGCCCCTCTGTCCCTGGGCAGGACAGCAGAGGTGGCTCCACAGCTTCCACAGTTCAACTGCAGGAGCTAGAACACATCCTTACCTGTGCACCTGTAAAAAAGAGCTAATAAAGTTGATGGCTTTAATAAATATAAACTAATCTGGGTAAAATTCTTACAGTTATGGATGCTCTAGACCTCACACATCTGTCTGGAAAACAGGGTTTTCACCTGACATTTTCAGGAAAGCTGGTAAGAAAAAAAAGCACAGGACCTCAGCAACCCACCAGGGCAGGCAAAGTTTTATCAGAGTCCTAAAAATATAGAATCATAGAATAGTTTGGGTGGGAAGGACCTTAAAGATCATTAAGTTCCAACCCCCTGCCCTGGGCAGGGACACCTCCCACCAGACCAGGTTGCTCAAGCCCTGTCCAACCTGGCTTTGAACGCCTCCAGGGATGGGGCAGCCACAGCTTCTCTGGGCAACCTGGGTCAGGGACACACAAACAAGAAAGAATTTATTCCTAATCTCAATCTCTCCTCTTTTGGTGTAAAAACCATTCCCCCTTGTCCTATGGCTCCACTCACTCCCCAGCTTTCCTGGAGCCCCTTTAGGTACATCTCAGCTACCATGCAGGAAGGGCTCCAGCACTTACACGGGAGGAACAAAACCTTCCACACGACAACCGATCCTAACAGGAGCATCACCACCTCCAGAGAGAGGGACCATGCTGTCTCCAAGCCCTTACCTTGCTGTCCAATTTCTTCATTGTCACCAGGTCCAAGGACTTGAGTGAGTGCCCAGTTGGGGTGATGAAGTACAGGCAGACGTGAATCCTCGTGTCATGATAGTTGAAGAGAGATCGGCGGATTTTCAGCTCTTCTTGCAAATAATTTTCAAACTGCGTATCAATGTACTCTACTATCGGCCTGTAACTAAAACCATACAATTAGCAACCTATACTGGACATCAAAATTAACATACTGGGCCTCAAACACCTTGAAGGCTTAAGGAGTTCTCCTAGACATACCATGCTATCATTTAGAAAGTAGTTATGGCTCAAACAATTTAGCCTCACACCAGGACAAGTGTGGCATTTACGCACAGACCTTGTAATCCAAAGTGTGCTGGAGTCTCCTGAGGTTGCACTGCACAGCCTAAGGACAGCAGAGCATGGAAAGATGGACTCTCAGCTCAGACTCTGCCCAGATCTCAGGGCTGAGCCATCTGGCTGCAGCAACGCAACATGACCAAGGAGAGACCTTAGAGTCCCAGAAAGCCTTTACTGGGGCTTGAGCAAGATGTCTGTGTAATTAAATGAGACGGGCCCAGAGACACCAATTGCTGCCAGAACAGATAATTCCCAACCCTGCACTGGGGACAGCTCATTAACTGCTGACCCTCCTGGAGGACACCATTCCCTGCTGGAAAGGCCTCCTGTGACCTCTCTTCTTGGCTCCTTGTCCAAGTCCCTCCACACTCATCCCTCAGAACCAGAGCCACCACAGGGAGCTACTCCCTTAACAACAGCCCGGACACCTCCTCCGCACCACTGCGAGCGAGACCGCAGGCAGCTCACATCTCAGCAAGCCCAGAAATGCCGAGCAGATGGCACGAGACCTGCCTTTCATCTTTATTTATCTGATCCCCAAATCCAACCGCGTCCACGATCGTTAGCTTCAGGTGGACGTTGCTCTCCTGCAGGTCGTAGGTCCGTGGCCGCAAGCGAACTGTGCTCTCGTAGTGACTGGCTTCCTCCGTCTCAAAGGTGGTGTTGAAGAGGGTATTCATTAGCGTGGATTTCCCAATGCCCGTCTCACCTAGAAAGGAGAAATTATCAGCTCACTGCAGCATGGATTTGTCACAGGTACTTCAAAGAACGTTAATTACAGAGCAGAAGTGAATTATACCGTGAAAGGTTACTACAAACTGCTTGTGGACAGACACATAAGGACACAAAGGTAACTGCATTCCTGAAGGCCTTCCATGCAATGCAAAGCTAACACAGAGCACTTTGGTCTCATCTCCCCAGAGAGGAGCCCACAAACCCGCAAAACACAGTTTTCCTTTCCATGTACCCTGACTTTGCTTGGGATTCTGCATCAGAGAATCTGGGGGGAACACAATTTTAGTAGAGTTTTTTGAATCTTCAGATGAGAAGGAATAAATCTCAGCAGCTCCTGTGGACAAAGACTATCTGGTCAGTCATTGCTGTCCCAAACACAGGGACAGTCCCAGGGCACACTGCAGATCAGCGGGAAGCCAGGTGCTTGATGTGCTCTGGAGGGGACAGGGCAGTCTGACAGTGAGGTTTCCTCTCCTTTCTGTGAGATTCCTGACTTCAACAGGCTTCTACACCACTTTCTCTCTTTATCTTGCCATTAAAGTCTCTGTGGGCACAGCTGGGAGCAGGGACTGGCAAATAAGGTACAGGTTGGTTTTTTTCCTCTTGTCAAAAAAACCAACCAAACAAAAAACCACAGTCATTTTTTCTAGTGTCACAAATGGTATGGCCAGGTGAGAATGCAGCATGTCCATCCTGGTGTCCCCAAGAACAACACTAATTAAAAACATAATATACTTTGCTGCAATTACCCTTCTTGCTAAGGAATAAGTCTCTGAAGCTGAACTGTGATTTCAGCCATGCCTTTTACTTGTGCTTGGTAGTGCACAAGTGCTTTAGGTACAGCACGAGCACCTCGTGCAAGCTGTCAGGGTCTCACTGCACAGTCTCAGAGCCATATTCTCTCTGGGCAGACTGAGGAACAGGCACAGAAATACTGGCTCTGGCTGTATTTCTGCTGGTCCAGCAGGTTACAGTACTTCGGGCCTCAAACACAATACAAGAGCCAGCTAAAGAAAAAATAATGCTCATCTCATCACTGAAATGAATTGATTTCTAGTACTCTAGCCAATCTGCTAGATCATGTCAATGCCCAAATTAAAAAAACTAAGAATATAATGAGGTTATTTTAAAGCTGGCCTCTCGCGTCTGCTCACAATCTTCAGGACAAATACTTTACAATCAATAAAACGAACATTCCCTCTCCCTTCCTAGCACAGAGATGATTGTGTAAAGCAGAAGAATCCCATCATCAGTGAGGTGTTGCTCATCTGCACGGCAGTAAGTTTGCAATAGGAAGGACTAAGGGAAGACTGGATGTGGCGAGTTAAATATTTCCCTTTGCAAATTGGGGTGGCTGGTGTGACCAGCTTCTCAGAGAACACGGTGCCCAAGTAGATGCAGTCAGAGGCACTGTGTGTTAGCTGGAGCTGCTGGTGGTAACTGGGTCATTTCTCCAGTCACCCCAAAGCTCAGGATAAGAGGTTTGTGTCTGAGCTGTGCCCAACGGATGCTTTCCCAGGGTGAGTCAAAGGGCCTGAAGCACTCACAAGGCTCAGCCACTTGGACCTCCTTGCCATGCTCTGTAGCTTCTGCACCAGGAGCTCAGCTCACTGCAGAGCTGGGCTGCCCCAAAGCTACTTCCTCCCCCCTCACTGAAGGCAGAAAGTTGATATATTAAAGTTTTTCACAGAACTCTCTCTAATTTGGGGCTCCAACAGTCTTGTGTCCAGCAGTCACTTGCCAAAGTCACAGCTCAGAAGCATCAAGCTCCAGAGAGCTCAAGTTCACCGAAATTAATTTTTTTTTTTTTTTTTTTTTTTTTTTAAGAGTTAGGCCTTTCTGACTTGCTTAAAGTCAGCATCGAGCCCCAGGGTACAAGAGGACACAGAAGAAATCCTGATCCCACCCTCCCCGTGCCTCCAGCTCAGCCCATGTCCGTTTGCAGGGGACCGTGCTCACCCACACAGAGGATGTTGAAGCTGAAGCCTTGGGTGACAGACTTGCTGACCAGCTGATCGGGGAGACTGTCAAAGCCGACATGGCCCCCCAGGGAAAGGTTCCTCTTCTCTTCATTCTGGTAGGGAGAAGAAGCCAGATTAGCAAACTGCACTGAGACAGGAAGTCAGATTGATGAGAGGAACCACCAAGCCCAAGAAATAGCCACCCTCCCGGGCACTGCAGAGCCACCAATGCTGCCCACGAGAGTTTGTGTTTTGCACATCACAGCACAAACCCTCTGACAGCCACCACCAACAGAAAAGAGAGGGGGAAAATGCTGGTCTTAATGGGGAACTGGGAGAACCAAGCTACCAAGCTACAAAGAAAACACTAGTGTGAGCTCCAACTACACGCAGCTGGGAGAGATTAGCAAAGGAAAACTCACCACCATGTGTTTTAGCACTCATTTCTCCTCATCCTTTTATTTTATTTTTCTTAAACCCTCCAGCACTGAATTCAGCTTGACATACTCTGCATTTTTCCCCCCCAACTATTTGATTTTTTTCCTTTGCTCTTGCCATAAGCAGCACGGTCTCATTCACTTGCATGTCCGGGGGTGCTGGTGGCACAGGGTGAGGAACCCTCCTGCTTTACCATCTGTGACTGCAGAGTTTTCCACCGTTTCTCTGCTGTTCCTGTTCCTGCCTCCCCATATGCACTTTGCTCTTCCTTCTGCCTCTCCCTCCCCCAGAGGAAGACTAAGCTGATCACCTGTACTAAGACAATAAGCATCTGCAGAGACAAGAGCTCAATGCCCTGCCTCACCCAGAAAGGCAGCCCACATCGGCTGTAATTCCAGAAGGGAGGAGGTGACAGAAGGGCCATTTCTCTTTCTAGGAGTTAAGAACAAGGGAGTTTGGATTTGTACAAATACTTCAACAGATGGTGCCACTTCTCTACACGAATAAGCGCCACTGTGCCAGCCCATGGACCAGAGCACTGTCCCCACAGCCTCTCAAGAACTCTTATCCTTCCATGGAGGAACAAGGATATGTGATTTCAGAGCGTGATTCATCCACAGTTTCTTTGGTAAATCACTCTGTTTTTCTTAATCACCAGCACACACTGGAAGATGGGGAAGGAAAAAGCATCTGCCCTTTGCCTGGCTCTGGTTCTTCTCTCCATCCCTGAAAATTCAGACTTAGTGTCCCAGCACTAAGGCTGCAAGACAAGAGCACACCCTGAGAAAAGCTGAAGCTGGCTGTCAAACTTCAAATTAGCTCAAGAGGAAAATAAAAGAAGCGACGTGACAAGCCTCGAGTGTTGCTCTGTGCCTGCAAAACAAAACACCAACCTTTGTCCGACTGCGTCTCCCGTCAAAGCCTCCTTTCGTTCTGCCTTTGGTAGAACAAACATTCTCAGCTTCGTAAAATAAACCATTTAAATCACAAGAACAACTCACGAGCAGCTGAAGCAGCCCCTGTGCCTCACGTACCGACCCTCTGGCTGTTCCAGTTAGCATCTGGTACCCTGGGCAGCATTTGTCACCAACTTTCAGATTAATTTTGCCCAGTGCTCTCCCAAGGGACTCCCTGGACAGAAGGGAAACCGAATGGTAGCGGGGCTCCTGCAATCAATTCCCTTGCATCCCATCAGGATCGATTGGACTCACTAACTCAGCGGAAATAGCAATCACTTAAAGTCTTCCTGTGGGAGAGACAGCATCAGTTAAGGTTTTAAGGTGGCCAGAGTTTAGGCGAGCTAAAAAGGGCCCCTAAGACAAGGAAACCTCCGAGTTATACTTTCTTCTGGTCATCCATCACCACACAGAGAGGCCTAAGCTCAGACTAAGATCTCTGCAGGGACAGACCCCGACGGCAGAACGATTCCCCAGCACATGGAGCACAGAGAGTTCCTGCTGATCCGAGCAGCCCAGCCCCGAACTGCAGATCTGTCACGGGCTGGTGCAGCCGCAGCAGGAAGGGGAAGGGGGATGCACGTGTCATGGAAAGGGCTCAGAGTTGCTCAGGTTTGATTTTCCTCTGAAGGAAGAGACTGCCACAAGGCACAGGAGGCCACGGCGTGTACCAGCAGGGCTCGGGAGGCTTCCTCGGGCTCTCAGCCCCATCACCTCAGCTTCTCCTCTCCCCCCGCATCCCTCCGAGCCACCACCTCGCAGGGCTCCCCACGCCAGTTCCCAGCGCTGCGATGGGGGGACAGCCCCGCTCCCACAGCGAGTCACCCCGCTGGAGGGTTACGCTTTGTGTCTTCTCCTTTGGAATCATAAACAAAACAAGCAAACAAAAACACAAACCAGAAGCCTGGGATGACATTTCGGAAGGGAAATAAATAAAGGCTGCCGGTGGCTATGATTAGGCTGAGAGTGCCCGAGGCTGGGAAGAGGTTTCCAGGCAACAGGCAGCACCACTGCTCGGGATTTTAAAATAGGCAGAGCTGCATTGAGAACTCAGTCATGCTTCGGCCGGAGGAGACCCAAAAACCCAAATGCTTTCACACAGGGCTTTCTTTTTCTCTCCTTTTTTTTTTTGCCATTCGGCCGCTGTCCATTACGGGCCAAGAATACACTTACACAAAACCACTCGCCATCTCTCAAAGCTGCTAAACCAAGCAGCCAAACTTCAGTGAAATATTTCTGTCCATGACCTTGAAATGCACAGTTTCCTTTTATTTCTGTAAGCAGCGATAATAATCTGGTTCGAGTCCAAGAGGCTGCTGATACCAAAGCAGAAAACCATTTGCTGTGCTTGCAGTGCACTCGGCTGTCATTCAGCCTCCAAAAGGCTCTTGCTAATGTTGCTGTGATAGGACAAACAATGGCAGTAACTGATGGAAGTAATAAGACTAAGAAAAGAAAGGGGGGGAAAAAGGAAAGAAATAGAGTTTTCTCCATTTTACTCTTTGCCTCCAATCCATTGGACTCACAAATTTGATGGCCTTGAGAATACAACCAATTTTTCTGCTCTCTTTGGCGCGTTGAGCTGCCCTGGAGAGGAACCAACCCACCACCCTGGTGAGCAACCACCAGCACCTCCTCCTGCATCCACCTGCAACCCATTTGCGAGTCCCAGCCCAAATGACAAACCCTTTTGGCTCCCGGCTCACCCAGGGTGGCTCAAGGACAGCTTCACCTACCAGTAAAGACAACAAGGTCACACTCGAAATGGAGTTCTTTCCAGCAGAAGCAGCCAGCCTGCAACGGTCAGCATAAATAATCAATCCAGAATACAAACGCCGCAATAAACGAGGGCAGCGGTAACGCAGCAACGTGGGGTTTCTTTGTTGGCTTTGTCTTGAGCAAAAGGTAGGAATTTTGATAGGACTTTTTTTTTCCCCACCCAGGGTGCCAGCGATGCCCTGCAGGAGGGGAGCAGGCGGGTTACGTGGTGGGGCTGGATGGGATCGGCCGTGGTGAGAGCCCTTTCCAGTCACACTGGTCCCTGCAACGCTCCCGCCCGCCACAACGCCCCGGCAGGATTAGATCCCTCATCTCACAGCCTGGAGAAACAACTCTCCTGCTTCTTACCCCATCCTGGGGATGAAAATACCCAGGAGGATGCCAACCTCTCCCAAAGCCCATGTGGTCACGTTGTAACATGATAATCAAAAGCCTGGGATGGTTCTGGGTGCAAACTCCCCCCATAAACATCCCCGAATATCACTTCTGGGGTCACTAATAGCATCCTGTGATGGGCAGCTACCAGGCTTTTACTGGGAGCCTTTGAACATGTTCTCTGAAGACCTTCTATGCCCTGAGCTGATCTTCAGGGCTCGAAGCAGAGAGTCAAGGGCATAATTTGTATTTTGAATCTGGAATTTTGTGGGAAACAAGAGTCACAAGAAGGTGAGAGCAGAATTTATTAATCCAAAGTCCTTCAAACATTTTCACAGA
>BJBW01003230.1:31979-61507 GCA_004320125.1 Scolopax mira | reverse complement strand
AGACCTTCAGACATAGTGTTTCAAACCTGCTCCAAGGCACCATCCACGCTGGCTGGAGGCTGGGGACACTCTGGGGATGCACAATGACATGCTGGCCCATTCCTGTGGCCACAACAGCACAAAGGGAACCAAACCCAGCATTTTAAACCCCCATCAGCTTCCCAAGCCCATCCATGGCAAGACCATGGGGCTGGGAGGATGCAGGGGGCAGCATCACCACAGGAAGGGGCAGCAACACTGCAGGCAGCTGCCCACAAACCACATCCGTAGAAGATGGTACGTTCTTTGGCCCTTTATTGCAAGCCAGACAAGAAAAGGCAGAGAAACACAATCAGAGAGAGCAAATCCAGAGCCCTATAAGAGGGTCAACACAGTATTCACATATTAATTAGGCTCTTCCTAGTATAGAGAGGGAATAGAGAAACCTGCGAGGAGAAATGGCACAGGCTACAGCATCATCCACTGTGGCTACAATCCTTTAAAAAGCAAAAATCTGATCACAGTTTCTCTTCTTCCACTCTCTTCCTGCTTCACCTCCAAATTAGCATCAGTTTCACTTTGCATCATTACTTTTTTCAGCAACCTCTCCCAGAAGAAGTGGCTTTAGCACTGCCTGCACAACCTCGGGGGGTGTCAGCAGCGAGAAGATCAGCTCCACATTCAGCTGCCCCTTGACTGCAGAGCAGGTCACTCTGCTTTTAGATGTGCTGCCCCTTGCTTTCACACGAGGAGCAGTATGAACTGATGGGAACCTGAATATAAAAGGCCATTCTGACATCAGTTGGGAAAAAAAGAAATAATAATAAAAATAAACAAGATCTATCAACTTTCAATTAATCCCAACAAGAAATACTCTTCGGTGACATGGGCTTATATTTTCTGTTTGGGACAACCCTCAGTTTTATTTTCCTGAATGAAGCAGGTGAAAGCATATGGGTAATAAAAAGTGTGATAAAATGCCACCATCATAAATGGTGATAATTTACTTTCTTTTCTTTTAGGACCCTGGCATGATGGGAGCTGCAATGTAACCTTGGGCCCTGCCGCAGCAGACTCATCAGTGTACAAGCAATTTGGGAATACGCCCTGTACAACCAAGACCAAAAACCAGAAATCACATGGTTCAGCTGTTCCTCAGCTAAACCATAACTGGAGTGAAGATTCCTGGTTTTATACCCTGAGGCTCAGCACTTCTCTGTATCTAAGGCGCCTTTTCCCATTTCTTCAACCCAACAAAAGATGAGAAAGATGAAAAGCTGACATTTTACAAGGCAAAGAGCAAAGGCCTACAGGGGAAAGGGAGGGGGAACTCAGTTCTTTTTTCTTTCTGCTGAATGAGAAGGGCTTACACTTGGGCAACAGCCTTCAACCTTAAATCTACTTCTCCAGACGCTTCCTCTAGCACCTCTCTGTAGGATTTGCATCACCCACCTGGAACCTCCCTGCTCTACAGCTCCCCAAACACCAGCCCTGCACCCAGGGTAGAAGCACCGCTGTTCCAGGGAGAGCTTTCTTGTTCCAGGAGCTCACAGGCAACACTATTGCAGGTCCCTCTCTTCCCGAGAGTTTTCCATTATACATTTTCCACACCTGCTTATAAAATAGCAAGAGGCATCAACCCAACATCTGCACAGCACTTGTCCATAATGCTTCAATTCCCACTACGAGGCGGGCTTTTGTTGATAAATTCCTCAATCCTGGATGACATCTTGACCTTAAATAGTACCAAACCCCGCAGGACCCTGTGGCATGGGATCCCTCCAACCTGGCTCCAGTCCCTTACCTTCTCCCCACGGCCGAGCAGTGGCTCTGTAGCAGGGGCTATACCCAGGGGCACAGGGTTTCGCACTGCAGGGGCACACGCAGCCATGGAGTCACGGAGCAGCGTGCCAGGCACCCTGCAGAGCACAGACGGATCCTCTCCCTTCCAATTTACAAATCAAATCAAAACAGAAAGATAAAACAGCCCTAGCAGACAGATTGCAGCTCCCCAATCGGCATGACTCAGGCAGCGGCGAGAGGAAGAGGAGGGAGAGCTCCTGCGGGCCCTGCTCCGTGCGGCTGCGGCGCCTTTGGCAGCACTCCCATGGCAGGACAGAGCGGTCACACAGCTGGGGACTGCTGTTACTCACACAGCAATGACTTCACCTTCTCGATTCCACGGTCCACAATCCACCACCACAACAGAAATTTAATCCGTGTTCCAGCGGGGTTTGTAGGATGCTATTCCCTCGTCTCCTGAATGGAAACGCGTGGAGTCGGGAATTTATTCGGTCCTGATGCAAGGAGTCTTATTTGAAACTGAGCAGAGAGAGGACTGAATGAGATCCAAAAAGAGCAAGCTGGTCCCACGACCAGGTTCACACTGGTGCCCAGCCCCTCTCAGACCAGTTCAGGCAGTGGGACAAGTCCATCAGCCCCCACACCCACCAAACAGAGAGCTCTGCTTCAGCGTCTGGTACCCCAATCCTACAACTGGCTGATGCTGAGGGGCCCTCCCCCAGACATCCCCCAAACCTGCAGAGGGATGGAGGTGCTGGGAGTTTTATCGTCATTTCACAAGTAACCTGAGTCATGGTTGAGTACCTGCCTGGAGATCTGTGGGCAAACAGCATCAGAAGCCACATTCAGCTGCTTTGTCCAAGCAGGCACCACTCCCCGGGGCTTGGCCCTGTTTCTGGATCAATGCAGAAAGCTCTGGCAAGTCACCTCTCTCAGGAGATCCTGCCCCGTCTCCAAATCCTGGCTCAACAAATGCCACTTGACATTTGCAAAGAAACAGCAGCAAGAACAGCAGCAAGAACAGACTTTTCAAGAAGAAAACATTTCTTTTGCCAAGTTAAGTAGCTGAGGGGTAGAAACAGCAACAGCACACCTGATGTTTGGAAAGCACCTCTATGGTGCCAGCAACATTCAAAATGGTCACACCCCTAAATATTAACTTTATTATAGTCACAGGTTAGGGACTGCCTGATGTATTACAGCACCAAAGAACGAGCTTGCTCTTTGCAGTCTACTGAGCAGGAAGAGGTGGCCCAAGAGAGGTAATGAGACTATATTTGATGTCGATGGCACTGGAGATGAAAGGAAGCATGTTCTCAGCTGGAGCTGACCAGTGGAGATCTCAGCACCTCTCAGGGTGAAGTCATCACACCCTGAATGCCACCCAATCTCAAGCAGATTTGCTAAATGCAACGCTGAAGGTTTTCAGTTTATCTCAAGCATGTGCTCCAAACTCCAGATCGCCGTTGTGGAGCACTTAATAACAGGCTGGGGGAAGGAGAACGGAAAAAAAGAAAACCAAATCCAACAGAGATTATTTTAGATGTGGATTTTGTACTGATTTACCACTTGTCTTACAAGAGCAACCTGCTGTGCTTCAGCTTCTCTGCTCGGGCCCACCCCGCTCCTCCCTCCAGCAAAGGCAGGACAAAGCCCTGGAGACCTTTGCTTCCTTCTCTTCTCCAACACAGAGCCACCTCTGAGCCATCCCTCCACAGACACCCCACCATTCCAGCCAGGCCTCTCCAGTTGCCTCATGCTCACAACCAGCTCCCAGCCCACACCACAGTCTCCCCCAGTAAAAATCTCTCACTAGAAAAAACACAATTCCCAGCCCCCCTTTAAACCGCTCTCCTAAGAATGCCAAGAATTTTCCCAGACACTCAAGCCTTTATTCCTATCCCTCCCGGCTCCCAGCTGCGCTCCAGGCAGGCAAAAACATCCCCCAAGAAATCAGATGTGGAGTCACCACCAAGACATGCCAAATCAAAACGAAAGCCACCCTACGTTACAGAGGCAAGGCCCCGCAAAAGCCAAGCTTGTCTCCTGTAGGGCTAACTAAAGGTTATGTTGCCTGAAGTGATGCCTTTCTTGAAAGCTTTTGGACCCATTTTTAAGAGCTATTCATTAAACCTGAGATCAGTGAGAGCATTACGAAGAGCAATGCTGAGCATTTCATGGAATCACAAAATTGTCAGAGTTGGAAGGGACCTCTAGAGATCATCTAGTCCAACTCCCCTGCTGAAACAGAACTGCCCAGAGCTCAGTGCTCAGGACTGAATCCAGGTGGGTCTTGAATGTCTCCAGAGAAGAGGACATTAAAAGGAAAAAAATAAATCACTGGTCCAGTATCAATGTTTCCCAATGTCCCACCTGCCCCAAGCTAAGTCTCAGGGAAGGAAACACTGGGCTGTAAAACTCCAGCCTGGAACATGCAGTGTAGTCACCTACCCATAAGAAGGTGGACAGGGATCCAAGTGAGAAAGGAAAACTCCTTTTAAGGGAGGGACTCCTCAGGCAAACTCCGTAACTGCTTTCCTGTATCCAAGCTCCCAGTGCCAAGCTGGTGTTTGGCTTCCCGTGGCACACCTTGTCCCAGCATCCCAGCAACGGGCCGGCCTCCCAGTGCTCCCAGCAGCCAGCCAGGAGCAGGGATCCACACACCCAACATCCTCCCCTTGGCACCAGCCCACTCGCTTCAACACCTGCGGGCACGGCCTTCAGCCTCAGCGGCCTTTCCTCCTTAAAAAAAACGCAAAAAATCCCTACAAAATGTAAAATACAAATCCTACACACATCTACAGAATCAAATGCGGTGGCTCAAACATCAGTTTTTGCTGCCTTCAGAGCTAAGTTTGAAGGGAGAGGCGAGGTTCCCCGCTTTTCTCATACCACACACATCCAGGATGATACTCACAACCTGCGAGCGCAACATCAGCTTTCATTTGCTGCAAACAAACTGACTGTTTCTGGCTTAAATTCCTCCCTGACTCTTTACACTAAAAGCAAAATTCCCATGTGCTTCCTGTTTTTAAGCTGTTATTTAGTTGTTTCCCTATAACATTTCTGATGCCTAATTAATTAATTGTGAGGTCTTTCTTAATTAAGAAAGGATTAAACGTTTTGTCCCTATCACAAGCCCCAGCTGAGAGTTTACCAAGGAGCAAAACAGGATTTGCCAGGCATTAGGCACACAATGTTCTGCAAACATGAATGTTGCCTTTGAGAATAAGGAAAGTTGGTTAAAACCGAGAAAACTATGGAACCAAAAATGAGAGACATTTCCTCCAAAATGACCTTAAAGGATGAGAAAGTTCAGCTTTTCGTCAGCCTGAGAATTCCATCCCCCCATGAGCTATTCAAACCCAAGAAAGCAGAGTCCAAAACACAAACATAACCCTTCCTTCAGTCTGCTTAAAAAGAACCCAAAATACAGATAAGCTAGAACACACCAGACTATCCCAGCTCGTTTCTTTTCAAAATTGTTTATTCAGAAGGTGCTGAGGCTTTTAATTTAATGGAATTTCCCAGTTAACCCTGACAAGGGACTAATCTTATCACCTGATCTAGTAAGAGACTTTCCCAAGTTGACCCAAGGCAGCAGATGCGTTCCCAGCTCATGCTCCGCTGATCCGGCCAGCAGGACCCCTTCTCTTCCCCCATCCCACCACGAGGAAGAGGAGGGGACACCTGGCAGGTACAAACGGCCATGGGACAACGCCAAGAGAGAAACTGAGTGAAACTACCTCTAAGGAGTGACAAGGAAAAGGCATGGGGCAGTTTAAAAGAAATGTCAAAGAGGGAAAAAGGATCTGGATCCCCATTGCACCGAACAAGCCAGGCTGGATACCAGCCACCAAGATTATTTGTTTTAGTTACCACTTAAAATAAACATCACTAATTCCCACATACGTTTCCAGAATTTATTGCCTGATTACAATAAACACTATTATTCAGTATATTTTTAGACACGGGAACAGAGATATAAAGGGAACCTAAGAGTTCTGGTCACCACTGTATGCGTTGTCCCAGTTTGCCTTATGCAACCCTCTCGCAGCATCTCCACACACAGCATTCCAGCCACTCGACCAGTCTCCTTGTGACACTGCCTGGAAGACACCAGGAAGAGAAATGTTTTCCATGTCCCAGCCACTCCACTCCACGAGCTAAACCAGAGTCATCATGCGGATAAGCTGACTGCTCTACATCCTATTAACACGTGCCTCCAGAAAGCCTCAGAGTGTATTAGCACAGAATAGCTTTAATCTGGAGACCCAAAGCCATAGAAAAAGAAAAGAAAAATCTCTATCTCTAATAAACGAATAGCAAAAAGATGAGCTTAAAGAGCTATCCATTTTGTATGAAACTACGGAATAAACCTAGATTCACCAACACAAGCTGGAAACATCTTTGCTGCAAAAGACAGGGGAAGGAGAGCACGACTCTGGCAGCCCTTTTCAGACAACCCTTTCTCCTGCAGTGGAGCTGAAAGCCAGGATCAACTGGGATTAGGACCCAGAACAGCCTGGTTGTAAATGGGGCCTGGACCAGAGACCCAGCAGCAGGGTCCCTCTGCCCCGATCTGCCCCGCGGTGGCAGCGCTGTCCCAGGCACACTGGCCACCTGCAGGGATATACACGTTATTTAAATGCCACGGGGTTGCTCTCCTCTCCCAGCCACCGACCTGAGTAAGCAGGAAGGTTGGATTTTCCAGCGGGAACCCCACGAGCTCTGGGAATGTGGTTCAGGCCAGCCAACAGCCTCAGGACAACATGCCCACGCAGTCCCTCGCAGACAGACACGGACTCGGCCCGGCAGGAGCCAAGGGATGAGTCCTGCCTCTCCCGTTACAGCAGGAGCTGAACGGCTCCTCTGGAGGACTCCGGATGCATTCCCTGCCTGTTTCCTCACACACGTAATGCAGCGGTGGCACAGACTCATCACAGCACCTCAGGCAGCGGCGAGGAGAGGACAGGAGCAGCCCCAAGTCCCTCGATGGAAGCCCAGCCTGGGCTCTCTCACCCTGCAGCTCCCTCTGACAATCTGGTTTGGAGGCTGTGGAGCCGGAGAGGGTAAGAGCCCCGAGGCAGGAGAGCTCCATGGGAACCTCTCTCATGCTGTCTGACATCTCTGGAATTTCATGTGTGTGGGAGACAGATGCTTTTTGGCTTCACAAAGGAATCCGAACAGAGCGATGCCTCCAAAAGCCCTACCCCATCCATGGGCCCTGGGCAGCCCACAAGCCAAGACCAGCAACCAGGGATGGATCTGAGAAACCTGCAGTCCCCACTGACGCCGTTCTACCCCAGCCCTCTGGAAACTTCCAGTGACACCCCTTTTTTGGAGGGTACAAATTCCCTGCCTGGCTCCACCTTCTGCATCCACATGTGAATTTGGAGGTGAGCAGGGCCGCTTAGAAGAGGCTCTGGAAGGGAAGCCCATGGCTGGGACCGAGGAGAAGCAGCACTTTCAGGATTTTTTTTCCTCCCTTGAGCTGCTGTGGGAGCAGATTTGGGCTCTCCTTCCCGCCTGATACTTTTACAATACATGAATACAAACGCAAAGCTCCAGGTATAAACCCAGAGCTGGCTGACGGAGAGGGGAGAAACCAGCAGGCTGTGCACGAACACACACATCCCACCTCACCAAGACACAGACACGGGACAGGACAACACTATTTCTAAGGGTTGCAGCCAGTATGAAACAAGCAGGGCAGCTCCTCCCAGCCACGGCCTGAAACGTGCCCAGCACACGTTCTGAATAATCAAAGTTAATGACAATAAACGTGCCCCTGCCCCACAGAGGTGGGGTGGAAAGAGTGTGCCCACGCCCTGCACATCTCCCTCAGTCCCACGGCCCAGATTCCTCCTCTGAATTGCACAACCCGGGAAAAGCCAATTCAGCATCACGCCATTTCTTCCCCTCCCAAGCTCTGAGCTGAAGGAGCAGCAGAAGGAAAGGGGATGGCACGACCCGCTGCTCCCGTGGATGGACAAACAGCCCAGTCCGTTTGCCCGGCGGTGCCTCGAGACGACGGGACTGGGGAGAGCGGGGGCACCCAGAGACGGGGCTGCGCCTCTCCCCGCAGCTGGCGACAGCACTGGTATTCTGCTCCAGAAGATAATATTTAGGGAGCTTTTGGCCTTCCAGTGACGCCGGGGACTGGCTGACAGCTGCCACCACAGCGCTGCCGAGGAGCCCTGACACCACGCCGGCCTCTGAAAGGGAGTTATTCTTCAGGCTTTCATTTGTTTTGCCGGGGGAGAGGGCACCCAGGGCTCCAGCTCCCACCCACCGCCCGGGCGCGTGGTGACTGCGGGTAAGAGCAGCTCCGGAGCTCCCACGCAGAACAAGGGGTTGTATCTCTGCTGCAAGGGGAAGAGATGCTCCGGATTCACTGACAGCAACAGCATCACAGCAGGGGAGAGGAAAGGGGGGGAGGAACCTACACAACCTCCACCCCCCACAAAAAAAAAAAAAATAATCTTTTTCTGGGCAACGTTTGCTCCCAGCGCACGCATTCAAAATATGTGTTTAACTGTGAGCGACTGTGGTTGAGCTAATTGGTCCTGTGGTTGAAACAGAACGGGCTTCCTGCCTGAGCACAGGCAAGCCTCCCCGGGAGGGATTGGGAGGCTCAGAGAGGCAACCACCAATTTGTTTCCTCCACGGGAAGACCATTTTCCCCATCCCTCCTTCCCAAAAAAAGCACACGGTACAGGCAGAAGAGCTGGCCAGGGCAGGGAAGGAAAGGGCTGCTCCCGCTGGGCCCGCTTCCTGCTGCGTGTTACCAGCTTGGAGAAAAATCTGTCACTTCTGTTCCACCCTGCATGGGGGATCACTTGAGTTTTTCCAGGCTAAAGGTAAAATAATTGAATGACAAAAACAGACAAGGAAATTTAACCCTGGAACTTCCAGATGGTGCTGCTTGGCTGGGGGAAGAAAAATAAAAATCACAACCGAGGGCAAGAGGAATGTCCAAATCCAAACAAACCCCAGTTTCCACTGGAATTGAGCCATGGAAACGTTTTCCTTGAGAGTTTGATTAAAAGAAAATGTAAGCCTATGGTTAGGCCCTGCAGCCGCTCTGCCCAGCCATGGGCCCACCCCTCCTGCCCACCTTTCATGGGCTGAGGGGTGACACCTGCCCCTCACACCGGGTTCAGGCCGTGCAGTCAGTGAGAGACAACATGAGCTTACAGAAAGCAGCAGAAATGCACGAAATTTATCACAACCCAGGTGTTGTGGCAGGACCAGGCTCGGTTCAAAGGTCCCTTCTCCTCCTGCAGAGCCAGGAGCAGAACACAAGAAGGCAGCCCTGTGTCAACAGGGAACGCTCCCACGAAGCTGCCAAAATGGCCAGACCCCCCCAGCTCAGCACCTCACTGTGGCAAAAAAACCCACCACCATATTGTCTCTTCCCAGCAAGGAAGATGTTGTTCAGCTTTTCTGCTGTGAAAAGTAGTATTTTTTCTGGCAGGACCTTCTAAGGGGCATTAATTTACAGGGAAGCTGCCAGGAAAAGCCTAGATACCAATGACTGACACGAAGGGGCACCTTCTCAGGACCACAGCCACACGCAGCATCCAGTGTCACCATTCCCAAACCCCTGTCCACACACAAGGTCACAGTGTGCACACAAAGCCAATAGCTGTGACATTTTCAAAACTAAGGGCACGACATTAAATTCTTACTTCAGCCCAACCTTAAGGCTGAGGACTCCTCCTCACACATGTGTCTGAGAGCACGTGGCTGCCTAATTTAGAGGCCAAGCGACTGCCTTTGCACCTCCACATCAGACAATGGGTTAATGCAGCTCGTTAAGCGACAGCATTTCAGGAGGTCAACAGGTTTTATTTAAAAAGAGAGAAAGCAACAGATTTGTGGGCTTGAAAAAGCTTCTCAGAAGCAACACAGTCTTACACTCTCGGTCTCACATCTCATCCCATTTCTTCTCCTACGCATCTCCCGTTGCTTCTCCATCGCTTCTCCTTCCAGCTTTTTGAGCTTTCTCCAGAGCTTCTGCATTTCCCTGCTGCATTTCACGCGCTTTCTGGCTTCCTCTGGCACGTGGCAGTTGGGCTGTTTCCCTCTCAACACCCCAACATCTCTGCTAACTGTGCCAGTGTCAGGTCCAGCACACCGTCAGCAGGCAACGGAGAGCTCCGAGCTTTGATTTATGAAAGCATTTCATCCTCAAACCAAACTTCAGTGAAGACAACTGGCCTCGGGCACCCAGAAGCGATGCCTGGACCCAAACTTGAACACGGCAGTTGTGAGCCACTGTCCCAGGGCAGAAAACTTCAGTCTCCAGGGTCTGAAGCCAATCTCTCTCACAAGTGCTACATTCACAAAAACAAAGGCGGTCTTGAGCACCGCTGGTGTGATCCTGCTGCCTCCGAGGCAGCTTTCTACGGGCTGAGCTTCCTTCCATTGGCTTTTGTTGGTCATTTCCAACAGCAGCACTTGAAGGGAACTTTATTGTGCTGGAGACAGAGGCGTTCTGGAGGACTGCACAAGGGGAGCGTGCATCTGGGGAGTTTTGAAAACACATTATCCAAACCGAAGGGTCACTGCATTCCAGGATGTCAGTGTCAGCTGGACGCTTATAAATAGCATCACCAATCCAAATAGCACGACCTATTGTATCTCCAAAACCTCCTTCGGAGGCTGTTTTAACATTGCTTCCCACTGCAGATCCAAACAGCTGATAAAAATAAATGAATTTATCATCACCTCTTTTTGGCAGTAACGAGCTATTTCCACCCAGATTTCATGCTCAGGAAGCTCAGGCACAGTGACACACCAGTGGCACCCAGAAGCTGCACAGCCTGCAGAAAGAACAACTCCCAACACCTTACTCATGAGGTTCCCACGATGCTGCTGGAGGAGCAGCCTCGGAGCTGAGGCACACACCAAGGGGAAAGGAAATGGCAGCTGGGACAGCTCTGCCCCACACCAAATGGAGAGGAGACTCTGCTCTCCCACCCGCTCCGGCCGGATCTGTGGTTCCAGGCAAAAGGCAAACTATTCCCCAGCAAAGACCAGCACATCCCAGGGGGATCTACTGGGCCCACAGATCCCTCTGCGCTCGCCCTGGCTCCCCACACAAAGCAGCCGGATTTTCTCCTGATGGAGTTGGGCACCAAAGTCCTGTTGGAAATCAGCCATTCCATTCGGTGTCCAAAACGAGAGCCAAGCACCTTCGGGAACTTCTTCCCGCCCCCCCCCCCCCGGCCTTTCTTTTTTTAAAATAAAAGTGACAGAATATTGCCACAAGTTCACCAAACCTTCAAGTACCCACACCAAAGAACGCAAGATTAAGTTTCATTTTCTCCCGGGCTAGACGATATTTTAGTTTCTTGTAACACCTATGAAAGTCTGCAGAGACACACACACACACCCCCCCCAAATTAACATTAAAAGTATTTATTTATGATATAAACACAGAAAGAACTGCCATGAGACAGTTAAGGTGTTTCCATTCCTGCCACTGAAGCTTTACCTTAATCCGCTCTCCCCAGAGTCTCAAAGCATTTGCTTTCTCAAATAAGAGCCCACAATCAATTTTCCTTTATGCAAGTTTTAAGTAAGTTACAGTCTTGCAAATTCATTCTTGAGCTGGAAACTTTTGGGCCAGGATTCAAAGAAATGAAGCAGAGTTTGAGATTCTTGGCCATAAGTAGTTTACAGAGAAAACAGTAGCAGGGACTTGTTTGTGCTCAGAGGGCATGCCTATAATTCAGACAACCACCACTGCTGTTCCCATTTATTTAGCAATATCACACCAGACATTTTTGACTTTTGCGAGCTATGCTATTTCGTGTGGTAAAGATGTTTTTAGCCCCGAGAGGCTGCAAGACGCATCACCGAGCTATTTAATGGGAACAGCCTTCCAACGACAACAAAAAAACTCAAGCCTTAGACAAAGAATAGTTTGAAGCCGACACAGATTTTAGCCAGATTGACTTCCGACAGGAGTTATACAACACGTGAGCTGCAGAGAGGGGGGGTGCACAGGTCACGCTCCATATTTGCTGTACAGCCGTCTCCATACCTTGGCTCTGAGACCAGTCACCCTCAAGGGTTTGCTCTGCTTGGATCGGTCTGTCTCTCACGGCATTATACACACACCGTTAAGTTACTCGCTGTTTCAGTGTTTGGTTACCACTGGTATGTAAACAATTCTCATTTAGGAAGGTCTGACCCCATTTCTTTCCGCCCCGCGTTGAGGGGGTGCGTTATGCCCGCAGAGATGGGGATACCGGGCACCCTTCCTGAGCACCTCCCGCATCCAAGGATTGCTCACGGAAGGTTTTCCTTACCGATTTCATCATCAGACCGAGCACCGGGGGCCCCTCAGCCTCTCAACCCACGCCGGGACCTTCCCGCACGGACTCTCCCCGCACCGAGGACGCCGGTTTCGCCCCTTTCCCAACGCCGAGCCCCCGTCCCCGGCTCCGCTCACCCGCGGACAGCGTCCCCCCGCCTGCCGGGGGGATGATTATTTTTCCCACCCCCTTGAAGGGGGAAAAGAAAAACCCCAACCCGGTGACCCTCTCCGCCCCCCGCGAGGGGAGAGGGGCCGGTGCTCACCGAGAAGCGCTCCAGGTCGGTGGCGGCCATGGCCGGGGCTGGCGCTGCTCTCCCCGGCGCGGCTGGATGCGGCTGAATGGATCCAATATGGCCACTTCCTGGAAACTCCCCTCCGCCCGCCGCAGGCGCCGCCCGCCGGACCGACAGACCCACCGGGGGACGGGCACCGGCACCGGCCGGGGGCGGCGGGGGCGGACCGGCTTCAGCCCGGCCCCTTCCCTCCTCCCTCCCGCTGCCGCAGCCGGGGCGCGGGGCCGGGGAAGGCCCCGGGGGGTCCCCGCGTCCCACCCGCCTGGCGGGTGCGGGGTGAGGTGCGGGAAGGGGTGGGAGTTGTGGGGACGTTCCGTTCGGCAGGGGGGCGGGCTGGGAGAGCCGTGCGGGAAACCGTAACGCAGACATTAATCACAGAATCGCGGAATTGTCTCTGTTGGAAGGGGCCGTTCAGAGTCCAACCCTCAACCCAGCACCGAGAAACCCCCGCTGAGCCGTGTCCCTCAGCGCCCCCTCCTTTCGGTTTGGAGGCTTTTAGATCCCTCCAGGGCTGGGGACTGCACCGCTGCAGGGGCTTCACAACCCCTGCCATCAAGACCTTTTTTTTCCCCAATCTCCATCCTAAACCTCCCCTGGTGCAACTTGAGGCCATTTCCTCTTGTCCCATCGCCTGTTCCTCGGGAGAAGGGACTGACCCCCCCTGGCTACCCCCTCCTTTCAGGGGGGGAACCGTATTAAGCTTTGAGTGTGAGCAGAGGTGCCAGGAGCATCCTTGGCAGGGTGCAGAAGGTGCCCACAGGCAGACAGAGACCCCTTTGCCCCTCTCGAGGGGCTCTGGGGTGCTCTGACAGGCCATCAGCTCCCCGGCCTCTGCACCCACACCCAGTTACACCCACGCTGCAGCCCGAGGGCCCGTGGCCACTGCACTGTCTGTGCCGGTGGCAAGTCCCAGACCACAGCAGAGGACAGTGGAGCCTTTCCTCATCGTTCCATCCCACACAAAGCACAAAGCCAGTCCCCTGGCCCTCAGCCTGCCTAACCCACAGAGACGCTGGTATTTCACAGGCTGTGAGCACAAAGTTTTTCTTGCTTTCTGGTGCCCTCTGGTGCAGTGCAGGGGCCAAGGAACAGCTCACCAGCGCCACGCGTCCTCCCGCTCGCTGGACCAGCCCTACACCCCAAATCCCTCTGCTGCCCTGCTTCTGCCTCCGCCTGTCCCCCTGTCCCTCCATCAGCCACTGCACCCTCCTCTTTCCTCCTCACCCCCTCTCTTGGAGCAACGTACACTTCCAGCTGGAGACCTGAGTTTGGGCAAGGAGATCAAATATGTGTGTCCCCCCCAGCACTGGCTCTGCTTGGGGAAAGGCTGAGGATCATTTTGAACCCCCCCAAGACGGAGAACTCACTGCACGTGGGAGTCAGAGAAATGCTACAAAAGGGAAGCAGATAATCTGTGATTCCTGAGGAAACAGCAGAAATTCTCCCTTAGGAATCAAGGCAACTCTGAGAACAGGCTGAGGCTTGAAGTTCTTCTCCCCTCCTCAGGTAGGGCCAGAACCTGCCATCCCCTCTGTGGTGTTGTTGCTGGTGAGAGTTGTCCTTCAAGAATCATTTCCCAGCCTGAACTTCCCTAAATCATGCTGGAGGTGGGATGCTAATCCCATCACACAACGGAACCACCTCCCAGGGAACAGACACGGGAGAAGTTACCTGGAGTGACCCTGTCCTGGAGATTCTTCCTTGTCATCTCAGGTGCTCCTAGATCACCTCAAACGACCTGCACAAAGGAGGGCCACAAAGCCAGTAGTTAGCTAATTACCATACTGTGATTAGCTATAGCTCCAAGCCCCCCCCAAATACTAGGAAAAAGTGAGCAACTTTGCTCAGGCCCTGCTTCCAGTTATTTTTCAAAAGGTTTGCCAAATCTCAATTTTTTGGCAAGATAAGGAAAAGGAAAGATAGCAAATATCCCAGTTCCTTTCATTCATCCCCCACAAAAGCGCGGTCCCTGGAGAGCCCTAAAGCAGGACTGAAGCATTCAGAGACAATCAAACCTCAGCGACCAAATTAAAACAGAAGTGACGCTTCCTTACAAAGCCCTTACAATACAAGGGCTGCCTTCTCCCTCACCTGCTCCTCCAGAGCTTAACAAAGGCCTCTGGCTCCTGCAGCACTATAACCTGATGAGACCACCCTCTGCTGGGGGGCACGTTTGTATGTTCTACCTCCACATCTTCAGTTCTTCCCAAGGCACCTTGGGATCCACCCGTGTTGTGCTGCAGGAGCTCCGGGAAAAGCCCCTCATCCCAGAAGGGGGCTGTGCTGATGCTGGAGAAATAAAACAGGATGTGAAAATTCGATGTCAGTAATGGAAGGGAGGGGACAAAGGTTATCAAAGGCAAGTGCTTAGAGGGCTCGGAGATCAGGAAGAAGGTTGTGTTCTCTCGCGAAGCAATTTCAAGGTATTTTCTGGGTGATCTGCTTTTTGCAATAGGATAAATCCAGCGCAGGTCAGAAGAGCTGTTCTTCTGTCCTTCCTGAGCAGACTGTCTACCACCAAACTAATCCTGCTCATCCATATATCAGTTCTGGCCAAAGGCAGGTTGCAAAAATGTCGTATTTCTCTAAAAAGACCATTGCTGAACACCATCTGTTAATTTGTTTTCTTGGATCACCAAAAATGACAAAAAAACCCCCAAGAACCCAACCCTCCCAGCTCTTTGCTGATGCTGCCTTGTGCCAGAGCTGCCAGGGCTACCAAAGCTGCTCCTTGGCATCTAGAGCTGAGTCTCCCCCCGGCTGCAGCGCTGATAGAACCCGCTGAACCCCACCTTGGAGGGAGGGGTTGGTGCAGACCCGACGCTCACTTCACCCTCCCGTTTCTTTGGCCGATCTCCAAAGGTTCTTCAGCAAAACCCAGGAGGCTCAAATGCTGTATTTCTGGCGTACAGACACAAGTAGAACAGACTATAAAGAAACAGAGTTAACTTTCCAGGCCTTCTTTATGTATCACAAAGAAGCAAAAAGATAAAAAGGTTAAAAAGTTACTTTTTTTTTTTTTTTTTCCCCACCAGAGGCACGCTTTGGAGTCCTGATTTCAGACAACAGAAAACTGCTGCTTAACACACAGCAGTTAAATGCTGCTTAACACACACTTAAATGCCATTATATCAGGTGCTTTGGGAGAAGTGATTGACTTTGATTCATTAAGAGCTCTTTTCTCTGCCAATAAGGTGCAGAATTAACAACAGGAGGCTCACAAAAGCTGATTCCCAGAGAGCTCCAGGTCTCTGTGAGCTGCAGGTCAGATTTGGGACATAAAGGGAATTCTGAGATGTCACAACCTCGCTGCTGTCACCTGGGTCTCTGAGCTGTGCTGCTGACACCTTCTGCAGCTGGAGCCCTCTCTCCCTTTGTCCCTCAGCGTTGCCACCAGCGTGGGCTGGCTCTCAGGGACAGGACAGCACTGTGGAAAAGCTCGTGGTTATTTTTAAACACCTTGTTATTTCAAAAAGCACACTATTTCTAATGGCAATTCAAGAGAAACCCGGCTAATTCCCAAAGCTTCAGGTGCTTCCAGGGAAGGGAATTGGATTTGGTGGCTCCTTTAAATGCTACGGCATCAATTGTTATTCGAATTATTCCTAATGGCTTTGGAAGGAAACACGTATTTCAGCACTGGATGTTTCTGCAAGGATTTTAATCTCTGTAGAATATTTGTACTTGCTGAATTCACAGTGAATTTAGGGCGAGCTGTGAATTTTCCACAGGTAAAGAGCTGGGGCAGACACAAAGGTGTCTCTGGAACCTGTGTCCCTGGGAGAGGGAGGACAATGGCTCTCTCTGCGTGGGTGGTGGCACAGCAGCAGCACGGTTCTGAGGGTGAGGAGGTCAGCAGGAGCTGCTTTACCACTTTAATCCTCACCCCAGGAACCAGCAGTGAAAGTGGAGAGAAATAAATGTTATCACAGGCCCTTTTATGTCACACAGAAGTGATCACCCTACCTGCCACATGAAGGCTGCAGTGAGAACAAAGCCTTAGAAGCCAGCTGCATCTTTCATGGACGAGGAAAATCCATCTCCAGATCCAGGGGGTGCAGACAAACAGAATTCCTTCACATTTTCCCACATGGGCTGGAGGAAGCAGTTTATTAAAAACTATTAATTTCTTGCAATGTGTCCTCCTGGGGATTATTAGAAATCAAATGGCTTCACAGCCACTCTCTTAGCAGCACTGCCACCAAGCACCTTATAAACTTTCACTGGTTATATTGAAAATATATGGGACTTACAGGGCCTTTCTACACAAATGCTGGCCTTCTAAGCTGAAAGTCAACAGGAGCTGTAGGTCCATGGCCCCCAACGTCAGTGGAACAGCTGGAAACAGACCCCAAATTTCCTCATGTTAAAGGGCAGGGTTACTCCACTGCATCTCAGACCCAGTTTGTATTCTCCTGCCAGAAATCCCACTGAGTTCCTGGGCACTACCTGAAAACCAGAGGATGTTTGGGATGGGTCCTTCTGGGTGGAACTAGCAGTATTTAATAAATACACACTCTGAGGTATTTGGAAAACTGCATTTGACTGGTTGCTGTTGAGAAGTATTGGCTGAAATGGTTACTGAAGTCCTTGAGTTACAGCTGAACCTTGCTCATTTATGAGAAAATGCCTTTTATCTGCAAATAATCTCCCCCCCCCTTGCCTCCCCCTTGCCAGACTTCTGCTCAGTTGTTGATCTATGGAAGGTTACTGCATTTCTCCATGGAACAAAGGAAGAGCTATTTTCCTTCACAATGCCTGCTCTTTGTTTCACGTGAAAATATCAACAAGGAAAGTGGGAAATCATGGGCTTTGTCATCCTATTTATTCTGGGAACCCTGATTTCATTTCAGAGGAAAATAAGTTTTCCCTGAACAGCAAATCCCAACCACGGACAACAGCATCTAAGCTTCACCTTTCTACAAAGCACCAGAGCTCTGTCCAATGGGAATATCCCCCATGTTCCCTTTTTCTCCCTCCGCTGCTTCCAACCTGGCACCTCACCTCAGCCTGGCTCTGAGAATCCCACGGGAAGGAGCACGACTTGGGATGCTGCCTCCTTTGGTTTTGAAGTGTCAGCAGAAACTCCTTCGCTCTGACTTGATGCTTTGCTTGATCTCCCACTTTATTTCCTGCTTGTGTGCGGTGTGAATAATTAGAGTCACGTAACCTTTCCCTTCCCGAGGGGGTGGCAGAAGGTCCCAGGGTCTCTCTGTGCTGATTATTGCACTGTAAAATGGATAGTGTGAGAGTTTGTGAAACTTCTCCATGGGGAACATAACTGCTCAGTCCAAAATAGAGGCCAGCTCTCTACAGCTTATGACGTAGAACTAGCAAACTGCAATATTTGTGTTTAAAAAAAGTAGTAGTAAATTAATTTAATCATGGGTTTCTGTACATTGCTTTTGTCCCAGCCAGCAAATTATAAATATCAAGACAGTTGGCTTGAAATCTCCTACGAAGCAGCCCACAGTCTTCTGTAAATAGCCCCACAAAAAAAAAATAATCTATACTTGCTTTGTAGGTTTTTAGTGACACAGAAAAAGAGGCAAAACTTCTCATGCTTTTTAAGGCTGGGAATTACAGATGACTGATGAGTATAACACCCATAATGCTCCAGGCTTTTATTGTCTATATTAATAAAATTAATTCAGACAGCTTAATTTCTGCTGCACAATCTGATCAGAGTATGAGCAGTGCTCAGGGAAAGAAGAGGAGCTCACTGGGAAGTGGTGAAAGGTGGGCAACCAAAAGGCATCGACAGCGAGAGGGAAAGGCTGGCAAACAGGATGCACCCCGTGCTGCGGTCTGGAAATGGCGCTCAGGATCAGCCACAAGTGTTGTTTCCTTCTTAATTACAGAAAGCGTAGGGCTAACACACCCACGGACTGGGGGAAGGAGCACAACCACACGGCACAGGCTGCCACAAAGGAGCACACGTGGGGCAGGCGCTTGGCTGCATCACTGGAAAATTACCTGGGGAAAGAGCTCCTTGTGTCAGGACAGTGAAGCGAGAGCAACCGGTTCACCCCCGCTATGGCCCGAGGCACACCTGGAGATACCTTCTCTCCTTCCTCTTGTAGGACCTCCTGGGGACATGCCCTTCTGCTCCATGGCCACGAGAACGCCAGGACCTGCAGTGGGGAACAGGCTCAATAACACCCCTCCCTCGGGACCCAGCACAAGCCCTAGGAGAGGTGATGGGACCTCGGCGACTTCCCCCTTAACATTTGTAGCATAAGAAAATGTTTGGTTTTTTTCAAAAGAGCCTATTCTTCTGAATTATTTTCCCTCCTTCTCACTGATTTGTACATAAGAACTATAATCCCAGGGTACGGTTGAAAGTTTGCAATGCAAAAAAATCAGAGACTGCTGAGGTTTTCTTACGCCTGCAATGGATTCTAGTAAGGAAAAGAAATCAACAGGGAAAGCAAGGAGCAGCAATTAACATTTGGATGCGTGCTCGTTATTACCGCGGCAACGCCGTGAGCTAGAAAGCATCACTGATGCAGTGAAACACACCACACAAGAGGGTGCCTCAGCAGAGGGCAAGGTGGCCACGTACGCCCCGTGGAAAGGGAGCCACGGAGAGGTGTGAGATTCACACTGAATTGCTCCAGGCAGCACGAAGATTACACGCTATTACGTGAAAGAACATTAAGAGCAGAAAAAAAAAAAAAAAAAAAAAAGCAAAACCGATTGTGAGGAACTGGCTCGGCGCCAGCTTGTTGGCAAGAGACAAAACAGCTTTTCGGAGATTTGGACGGGGATGGAGAGAGAAGGGGAAAGGCTGCCAAAGGAGGACTCTGAGCGTTCTGTGGGAAGAGGCTCCTCCACCACCAGGAAAAGGTGTGAAGAGGCAGAAGGGAGGTCAGCGGCAACGAGAAGGGAGAGAGACGCACCGCCTGGGGACCAACACACCTCCAATTGTCTTCAAAATGGAGACGCTGGCACAGGCTGAAACTCCATTTTATTCAGGTTCTAAGGCAAGGAAAACAAAAACGGATCTATTTTCCGTTTTCTTCTCCATCCTTGTACAGACACTTACTTTTATCTGACTTCATACCACACTGACCCTGCTTACTCTGCTTGCTCGACAAACTGTTCAGTTGTTTGGGAATCGATTTCAGCGATCTCAGTTACAACACTCCCCAGAGGAGAAAACAAGTTTGCAGGCGGAACATCACCCCTCCAGGAGGTCTTCAGCCCAACTCCTTCACCCGGGAAAAGGCATATTTCTGGGATTTTTATATTTTTTTTTCCCCTTGTAGAACAGAGAACAAAAACAATGTTAAATGCTTAAGGAGAAGTAATTGATATGGCAGCAGGGGCAGCTTCTTAGAAATTGAGCTCTGTCTTCTCCAGGTGTACGCAATTAGATGCAGACGTGTTGCAAAGACTGAAAACCTGTACATTGTAGTTGCAATATAAGTAAAAAAAAAAAAAAAACAACAACCAACCACAGAGTCACGAAATACAACCAATGTATTTCGAAAGACTGACCCTCCCGCCCATCCTCTGACTTATTTCAAGGCACCAAAACTCTTAACCCAGAAAAACTTCACCTCAGGGGAGACTTTGGGCAGAGAGGTTCCTCCCCAAGGGGCCTCAACGCTTATTTGTTACAGATATGACAGAAGAAAGACACCTCGCCCCCCCCCCAAAAAATCATTTTAGGAAGCTGGAAGAGGAGGAAGCTGAGGAGAATCCCCCCAAAACAGTGGGATTTACCGAGTTCCCCTGAGGAGGTCAGGCCTTCCCGCCCGGCTCTTCACCGGAGCCCGGGGCCCGCGGGTCCCCGCGGGCCCCGGGCTCCGGTGAGGAGCCGGGCGGGATCCCCGCGGGCCCCGGTGAGGAACCGGGCGGGTTCCCCTCAGCACCGCCCCGCGGGAGGAGACAGGAGCCGGAGCCGGTGCCGCTCCGTTCCCTCAGAGGAGAGGCGGAGGCAGGACGAGGCGGGGCGGCCCGATCACCTCAGCGGGAGCGGCCGCCGCAGGTACCTTCAAACCGCCCCCCCCCCACACACACACACACCTCAGGAAGGAGGACGAGCTCCCTCAGCGCCGCCGCGGGGAGTCGTGAGGAGGAAGAAGAAGGAGGAGGAGGAAGGAGGAAGGAGCGGCGGCTCCATCACCACCTGTGGGCGGCGGGATGGCGGAGCTCGACATCAGCCCGGCGGCCGTGCTGGCTTTCCTGCGGGAGCGCGGCGGTTGGGTGCGCAACACCGAGCTGGTGAGCACCTTCCGGCCGCTGCTGGAGGCCGGCGGGGAGGCGGCGGAGCGGGCGGAGCGGCGGGAGCGCTTCAAGGCGGCGGTGAACGCCGTGGCGGTGGTGAAGGAGCGGGACGAGGGCAAGGTGGTGGTCCTCCGGCGGCACCTGCGCCCCGCCCCGCCGCCAGGGGGCGCCCCGCTCACCGGGGGAGCGCTGGCCCCGGGGGAAGATGGCGGCGGCGACGGCGGCGCCCCCGACTCCGTCCCCGGCGGGCGGCTGTCGCCGGTGCCCCCCGAGGAGCTGCCGTCGCCGCGGCCCGTTGCCGAACTGCGGGACTTTTTCCAGGGAGGCGGAGGAGGAGTGCCCCTGCCCGCTGGGGCAGCGGGGGCCCGGCGGGAGCCGCTCCCCAAGCCCTGCATGCTGCCGGTGCGCTGCGTGCCGCCCCCCGCCGCCCCCGCCCCGGGGCTGCCTGAGGAACCGGCGTCCCCCTTGTCACCCCCGGAGGAGGAGGCCGGGTCCCGCTCGCCCAGCCTGCGTCGGGGGCCCAAAACCCACCGGGCCAGCGAGGAGACGGTGGCGGCGGTGCCGCTGGAGGAGGCCGAGCACCAGTGGCTGGTGATGGCGGCCGGCGGGCAGTGGACCCAGCAGCTCCATGGGCTGCTGCTGGGCGACGCCAGCCTGGCGGCCCGCAGGGACTTCATCTCGGGCTTCACCGCCCTGCACTGGGCCGCCAAGAGCGGCAACTGCGACATGGTGACCAATATCATCCAAACGGCCGAGAAGGGGGGGGCCCGCGTCAACGTGGACGCCAGGTCGCACGGCGGCTACACGGCGCTCCACCTGGCCGCCATGCATGGCCAGGAGAAGATCATCACCATGCTCATCTACAGCTACCACGCCAAGACTGACCTGAGGGACTACAGTGGGAAGAAACCGCACCAGTACTTAAAGGAAGGGACCTCCTCAGCCATCAGGCGCTTGCTGGGGGACCCCAGCCTTTCCCACAGCACCGAGCCCTCCGTGCCCATCAAGAAGACCACAAAGCTCGCGGCTTCCATCTTGAGCTCCACTAGCACGTTTCTGGGGGTCATATCCGATGACATGGCTTTCTGCGATCTCACCAAAGGTTTAAGGAAGCCCTCGTCCTTAAACAAGCTCCTGGCTGCCACTACAGGCCCGAGGAGGAAGCCAAAGACCAGAGGGGGCTTCCCTTCATATTCCTCCCTCTCCGAGGTAACGGAGGAGGAGGAAGAGGAGGTTGTCGTGAAACGCAGGCCTGTTTCTGAGCTGTTCTTTGGCCACTAGCCTCTGCCTTCCTGGGATCAGAATTGTTTAATAATGTGACTGGGGTCTGGATTTTTCTCTGGCAGAAGCAGCTTGGATTTCTTCTCTCCATGTCTGTCTTCTTGGATGTTCAACGAAATCGGCGATAGAGTCTGGCTCCAAAGGTCACTGGATGAAACCCAGCTCACAGACACCTGTGGAAAGGGAGTGTTCTACCTGCTGTACATCCCGTCACACTGGAGACCACAGACTTTATACTTAATGCTTGAAAAAACTGAAACAACCTCTGTGCACGTAGACAAGTTCAAATGCTTAAGGTACAGCCTACTTGATCTGTGTTCCTCAGCCGGAGGGCAAAAGTAAGGTAAAGGATGGCATATTCTACACTGTGAACAGCAAGCTGGTAGCTGGCTGCTTTAACATGGCTTGTTCTAGAGCAGGCTTAAATTATTTGAGGAAAGATGCATAGTTTTCTATGATGTTTCTGATTATTTTGGTAACAGAAGAGGAATATTTCTATTTAAAAAAAAATTGTGTACTTAACTTTTTTCAAAACAAAGCTTCTCACTATCAGAAATACTAACATAACAATCTCCACCGTTGCCTAAAGTTTCATTAGATGAATAGGTTTTAAAAAAACACAACACCAAACCCCAACCCTCATCACTCAAATCGCCGTGACCTGTCTACCTCAGTCTGAAAGCTAAAAAGCTAGGTTAGCATTTTAAATTCTTCTTCCTCTTCCTGAGAGGCATTTTGTCCAGGTGGTACCGGCCACACATCTTGATGATACTGTGAACATTTAAACTTGACTATAGTTCAGTCTCTTAATCTGAGTAAAAGCCTTGTTGATACTTGATAGTGGAAAACCTGAACTGCAAACCTGGGAACTGGATCCTGCAGAGTTTCTGAGTAGCCAACTGGAAACAACGTTGGGCTTGTATGTCTGGTTCTTTTTATTTAAAACTTGCCCTTTGATTTTGATCTATTTACAATAAATATTTGTAAAAATCAGGCTTTATGTTATGTTAGGTGTTTCGTGATAGAATGTCTGCATGACTTCTTAAAGCATTGTTTATCTCGGCAGCATGGATCACTGACCTAAAACTGACTCTTCTTCTTTTACATTATAAGCATAATTGTTCTATATATAGAACTACACGTAGCTCCAAAAAGCATGCTAACTGCAGGTTAGGTAATGCATTTGCAGTGAGAATAACCAAATAGTAATTAAAAAATAATGATGTGAAGAGGCAGAGCTAAGAACAGAAAAACTGCCTGACTCCTGGGGCCAGGGTGCTAAACCATCGCGTTTTTCTCCCGAAACGTAAGGAAACCACCTGTTGGATTCCGAGGGGAGGAAGGGGATGGTGATGCTGCCCGTGCTCTGCTGTTCAGCCCCGTCCAGCGTTGAGGTTTCCGGGCTCAAACGCTTGTTTGCCTGCTTTGCTTTTCTTTCCAAGCCACTGACTTCAGGAATGTTTGTTTTTTTCAGCCTTGAATTAAGCCTAGTGCTTCTAATTGGCTGTAATTGGCTTCTCCCAAAGGCTGGGCACGGAATGCTGACGGGGCAGGCGCTGCCCTCTCTTACTCTGTCCCCTTCTCCCTGGAGTTGGTGACATTCGTTCCAGCGTCACCAGCGACCGTGGAGGGGTCTGAGCCGCCTGCTCTCAGAAGAGAGTGGATTATTCTGCACCCGGGCTGCTTCCGTATTGAACTAATTAAGTTGTTAAGAAACGTTAATGATTGAGCACCTCATGACTTCTATATCTGGAGTAGAGTTTAAAAAAAAAAAAAATCCTCTTTGCTGTGTAGCTGTTGGTGTGACCATTGACCAGCGGCCACTTGAGCCCCGGGTTCGTGCTGCACTCTGTCAGCGGGTGGGGTTCCAGGGGAAAAACACTGTCTCTTGCTTTGTTTTAAAAAAGTCTTTCCCAGTTTATTGACATTAAAAACTCTTTTTTCTTTTTTCTTTTCTTCTGTATTTTCTGAAACCTGAGGAGCCTGTGTGTTTGTGTTACTGCTGAGGTGCTGGCAGGACTGAGGTTGCCTGGTAAAAGCGTTCTGTTTCTGTGAGAACCAGAAACGCTTTCCAGTTGGATTTTGGCCTAACTGGGAACTTTGTTCATGAGTTGTGGATATGTGCTTGATACGTGGGGTTTTAGTAACAATTCTGAGTAAAACCTCCTTGAGTTGGAGGCAGGGTTCCAGGATGGAATGTCTTCTGTTTAAAAAAAACCAATCAACTGACCTGTAAAGCACGGTTCTGCCTCTGCCATAGGGCAAGTTGGGAGAAGGTTTTGTTGCTCCAGTGCTGCTGTGTCAAAGGAAAAGGCAGGAGTCAGGGCTGAGATAAGACTCCATTGCACCATGGCTCATGGAGGAAATCCTGTGCTGCTCCTTCCTCCGAGGCATCACCACCAGGAGCCCTAAAAATGCCCCGTTGCTGCCGGCGCTGCCCGGGGAGGTGCTGAGCGGCTGCAACACGGAGGTGGGGTGTGCCAGGCTCTGTCTTTGCTGTGACTCAGCTCGTTCCTCCTCCTCGAGCAGATGAAGGAAAAGATAGGGTTTAGGTAGGCCGTGGTTAGTGCACCCAGTGCCGCATGAGTTCAGGTGCAAACAAATTCTGAGAGGTCTTGAGAGCGCGCTGCTGCAGTGCTACCAAAAATATATGTGTCACCTGGAGCTCGAAGTCAGACCAGTCCGTCGGCCTCGCTGGGGTTTGCTTTCCTGTGCTGCCCTTTGCCCTCTGGAAGGGACACCCTGGGACGATCACAGGAGCGTTTTCCTGGCAGAGACTGAGGCTGGGACCGCTTTACCGATCCCTCAGCTTCACGGATCCTCCTTAATTTCACTCTTTGACTTAATTTCAGCCAAATCCAGCCGAAGGCAGTGGGATTTTTAGCCGAATGACTGAGAGCTGTGAAGGTGAGCCAGGATGCTCTCCCAGGTGAGAGAGGAGTGCGGCTCCTGGTGCTGCTGGCCCGGGGCAGAGGCTGTGTGCCACGGGCTGGGCAAGCAGCCTTTTCAACCTCTGGCCCAGCCCAGAGCCAGGAGCTGCCTTTCACACGGTCAAAGCTGATTGCAGGACAGGATAAAACCAAAAAACCCTCCCCCCCTGGGCTCCTGCCCCCTGGAGATGGCTGGTGTGGTGGGCACGGCTGGCAGCAGGGCTGGGCTGCAGACAGGGGGTGCAGATAAGGCACAGGACCGGGATTTGGCAGCTCAGGGCTGTGTTCTTCCTGCCTATTTGCCATGTCTCAGTTTTCCTGCTATAAAATGGAGATAATCACTCTGGTCAGTCCTTTAAAGCACTCAGTTTGGATTGGTAATCCAAACAGAAACCCAGATAATTTTTTAGACTCGTAGGCAGCACGAGCAGCATCACCCACAACCCCTGAAGGCTGTGTGTTCAGCCCACTGCCTACACAAATAAAAACTGCTCAGATTTTAGCTCCGTGGCACCAGAGATCAGCAAAGGCAATGCTTGTCTGACCCTGACTCATCCCTCTTTCTAAAGATAACTGGGTTTGCTGTTTCTTGGCACATTTTACAAGCTTCAAGCTGCGATTCTGTGCAAAGGGACAGACTTTGTCCTGATGGACACAGCTCTCGGAGCAGCGGGTGGCAGCGCTGTCCTCTCCATCTCCAATAGGGCTTCTGTACATTCCTCTTCCCTTGTGAGCCCTGCACAGAAGGACTTGTTCTATGGAAGCACCAGGAAACACTGCTCCTGCACCACAAAAGAGATTTAACCAGATTCCAGGTCCATCACAAAGCCAAGATCCAGCAGAAGAGACACAGAACATCTCTGAGACCAAGAGCAGCCACCAGCCGAAGGCAGAGGAGGCCTTTGGGGACTCCCCCCAGCTCATCCCCTCTCGTCCTGCTCCACCGTGACCTACATTCCTTGGATGCATCTGCCTCCTGATTTGCATTTTAGTCTGAGTAAAATGGCAACGTGGCAGTTTTTGTTCTTTCCAGTGATTTGTGCTAATGTGGGACCCCCCCAAACGAAGTTGTTGTTAAGAGGGACTTGGCCAGCAGGGAGCCTGGGCACAAACAGCACCGTGTTTGTTGGCTGCAGGGGGAGAACTGGGATGGAGCAGATCAAACCCTCCGCGTCGTAATGAGGAACTTCCATTTTTCTACTCTGGCTCCAAGGTTTATTTCAGTCATTTGTAAGACAAAGCAAATCATGAAGCACATCCAGCCCCTACGCTGTGTGTGCAGCCCTGAACCCAGCCATCACCATCACCTTGTTGGATGATGGTGGCTGGTCACCCACTGGCCCTTTTGGAGTGAACTGCTGGAAAAATCCCATCAGGAGATGCTTCCTGATGGTGATGTAGCTGCCAGCAGTAACAGTGTCCTCACCAAATAATCCAGGCTAGTTCAAAAGAAGCATTTAGGGATAGATAAACTGCTCTCACCAAATTCATTCCACTCGTCAACACCATGACACCTGCAAAGATTTCTAAACCACATGTGCTGTAGAAGTCCCCATTGGAAAGGGGTCTGGTCCTACTTGCTGCCCCGGAAAGGGACATTAAAATAAAAAAAAAACCAACCTGATTTCACTGCAAAGAATTCTTTGGTAATTATGTATCAACAAACATTTCTGATAGAAATGCAGATTATACATAGGAAATACTGTTTCTCCGTGTAGAACTCACACCATTCTTCACGTGGAGTAAAACAGAGGAGATTTCCTGGCCAGTGTGAGCATATCCCCCCAGCTCGGGGGCCGGGACAGGATTTACCAAGCAGCTCTGCCAGTAACAGCCTTGCTTCTCCCCCCGGCCCAGCAGCTTTTCTGAAACCAGCCCGGACGCGCAGCCGGAGCTGCAGCCACCGTGTCCCTCCCCGCTCCCCCCTCACCCCCTCCTTTCACACACTCTCCTCATCCTGTTCGAAGCCGCCGCAGCCGCAGCCTCCTTCCTCCGGCACAGCCCGGCCTTCTCCTCCCTCTGCTCTATCAGCCTGGAACAAAGCACCGACGTACAGGGCCTGTGGTGGTGGTAACGCTGCCCATGGACCCTGCCCATGATGTCCTGCTCGTTTTTCATAGAATCACAGGATGGTTTGGGTTGGAATCTCCCCTCTCTCACGGTCAAACCCTTCCCCCTCCTCCTAGGGCTCCCCTCCCTCATCCAGAGTCCCTCCCCAGCTTTCCTGGAGCCCCTGGAGGGACTGGAAGGGGCTCCAAGGTCTCCCCGGAGCCTTCTCTTCTCCAGGCTGAACCCCCCCAACTCTCTCAGCCCCCCCTCCCAGCAGGGAGTACATAATTACCCAGCAGGTACATAATTACCAAAGAATTCTTCACTCCCAGCATCTCTGTGGCCCCCCTTTTGTCACAATCCTCAGTGGGACCGGCAGGAGAAGACACCACCTGGACCAGCACCACCACGGCTGGGCTGGGCAAGCTCCAAAGCTCCATCCTGGCCACAGCCACCCTGGGCAGGCAGAGCTGCTGCCTCTGCCCGTGCAGGGCTGGCTTGTCACAGCGTGGAAAATCTGAGTCCTTCCAGCTCAGCACGTTCAGTTGTGGGGTTTTTTAATTATTACTGTGATGAAAAAAAGCTTCTATCTTAAACCGAAACAATATTCTGCCTCTGAGCCCGGGCAAAATAGATCCATACTGTTGATATTGGCACAACTCAATTAAGTTCTCTTCCCTTTCTGTGAAGGGAATACGATGGATGTGCACAACAGAAAGGCTGCTGGCAGCCTTCAGCTCCCCTGCCTGAGGAGGGCTTTGCTCTGTGTCTGCCCCAGGTGGAGCATTATTCTTTTTCTACATCTGAGAGCACGAGTTTCCAGCCAAAGCCGCACCACCATTTCCCACAAGGAAATCCTTTCATCCCGTTTCCTTCCTCCACCTCCATCCCCATCACCTCGAGACCCTCCAGATGAGGGGACAGACCCCAGCTGGGATGTGTAGCAGGGACCCAATCCGAACCAAATAACCCTCATTTTCACTCAAAACCCAACACCCAAATGCACAATTCCCCCAAAATCACTCAAACCTCTTTTTCTCCTACCACCAGCCCGTGGTTCCTGCTGTGACAGAGGGTGACACTGACCTGGGGCTCAAGAAGGGTCAGCTGGACCCAGGAACCACCAGCTCTCCCCCCAGGAGCTGCCCCCGGGCAGGGATCTCGGGAGCGAGCATCACAAGTGGTTCTTTGAGGTATTTTGGGATGTTCTTGTTCTCCCATCACGGGCTGAAGGCCATTGGAAATGTGCCTCTTCATACACATTTTTAGAAGTGTCTCTTACTCCCTAAATCAAGACTATCAGTTCAGCCTGTATTTTCTCTCCATGGATTTACCTGGGAGATGACCCCGTTTCAAGGCTCACGTGAGGGGTCTCTGATAACCTGGAACCCCTCTTCCCGTTGAGCCATGAAATTCAGCTGCTTCCTGAGTGTGTTTTGTGAGGGCCCGAGGTTGCCCGGTTCCTAGAGCCTGATTATTCTTTAATGTGAACGTGGGCTCCCTCAGGCACAGCAGATTAGCTTTGCAATGCTGCTCTGCGTTTATTTTTAAAATTTTATTCAGATGGTTGCCATGAATTCCCAAAGCAGAGAGAACATCCTTCTACTTATTAAACACAGCTCTCGCAAGCGCCAAACAGACCTTTTGCAGAGTACATTTGCATTAACCCCTCACCCCTCCATTCCTTAATTAGCTCCACATGCAAAAGTCCCGGAGCAGAACACCCCTGTGAAGAAAACAAAGCCTGGGATTAAAAAGAAAAATAAAAAATCCTTCAATTTAGTGCCTGAGAGGCTGAAGCAGCAGCTCCTGATCCAGCAGTGACTCCCACACACCGCAGTGGGTGTTAAATCAAGCCCTAAACGAGCTGCTCTGTCTGAGATCCCGGCGGTTGCTGCCAAGGCGCTGCCAGGGCGGCCTGAACCCGTGCCCACTCGGCTTCCACTGGCCACTCGCTCTGGCCCACACCTGCAGCGCTTGCTCATCTCTCTGGCACTAGGCAATAAAAGGTATCTTTTTACCCCGAAATCAGGCCCACCTGCTTTTGCTCAGCAGAACAGAAGCTACTGCAGCTTCCTCCCCCACGCTGCTGGTGCGTGGAGGCCGCAGGAGTTCCAGAGATCCTTCCTGGAATCCCACCAGCCTCCCACGGCGTCACCCCACGGGGGACCCAGGCTCTTGCATTTTGCCTGTTCCTCCTCCTTCGTTCTCCTCCCACTGTCACTTTGCATTCTCCCGGATGTAGCTGCAATTAATTCACCCGAGGCCTGGCCGTGGGTCTCCGACAGTGGTCCCCTCACGGTGCTGGGGTCACGTTCCCTTCTACCGGGGATGTTAGGAAAGAATTAGCTTTGCAGGCTGCAACAGGAGATCCCCAAGCCTTCCTGTCCCACTGGGGATTTCCTGCCTGCTCTCCCCAGAGGGGCAGGGAGCTCCTGCATTCCTTACATTCCCCCAGCTCACACACGCCTGACTTTGTTTGCAGGAGAAGCAGCTCAGCAGGTCTGGTGGATCACCAAAGCCCTGAAGCCCCTGGAATCATAGAATCATCATCGAATCATAGAATGGTTGGGTGGGAAGGGACCTCAAAGCCCCCCCCAGTGCCACCCCCTGCCCTGGGCAGGG
>BJBW01003230.1:0-31834 GCA_004320125.1 Scolopax mira | reverse complement strand
CCCTCCCTCATCCAGAGTCCCTCCCCAGCTTTCCTGGAAGCCAACAGCTTCAGGAGGGAGAGAGCTTTAAGGTTCCCCTGGTCTAACCCACACTGGGCAGAGGTAACTCAGTGTCATCGCTGCAAAAGTCACCAATGGAAGGCTTGTGACAGTGATATTAAAAGTAATAACAAACAAGCACTGCACAGGGTTTCATTTCCATAATGTTTACATTCACAAGATTTGCCTCCCCAGGAAGGCCACGAGTCCCTGCCGTTTCCAGCCCAATAATATTCTCATGTTATTCCCCAGAATAAAGTGAAGGGCATTTCAGCTACACTGCAGGCCTGAAGTTGGGAAACACACAAGCAATGGTTATTGGTAGGGGAATGTATTTAGTGCTTTAAATACTAAACCTTAAGTAAAAGGCAGCTTTTTTTTTTTTCCTCCCTAAATAATACTCAAGAGCAGGTATTAAACCATCGCTTGACTTCGGCCTGTACTTCTCCAGCCTCCAGCCGAGCAGAGCAGGACACCACCATGTACAGGATGGTTCCAGGTCTGACTCACTGGGACAGCGTCCCACGAGCCCCATGAACAAGCTCACTTTGTACTTCAGAGAAAGAATTTTAAGGAAATAACATTAATTGATATGAAAAAAAAGATCACCTGGAGGATGCAGATGTCCCCTGCCTGATGGGGTCCCTCTCTCCCAGCGGCGAGGCATCCCTTTCTCCTGCAGGCCACGGCTGCCGTTTTGAGGACCAAGAGAGTCTTTCAGCAGCTCCAGAGGGCACCCTGGGCTGCTCCGAGCTATTAGAAAGGACTCTCAGTGAAGATCTTAAACTGGGATCAGATTAAATCATTATTTGCATTTGCACATCAGATGGTGACTTTAAAAGCCCACATCTCGGTATGTCATGGTGCCAGGAACACCGCATGTGACTTAGGTCCAGTTTGAGCCACCACCATCACCTTGGGCTGGTAATAAAATCAATAACAAACCACCAGTATCAAACCCGAGACCTACCTGATATTCCAGACCCACTGGTGCTTGGGACAGGGGGTTTCCATTTGCCTGCAGAGAGGTTTCAGTGACACAGCTGCAGCCATTCTCCACTTTGTTTGAAACTCACTGTTCTAACAAAGTAACAAGGAGCACAGAGTATGTGATTTTTTGGAAAGCAGATTAAAAGTTCTTACTAGTTGCTGCTCTTTGAAGCCACTGTGAATTCCGGGTGGGAAACTAACCAGGGCAGACCCATTCTTTCCCTTAAAGGCAAGCATTGGCTGCAATTATCAGATGTTTCTTTCCAATCAGATGGATTTTCCTCAACTAAGAATAATAATAATAGAGTGCACCTTCAAGCCAGGTTTTTCCAATAATTCAAACAGCTCATTTAACATTTTTTAAAATTTTCCATCTATTCCCTTAGCATCATGTGTTATTTTAAAGACCATTTTCAAAAGGCAGCTTTCAGATTTCCATACTAAAAGCCCTTGTTTATGGCCTTTTGAGACCCCCTGAGCAGATCCACTCACAGGAACTCACTTTCCCCCCCTGGATTAAGGCAATGACCACAGAAGACACAGCAGCTCCGTGGTTCCCGCGCTCCTGGAGTTACTTCTGTCCAGTGAAACAGAGTTTTCAGCATTAAGCACCATCTGGGTTTTTTCCAGATCGTTGGAACAAAATGTTAATATTCACCAAACTACTCTTTGCTACGAACCAGCCATTTGCAGACTTTATTGCAAATCTATTTACTGATAGTTGGCACACATCATAAAACTGACTCCTGCTGCTGAGTCTCGGCAGTGTGACTCGGGGTACGGAGTGGTTTCTCCTCAAATGTGGGCAGGGCCACAGATATGGGCCCTTCTGTATGAAAATGCAAACTTCCAACAGAACAAGGTGGCTTTGTTGGACCTGGAGAGCACCGGGTGATCCACTCACTCATTCTGATGACAGCCTCGGAGCCTAGCAAGCTCTCTGGGTGTTATTGCACCAGCTGTAACTCCCAGGCTGCTTCTCAATTTGCTCAGGGGCAAGTGCAGCTCATTGTACCCTTTCTCGGTACAACCCACTGTAGGCAGGACACACACCACTAGTAAAACACTTCTTGGTAAAGCACAACCTCATGGGACAACAAACATCTGCTTTGCCTGTGAAGGAAACCTGAGTTCCATTAGTAACCTCCTTATTCATGGTCTAGGTGCACAGCTCAGGTGAAATGTTCCTCTCACTGAATACTTAAACAAAAGACACTCACATTTTAAATACAGGATGGCTCAACACACAGGATTACCTTAAAAGATTTTTGCCAAGAGGTTTATATAAAGCCTTATTGAAACTGAATAATTTCCTCCCCTCGCCCCACCTGCCTGGCACCTCCCCTCAACCATCAGCACCTCCTTGTGCACACTGACAACTGGAGACTGCCTAAAAACACCCCCCCAAAGCTGCTGCTTGGAAAATAAACACTTTGTAAGCATAGCAAGGACTTTGCAAATGACTGCGCAGGAATAAATTCAGAGTTTATCATTCCCCCATGTTCATTTAAGCTGCCTTCATCACTCATCAGCTCTTTTTAACATCAACGAAGACCATCCTTTTTTCTGACCTCCTAAGACTCGCTACAGACCAGCCTGCTGGGATGATGCAGAGCCAGGAGAGACTCATGGATCACAACTGCCAAGAAAGGAAATAATTATTTTCTTCCATTACAGTGTATTTTTACTGTGTCACACATATAAACACGAGAAATGAGGAGTTTCGCTGAAATGGCCCGTAACATTTCCTATGGCTTTGTGCAATCTCCAATTCAAATTTGAACACCCACATCATTTTTAATTTCAAACACTCAGCCCACCCACAGGAGGAAAATATTTGTATGGTTCTTTTATTGGGATTATGTCAATCTGGAAACAGATGGACAGACAACAAGAAGGGGAAATACATGCCAAGTTAATAGGAGCAACACATCCCATCAGTCATTTCCAAAATGCTACCTAGGCCAGATGTTGTCAGTTGGGTTGTCCCAAGGGACAGGCAAGTCCAGCGTGTGCCCAGAGCGTCCCTGGAGCATCTAAGCACTCGTGGATGGCGTGGCATGGACAGGAATTGCTGGAATTCACCAACCTGGGGATTTCCAGGGAAACGTCACAAATTACGCAAAGGTGGTGGGTATTAGAGGGGGATGCTTTTCTCAAGATTTTCTAATTGTCCTTCAAAAAATTTAATCTGCTCTTCGAGGTCCTTCTGCTCGATCAACAAGGAGGTCTTGTCCTGAACGAAGCGGCGGTAGTCCTGGAGCTGCTGCTCCGTCAGGTATTTGGCCAGGACACCAGAGACCACTCTTTCCCGTCGGTCGAGGTTCTCCTTCAGGTCCTTGGCATCCTCCCTCTGCCGAGACAAGAGCTTGTGCCGCTCGTGCAGCGATTGCTGAAAGGATGGAAAACCAAAGCAGCACACTATGAAAACTCATCATTCCTGGCAGACTCTAGATCTTCATTTGGAAGCCACGGTCGATTTAGTTTAAATTACTTCCTCTTGTGGGCTTTGTGTTCCACATGAATTTTTTCTCCATTGAATTACTCATTCTTGTGACTTGCAAGGTAAAGACACCCAGGGAACCCCATGGAGACCCACTTCTCCCATGCTGCCCCCAGGAAAAACATCCATCTGCTTAACGTTCTGTTAATTTTAGAGTATCCTGTATCAATCTTCTTTCAATTAGAAGCTCTTTAATGCCCATCTCTCTGTATTTTGTGAGTTGCGGGTGGCCAGAGTGCCAATGTCATATTAAAAAGATATGTAACTTCTATTAAAAGGTAAGTGCAGTAATGTAACTCCAATGCAGACAGGAACTGCTCATCTAAGGTTTCTTTTTAATCAAATCCACGAGACTCAAGCCTTGCCTTTTCTACATAATTTGAATACCTTTCCCATTTTAGCTAATTCTCTTTCAGGTGTGGTGATTTGCACAGATCCATAAATATGCCAGAGAGTAATAGTCACCATTAACACCCTAGAAATGGAGTCAAAGATCAAGAGCACTGATTTTGGGAAGGTGGGGGTAATTCCAGCGGCTGGGAGAAATGCTGGCACCAAACAGAATCTTTAGTGAGCATGTTTTTCAAAATCTTGAATGAAGACTTGTAATGTAATAGCAACCCCACTGTCAAACATCAAGTCTGCTGGCCTAAGTCAGGATAAAATATTGCCCCAAATTATTTGTGTTAACACAAGAGACAGTTTGGAGTGGGTAGGTCCTGATTCTCCACATTTGGACTCTTCTAATGCCCTTCTGTGTGTGAGCAGCACAGCTCCAGGAAATCCCAGCTTTTCTAACTCTCTGCTTTTCTAACTTCCAAGTGAGAGATAGCAGCAGGCAGTGTGTCAATAAAAACACGTCTAAAAGCAATAAGGACAGCAGGAAAGCACCATTCCTGGGACAAATTTGGCTCATCTTCTCTAGAAAAAAAAGCATATTTCAGACGTGAAAAGATTTCCTGGTGACGTGGGACAATTCCTCACTTTCCAGCGGAACTGACAAGTTGAGTTAAACACAGGGAATTTTATCTCAAGTTGCAACCACATCTTTCTGCTCACTAGGGCTAAGACAAGCCCGTTAAGTGAAATACAATTTCACAGGCAGTAAAATTATTGCAGCGTTAAAATGACTAGTGGGGAAAAACCCCCCAAATCCCTCTGAATCTGGTTGGGATTCCTGTATAATTTACACCTTTTGTTTAGTGCTGTCAGACAAATGAGATGAGCCCAGCCCCACCTGGAAAGAAGGGAACGAAGCAAATTAAACAGCCCGCTGGCTCGTCGCTCACCTTCTCCTCAGCATCCGTATTGTCGTCGATCCTCCTCATGGCGTTCTGGACCCGGGCGAGGCGGCTGGAGAGGCAGAGCAAGAGACTCACCACCTTCTCCAGGTCCCCGATGAACATCAGGTAACGTTCAAACTCGTTGGGCTTGCAGAGCTCCCGCACCACGGCCTCCAGCTCCTCGCCTCGCCCCGCGCACGCCCGGGCTTCCGAGAGAACCAGCTCCCTCTCCTCCCACAGCGTCCGCAGCTTCGACCGGAGGCTGGAGATGAGTTCCAGCTGCAAAGGGGGAAAAAAAAAAACCCAAATAATAGAAAGGTGTTATTGCCCAGGAGAATTCATATAATTTCTAGAGAACGGGGTTTCCTCACGTCATCTTTGCCAAATTTTGGACTTTTAAAATAATTTTAAGCTCTGGGAAAGAAAAAAGAGAAAGATTTTCTAAGCTGTACTTAATTCTCAAACTCTAGAAAAGCAAATTACTGGTAATCGCCTTAACTAGTGATATAATCCCTAGCTCAGAGAGAGCTTCCCATCAGGCAGAAGTGAGCTGCAATACAGATTACCCAGGGTTACGCTCCCAGCCAGAGCACGACGTCACAGCTGTTACCAAGCTTTACAAGAACTGACTGCAGTTCATTTATAACATCGACAGAGAGTCCCTTCCAGGGGGGATTCAAACAAGCCTCGGCGCCTGTGGAGCAAAGCAGCTTGATCTAGAAATGTTGATATGGAAAAAGGCCCCGAGACTGGAGGGGGAGAAGAACCCTCTCAGCTTTTTTTTTTTGGAAATCAACCAATGCCACCATGAAGAGGAGCAGCAGCCAGACAGCAGGTACAAAAACCATCCAAAAGCATCCAAAAACATCCAAAAACATCACCAGGGGCACAGCGGGAGGAGCTCGAGGAGGCAGATTGTCATTACCTGGGATAGAGCACAGCCAGGTTCCTACAGGAAAAAAAAAAAAGGTGTCTAATTCTCCTACACATTTCCCTTCCAAGCTGCTGTTTGTGGCTGTCACAGCCCAGCTGTCTCCAAGCTGCCTCCATCCCCAGCACAGCCAGGAGCCACCAGGGCACTGTAATCTGCAGAAGCTGCTGCCAGGTCTCTCAGTAAAAAGAGTATTTCTTATTTAGACTGCCAGTTGTAATGAATTTTACAGATTTTGAGGACAGATTTGAGTGCTAAATAGTGAGTCAGCTCCTGTGCTGGAGCTGGCCTTGCACAGAAATGGAGAGTCAACTCTGTGTGCTCATTCCAGAGCCAACCAGCCCCAAGGACCTGCTGAAGAGAAGGAGGTGGGAGGAGAGACTTGAATCAAAGCGAGCAGGACTTAAATGCCACCATTTATCATCAATAAGCCAATTTGTCAGGAGTTCACCTATCAGGAAAAATGGACTCAAAGTTATCTGTGAAACATTATTATTGGGGTAAAAGCAATGAATAAATATCCACAGTAATATGTGACAGTAATAACTTCTCTGTTGTGGTGAAGAAACCCCTGTTTCTCTGATGTTCATCTACCTACTTTCTTAGAGGTGATGTCATCTAGGTCTCTTGAGCCATCTCTGCTCCTGTCTGGGACTTCGTTTCCCTTAGAGGTGGGATCTTCACTCCTTTGCTTCGCATCCTGTTCCAATTCAGGACATTCTTCTGTTGCATCTTCACCACTTTTCTTGCTACTAGAAAAGAAAATAAACACCAGTGGCAAACAGAGATTCATTCTCAAACTTTGTGGCGTTCATGATTTTATCCATTTTGTCTTCAGAATTACTCTCCTCACTTCTCACAGCAGCATTTTTTCTAACTTTTTTGAAAGATATAGAGCAAAAAAATTGCAGCCCAGGTTTGTCACAGTCCCTTTTAATAAGAAATCATCAAACCACATTTCTTCTGTCCTACACCCATAGCCTCAGATACATAAAATTAGAAGGCTAAAATATTTTGCTAATGAAACAGAAACAATAAACGCTTGAGTCATCTCACTACTAACACATACGTGGTATTTCTACACTAAAATAGCTTAAGGTACTAGATAATTGCTTTTGTTTACTTACTTATCCTCTTGCACATGCTGTACATCTCCTTTTTTTCGGTGTGGTTTATCCAGCACGGAAACGTTAACAGGAAACAGACCCTCCATCAGGTCTAGAGCAGTTTTTCTAACGGGATGAGGCAGAAGAACATCAACCAGAGAACTGTCTTTGGCAATGATCTCCAGAGCAAGTTCCTCGTAACGCTGGTCTTCAGGGGACTGCAGTCTCCTCTGGGGCAGATCTGTCCCTCTCTTGGGGACAGCGTCATCTTGGCCGTGGTGCACAGATGTGTCCTGTGTAACTACACCCTTGGCTGTGTCTTTGTCCCCTCGGGGAGGCTGAGCAGAGGCTGTGTGGCAGCGTGGCACTTGCTCTGGAGGAGGCACAGGCTGCTGGTCTGAGCACTTTATTAAAATGCTGCTGTTCAGAGATTTTGTTCCATATTCATCTTCCTCCACCCGAGCATCTTCCTCACCTCCGCTTCTCGGGACAGGAAGAGAGGCTTCAGGAATCAGCTCCTTCGTATCCCGACAGCTCACACCTCCAACAACGTCATGTTCTTTGCATTCATGATCCTCACATCCACCTTTCTCAGGATCATGGAAACTATAAGAAAGAAAACAGTGTTTCAAAGGAAGAAGGAAGTGTTTCAAACACTTCCTCTACAAGTGTTTAAGCATCTGCAGGAAACTGTCATTATCTTTCTATCTTCTTTTTACAAAAAGCTTTTAAATTCTGATTCGATAATACCCATTAATTTTGCTTGGGGGAAAAAAAAGGAATATATAAAATGCCTAGCTGCACCAGTCCACATTGCCTCAATCCCCATTAAACTTTTTATTTTTCTAATTATGACCAACATACATGTTTTCTGAAATAAACCGAGTAAAAAGTGCCCTAGAATGTCAAGTGGACAATTGGATGAGAAGCACCCAGCCACCCCCCAGCCCTGTGGGCACACTGCCCACAGGATGGGGCACTTATGGGGACCAGGGCTGGCTGAGACCTTTCTGAGGCCACTTCTGGCACCACCTGGCAGTGAAAGAAGGATCTGCACTTAGTGTTTCCCTCCACCACCCTCCTGTAACACAGGGGCTGTAGAACAAAAGGGCAAATCTTTACTGTCTTGTTCCCTACACCTTCTTACTTCTATAGCAAGTTTCAGCCAAAGACTGAGAACTTTTTACACCATCACCTGTGTGTCAATTCTCAGTCCTTTTTAGAGACAACACCAAGGGCTTCCTTCCTGAACACCCACACAGAGGAAACACTCTTCATCTGAGGTGTTTGTTTTGAAAAGGCCCTTGGACATAAGTTTTATTAAATCCTTTCAGTTAACCATTTTGAGATTAAACTTCTACTTTTGAGTTGGCCAATGCACGTCTTACCCAAGATTAAACACTTCAGAAGAAACTTTGATGGAAAAAGCAACTGTCTGCAGGGCATAAATAATTATATCCATGGTGACATGATAAGCAGATATATGTAACTTAAAAACACACTTTGGACCAGAATTTGCAAGAATATAGGGGCACTGTTGAACACAAGATGATTGGAGTATGTGTAGATCTTCTGGAACTCCTGACTGGAGTGTGTATAGATCTTCTGCACCCACTGCTGTACGTGTACAGCCACGGAACTGCTTGTGAAAATAGTGCTTCTCTATATTTCAATCCTACTGTATTAATCATGACTGAATGAAAAAAACTATTTTCCCTCTAGCAAAATCCAACAGGATTATGTGGGGACAATAGAGAGAGAAGCTGGAAGGAAGACTTATAAGCCCCGATTTAATCATGTTAAATTGACACAAGCTCCAAAGTTGCAGGCACAAAGCAAGAATCTTCACCCTCAGAAGAGGCACAGAGGGTTTGTCCATCGTTGTTTTGCTCTAAGGTCATAGATAAAGGCAATGCAGACATGGGTCCTTCTCACCCCTAAAGGGACTAGATAAGCCCATCTCTATGGACAGGCTGGGCTATGAAGATGGGCATTTTATTCTCCTGACAGAGAGCAGAGAAGCAATGAAGAGACTCAGTGCCAGCAGAGGAGGCTGCTGTTCCCCCAGTGAAAACACACACACAGAGTTTCTAGATTTAAGAAAATACCAGGAGACTGTTGTGCTAGGAAAGCCTCCGTGTGCTTAGACTGTTCTACTGAATGCCACACCACACCATCTCCATGGCAGGGAGTTGGAACTCGATCTTTAGGGTCCCTTCCAACTCAAATGATTCTATGAGTCTCTCTCCAGCCACTGCTCACCTGGGCAGGTTTCCTGGAGCAGGGGTGGATGGAGAGCAGGGATGGGGCAGAGCTGAGAGGGGCTTACCCAGCCCGAGCTTCTCATGTGGGCAAACTGAGCCATGCTGTGGCTCAGCAAGTCCTGCTATTTCTCAAATTCCCTCATCTCTCATAGTTTCCCTTCTTCCAGCTCTACGTTGCAGCTTTAACACAGTTGTTTTATCTTTTTGTCAGAAAATGAAGTCAGCTTGGCAAAGGGAAATTTAGTCATAGTTCGTACAAGATAATGAGTAACGTTGTCACTTAGAGATATCTATTGTGTGCACCTTTTCACTGCAATTGAAAAATAAAACACTCAGTTGGGCTTGACTTGAACTGCCTGGTTCTGGTGATTTAGTGATGTCCTTAGTGCTGGAAAAGCCTTTCCAGCAAAAGTGCTAGAAATAACCCCTGCCATATGATGCTGGACTGCAATAACTAAATTAGTGTGATAAGGATGCAATATTGCACTCATGGATTGACAAACGTTTGTGGAGTGACACATGATGAAAAGAAGAGACACGGGGAGACCTAAGAAAATCACTGCAAATATTGCTGGGCCTTACTCCTACACCTCCTCAGGCCCCATTGCAATGGGAGCACCTCATAGGCTGAACTGCAGCAGTTGTCATGGAAAATGGGTAATATCAGTGGAAACTACCTCAAAAACATGTTGTACAACTGAGTGGATACAAAACATGCATAAGAATGTCCTCAAGGATTTTTTTTCACTAACCCACAGACACTCTCAGGGTGGGTAATGATCACAGCTTGCTCTTCCTGCTGGTTCCATCTGGAACTTTTGAGTAATTAGCACTGAAACGTGCCTGGTCTAGGCTGGGTGTTCTACCACAGCTCAACAGCACTGTCTGCTGGAGGAAAACAAAGAGGAAACGAGACACAGCCTTCACAGAATGAAACGTGTACTTCCAGCTATTTCCCAAAAATGATCATCTAAATTAGTTACTAATGAAATGAGATCTGGATTTCTCATTTTCTCATTACTTAGTACATATTATAGAATTATAATCAAATATGTTTCTGATGTTACCATTCTGTCCAGTGACACTCGTGCTGACCTGCTGAGCCTCTTCGCTGAGCTAGGAAATCCAAGAAAAACTTCAAAATCTAACCAAAAATACATTCTTTTCTCTAATATAATCAAGCCTCCAGAAGGCATTGGGAACTTTTTGAATGACTGAAGCAGTGGAAATTCTATTACTATGCAAGTGTCAGCATCACTGCTTTGGTGAGACAAAGCTCAGATCTTTTTTTCCCCTGACACTCCTCAGACAAACAGAACAGATCTGGAAAGTTAACATACAAATTTGCTAGTTCGCTATTTTTTTTTTTCCCCTGTAAAGAAACACTCCAAAATCCCCTGTTCCACCACTCTGCCAGCACATGTATTTTTCAAGGCTGGGCACCCGGGAGCTGCTGCAGACGCCGTTTGTGCCGGAGCTCAGGTGAGGGAGCTGCCATCTCGGGGCTGGGAGGGAGCGTGGCTGCCGCGGGGAGAGCAGCTCGGGCACACTCTGCACTTCCACGGCTGCTCCACGCTGGAGAAATTATCTTAAAGACTGTCCCAAAATGAGACAAATAGCTCAGGAGATGAGTATTCCTGTACAGGCAAAGGATCCCAGGACACAAGGACAGAAGCAGACGGACTCGGCTGCCACTGGAGGTCACACACCTCAGACACGGGGGGCCCTTACCTGGGGGTGTCGAGGCAGCTCTCGCAACGCCGAGCTGGTGCCACCACAGCACTGGAACATCTGCAAGGGTCCTGGAAATGAGAACAGCACACTGGGACAACCGGCTTCTTCAGGACAGTCTTCATTTCACCCCCCTGCTTGTTATCCCCAGAAACAGAGGCCGACAGTAAATCAAGTTTTTACTTCTGAGTTTGTCTCTCTCTTTTCATTGATGAAATTGTTACTCTGCTCTCTAGGCAGCGTCTGTCTTTGTCCTAGAAAACCAAAGAACAGCTGGCAACAAAATACATACTCTCACTGACTCCCACAATTCAGAAATTAGTGGAAGTTTGTCACTTGGGTAATTTTAGTAGTGTAGAAGATTGTTTGTTTTCTGACCCTTTCATCTTCTTTATTCTCCTTGACAGCCCCTGGCCTTCAAATTCAGGAGCCAGAAAGGCTGGTCATTGATAAAAATCTCTCTCTCATAACCTTTTCTGGGATAGTGTCTAATGAAGCGACTGCTGGAACTCAAACCTCCCACTCACAGCACATGGGCTCTGCAGACACATCTCCTGAGTGCCAGACCCCCCCAACCTCTCTGTAGCCCCCAGGGGACCCTCTCCAGCCCAGCAGCCCTCTCACTGCCCTCCAGCAGAGCCTGTGGCACTCACACAGCATGGCCCTGAAGGAGACCCTCCTCTTCCTCACTCCCCATGCGCTTGCAGAACTGCCCAGACCACGTCCCCACTTCACTCAGCTGCTGTGAAGTTTCCACCCTTATCCAATTCTCTCATAATTTTCACACTAAAGACACCTTGTTTGCCTGCCATACTTTCTTACAAAATATTTTTGAGAATAAATACTTATGATTAATGGTAATTCATTCATTAATGCCTGAAAATTAGTAGCGCTTCTCCCAAAATCCCCCCAAACTGTTTCTCCTGCACGCAGCATTTCCTCTAGATTAAGCAAAAGCAGCTTCTCCACATCATCATCTCATCTCTGCACTGCACGCTAAACGCAGTAAAAATAAATCAAGTCCTAATTCCTCATCTGTGACGTTCACCAGTTTCCCCATGTGCATAGTCCCACAAAGTTCCCTAAACCAGGTAGATAGTCCTCAGTTGGACTCAAACACTAATTACTGGGTTTGCACTTTTCTTACCTGTGTGGAAGGAGTCGATTTCGCCCTCTCGTGTGCTCTCCCAGACCCGGGATCACCAGGCCCTGGGAGGCTTTGTGCCCACGCACACTCTCTGCTGCAGCTCCCTCCTGCTTCGCCCGGGGATGGATCGTGCCTCGATGGGGCCGTTCCCGCAGCAGCGGAGCCGGGATGGCTCCCGCTGCTCCCAAAAGCCAAAGGAGCAGAAAGATCTGGGGATTTCTCTTTACAGGAAACCTGGCAGAAAACCTCAGCGGTTTGCACCTTCCTGCTGCCGTTTGGATTGGGAACCTTGCCAGGGGGCCACTTGGGATGTGACAATCTCTTCTGCAGGGGTGGCTTATGCAGAGGGAGGTGTTGGGAACTACCTGGCCTCTGATTAATCTTTCGCTCCATGTACTCCATAAGTGCAACATGCTGGATTTGTTTCAGCTCCGTCCTGGAGATACTGGAACTGGAAAGTGCCCTCCCTCTGTTCTCCAGAGCCTTCTTCCCAGATGCATCTTGCTCAGCGATTTCATCCCTGACTTGATTCCGTGGTACCTCCTTCTCTGCCAGCTGATCGAGTTTCTCAGGTTCAGAGTAACACAGCTTCTTTTGCTCTTTGCTTACCCTCTTCCTTCCTCCTATCCAACCCATTTGTGGCCTCTTCATTTCTTCATCTTGATTGCAACTTTCCAGTGACTTCAGGTGAGAAGGGGAACAAGGAACAGGTTTGGCATCGTCGTTTGTACTGGATAATGAGAAAGACCGAAGGTGTTCAATTGAAGGCCTTTTAGAGGGTTTCTGTCTCAGTCTAACGGGCAAACTCATCTGTAAGTCTTTTCTTTTAAAGGAGGTTTCTCGCAGAACCTTTTTCTGAGCCACTTTAAGTTTCTCCCTATAGTCATTCTTGAAACTCTCCTCCAGGGATGAAGCAGGACTCCCGAGAATGAGATCTTCAGCCTCAAGCAGGAGATGGTCAGCACTGTACTGAGGGTGGCTGTTGGTCCTCTGAAGGAGATTGCTTTCCCTCTGTATCTCCAGACACCGTGCTGAGGCAGAGTAGCTGTTTGCTGGGAATTCCTTTGGCGAGCTCCTCGAGTCCTCCTGACATCGAGTGAGCTTGTTGTGATGAGGGATGCTGGTGGTTTTCCCTCCAGAAAGGTAGTAGAGCATAGGAGTCGTCTGCCTGCTTATTTGTTCACCAGCAAGATCATCCTGAAGCTGCCTTAAGAGTGGTGTTTGAAATTCAGGTTGGTATTTTTGGTAAGGAACAGGAGGTTCCTCTTGTTCTAGATGCATGTGAAGGTCAGGACTGCTGTTAGCAGCCTGTTTATCTTTCATGACTTCATGTGAAAGCTGAGATGGGGAATCTTCCTTTGGTCTGAAATAAGACATTTGGTCAGTATTGCCATAGCATTTGTTTCCCTGATCACCCTCCCAGCGAGGGTGCTGTGCTTCCCCAGTGCCGTGGCTGCAGGGCAGTGATGGTCTCTGCATTCTGGTTTGCTGGTTCCTGAGCGATTCCTTAACATCCCTCCCAGGTTTTCCTTCAGAGTCATAACACTGATTTGCATTTGTACAACTGCTCAGCTTCCTGGAAGCATTTTTAACGAGAAGAGCACTGTCTGTATATTTTAACTCGTAACCATCCTCAAACACATCCTGATCCAGGTCGGAATGCAGCTCGGGGTGGAGCGGGCACCGAGCGCAGGGCGAGGACCCCGTTTGGTGGCCGGGCTCTGGCACCGCGCTTCGCGGGTCTGCGTCCCCGAGAGCTGCCCCACGTCCACCACAGGGACACTGCCTGTCTTCTCGTCTGTCCTGAACGGTGCCAGGGCTGGTACACACCCGGGGGCAGGGCTGGGAGCTCAGCTCTTCAGGAATTTTATGAGCAGAATTATAAGCAGAAAGTATTTTAGGGACATTTGCCAAAGAGTCAGTCTTCAAATATTCTTGAAAAATGAACGAAGAAGGTCTGCTAAAAATGTGTAGATTGTTTCTCTTTATAGGCTGTTGGGATGGGCTCCACTCACCATTTTCCTCCATCTTTAACCCCTGAATTTTTGCTATAGATACCTCATTTGTAGAATCATAAGACAACAGACCCTTGTTTTCCAGAGTTTTTCTCCCAGCAGCCGCCGTATCCTGCTCGGTAACATCATCCCTGTGTTGACTCCTCGGTGCATCCCCGGCCGGTAGTCGATTGTCCTGCAGGCAAGGAGCTGGCTGCACACCCCGCTCCGCGTGGCTGCCAGAGCTGTGTCTCCCTCTGGAGTTTTCAAGGTGTCTGGTGACTTGATAGCTGTCCAGTCTGGTGGGAGGAGAAGGCGGAGGCGCAGCCAGAGGCAGCGGTCCCCGATTCCCAGTCCCTCGGGTAGGAGTGCTCCCACAGCGTTCCGTGAGGCTGCCGCTCTGAGAGTTATTATGGACGCTCAGGTCCGGTGCCTTGTATGGATTCAGGCCCCTGAGGTCACAGGTGGCTGCACTGAGATTATAAATACCCTTCACATATACTGAGTCCATGTACGACACCTGCTCTGGAGGCAAACAGCAGTTGTCACCACAGCAGGACGGGGTGGGATACTCTGGAACATTTGATCCCCCCGAGAAAGAGCTGTAAGCAGAATCTGCTCTTCCAGGGAGGTGCAGGAGATGGTCCATGCTGCTGATCGACTTCACTGCTGAAGGACCACTACTGTTTTCAGGAGAGATGAAAGGTTCTACCAGCTCTCCAATTCTGCCACCTTGCTTGTGAGTCCAACTTTCTATCTCATTCCCTGACAAAGCCATGGTGTAGCATTCCTGGAAACCAAACTCTGGTTAGACATCCACAACCAAGTTGTTAGAAAAGCGTATTTTTCTCTGTAGTCACATTCCAGTAATATCCAAAGGATCCTAAAAAGAAAGAGAAATATGTGAAAGAGACTCAGTGGGAGGATTCTGATTTCACCTGAGGAGATCAGGCAACAAGCACCACACACGTGCTCAGGATGAGAACTTGAAAATAGTATTTAGAGCTGCTAGAAGTATATTTCTAGCTTCAGTAATTATCAGAATGATCATTTCCTCTACCACAAACAGAGAAACTAGGTCTCTAATAACAAGAGTCTCTAATAACAAGAGTTCTGTAGATCTTCATTAAACCTAAAAGACTATACGTATAATTAGAAGACGCTCTCTCATTAGACAGCAAAATATCAAGGGTCAGAATCAAAACTAATTTCTGAACCTGCCTAAAAATAAGCCTGAGAGGTTGGAACACCCAGCTCAGCTTGTTTAAGTGAGCTTCCATGCCACTTCCATCCATGCTCAAAAAAGGAAAACTTTTCCCAGAGGCTTTATAGAAAGTGTCTTGAGACTGACAGTCTCTCATCAAGAGATTCTGCTGTCAGTAACAAATCACAGATCTTGAAAGACAGCCAAATATTTTTATGGGTGATACTAAGAACCCCTCCTGCAAACACACCAAATGCACTAGAAAAATACCAGCTTAAATACATTATTTTTGTAGAGTCTGCGAAACAGTCTGTGTTTATTATCAGCACTTGACATTTACTGACTGTAATACATGGTCTGTGCAGGTTTAGTTTAACAAATGAGATCCCTTCCAGCAGCCCAATGGTAGGCCAACAGAAGACATGCAGGAGGTGGTCACAACTCTACCAGTGCGACCCTCTGCACCGCCTCTGCCAGCTGCAAAGCCTCCTGAGATGCTTTCAGATGGTACGAGACCCTCATAACAGCCTGAGCCTGGCAGGGCAGGCAGGTACTAGCCAGAGGCTTGATTTAGTAATTCTCATTTACATGAGTTCTAAAGACTGATGAGTTATTAAAAGGAAGCCAACAAACAGTCTTGAAAACCTTTGGTGGCAAACTGCTCCACGAGACACATCTTCTGAGGAGACGCAAACCGTTTCCAAGCCCTACGAGATTATTAAATGTCTGTTTTCTTCAAAGAGGCTGAACCTGCCAGACCTTTAATCTGTCATTCCCAGCACCGGGCCTCTGCAGCGGGGCCTCAAAGCTGGCAGAGAGAGGTTTCGTGGGTGATGTTGCTGTTTAATCAAAAAACTTCACATTCCTGTTTTGTTTCAAAGACAGTCCTGGTATCATTCACTTTGAGCCAAAGGAAGAGGTGGACAGGAGCCAAAATACACAAATTAATCTATAAAGGGAACTTGGACTGGTGGGGCACAGTAAATAAATTAACTACTTTCTGGGAAATGAAAATACCATAATGCTGCACAGTGGGAATTTCTGCTGGGATTTTTTTGATATTTCAGTAAAAAACTGACTCAAGGACACCTGGAGAAGCGCTCTCTCTTTAGAGATGCTCTAAAATGCAGCTGTGAAATTTAATTGTCTGTCCCTGAATAACAGGGTCACACAGGAAATGTGACGCTTCAGCAACTGATGATGACATCCTTTTTACCATGGTATATTGAAGAATTTAAAGAAATAAAAACCTTAGATACCTGGTGAAAGGAAAACTTTGAATGTTCTGAAGCTACAGAGAAAGAGCAGCAGCTGAAGGAACGAGCCCGAATGCAGTTGCTGTCACACAACTGTCACAGTACCGACACAGACTGTCCGAGGCTGGTGGTATCTGGAGGTGCTGGGTCCCACAGGACCAAATCCCTTTGGGAGCCACGTTCCACGAGAGAACCAGAAGGCAGATTCCTCTGTCATTCTTATCTCTGTTTTTTTAATCAAAACTTTCTTCCAGTGGAACTTCTCCAAGCAGCTCCATTGCTCCACTGCTGCTATTAATAGATGGAGCCAAGTCTTTGTCTGGGATGTGCTGGCACCCCTCCACTGAAGTTAATGGAGCCACCCTGATTTACAACGAGAATTTGGCTCTAACTTTTCTCAGCTATGTGTAGAATTTAAATAACAGTTGTACTTTGGTTTATGTATATCAATAACAGTAACCTCTTGGTTTCCTGTACCAGTGTTTCCCAAGATCTCTTTTCCCTTATTATTTCAAGCTACCTCTTTGTGATTTACAGTCAGGCTGGCAGGGTCAAGATCTTTTCTATCAGGTTTTTTTTGATAACGCCAGAAATAACAGGAAATATAATTTCAATATCTTAGAAGACTGAGGTAAGAATATCTGCCTTGGAGACAACAGCAGCAAGTGCTGAGGTCCTGTTTCCAGGAGGACACTAAAGCTCATAGGACATCCCCTTTCTGGTGCCATCTCTCCTGTCACCTGTCCAAAGTGACCTGTGGCCTTTCCTTCTGCTCCCCAGAGAAGTGTCAGACAGGCAAGAGGACTTTTCCCCGCCTCGTTGGGTGCCCTCTGGCCCCACTCTTGCCATGACTCACATTTTGCATATCTGCTTCGCTTAAGGCCAAGCTTGAAATTTCACATCCTTGAAGCGACAGAAAAATGATAAGAACCAAAGTAATATACTTAGGAACAATAATATACTCTCCTCCAGAAGTCTCTGCTAAAATTTAAATATTATGATAATGAAACATATTTTAGGGGAATACCTAAAATGTTTCTTTTGTGGAAGATGTCTGCTAAACCCTGGAAGCAGAATCCTTAGTCTCAGTGTGTTTAAAGATCTATGTGAAAACCGCCTCCCTTTCACATGGAAAAGAAAAACATTAATGTACTTAAAACTCAACTGTCGTTAACAATGATGTTATTGTTCTCCTCAGCTGGTAGGTGGTGGAGAAACCCTCACCGACCACATTGTCTCTGGGTCTTAGAAATGCCCTGGCAAGGCTGCATTGCAACAGGCACATTCCAGACAGGCTGGCAATATTTTCATTGTAAACCTCGGGCAGCAAAAGAGAAAAACGTTAAATTAAAAGTATATCAGAACTAAGAACACCAGAAGATGAAGGGAAATGTATTACCAGCGTGTTTTCCCATGCCCAAGGAAGAAATAAAGCCACTAACAACCTGTTAAGATCCAAAGGTTTTTGGTTGGTTGGGCTTTTTTTGAAAAAAATGCTAACTTCCATTCATTTATTATATTTACTCCAATACTGCCCAGGAAACCCTATGCAGAGCACAAGTCCCTATGCAAAGCCACTTACAAACAAAGCACACACTCTTTGCTTTATAGATCTGACAAACAGAGAGAGATGAGACAAACAAAGGTGTGGAAGAGAAACAGGGTCTCCTGAGGGACCAGGACTTGTCTAATGCTTCCCCACAGGGCTGGTGGCCAAGGGAGAATAAGATCCAGATGACACGGGATGCTGGGCTCTCTCTGGATTAGGATAATGATGTCTTATGTCTCAAAAAACAACATTTGTTCCAAGTGTTGACTATAATAATAAAAAAAAAAAATTAGTAGTGGCAAGGCAGTACCAGGAAATCCACATTGTTACTGCCCATACTGTACATTTCCTCACTCAGGTACCAGCTGCACGTTAAAATTCCTTGGTCACCCACACCTTATCAAACACGGTCCCCGAGCAGTCAGTGCAGCTTCAAGTCCCACTGATGTCTCCAGCTCCACACTGACTGTTGTTAAAATACCAGTCCTCACCTCAACCTCTTAATTCTAGGGAAAGGTGGCTTGTATTGCACAATCTCAAATTCCTTGCAACCAGCTCAGAAGGTCAAAGCCTCATGTCTCTGGCAAATTAACTCTGTACAGAGAGAAGTCACCAACTCCAGACTGCAGCCAATTAACAAGTTACCTGTCTTTCAAGGGCAAAGTTTCTTCTGCTTACAGTTTGTTCTTGTTTCACCTCATTTAGATTGTATTAGGTGCTGCTAATTAATCCATAACTCACCTGCAGTTGTCTACAGTGCTTGCTCAAAGTGCCACCCATCTGAAACATGGGTGTTTTCTTTATTAAGGCTCTGATTTACTCTCAGCAATGCAGGAAAAACAGCCCCCGGCACTGACTGCAGCCAGGCAGTAGGTTTGCATACTTGGGCAGTTCCATTAACGTTCACCAACACAACCTTTCCATCAGAGAAGCAAGAACGAGCACTTTCCTTCATAAAAACAAGCTGAGTTCAAACCTGCTTTTGAGACCGGGGCTACTTGTGTTTGTGGAATTGTAACTTTGGAAAACCAAGTGGGATTTCTCCTCCAAAACACTCCAGAGACAAAGGCAGCACCCTGCTAACCTGCTGGCATGTGGAAAACTGTAAAACTGCCCTTTCAGGGGGAAAAAAAAAAAAAAAAGCCTCTATGGAAATAAAGGGGAAAAAGCAGCTAATACTCTGTAACAAACTACAATATGCAACTGTTCTCCAGGCAACGAGAATGGCGAGTGTGAGAAATGCAAAGCAAACACCGTGACCAACCTACCAATATTATGTCATGTTCATGTTTGTGAACGACCTGTTTCTTATCACAGGGCAAACACCTGATGTAAACATTAGCCCAAATTCTTCAGATTCCAATCAGTTGCACAGTCTGCAGCACCTGACCCATCTGCTCACAGACCATGGGATCTAATTGCTACCAAAATATCATCTGAAAGACTCTGGCTTTAGCAGGAGATCCTCCTGGCTGTGCTCGGGAAGTCCAGAGAGTCTGAAATCCCAGGGAAGGCAAGTCCCAAGTCTCTGGGATCACAGACACCTTTGGCAGGTCACTGGTTGATGATCCGGCCCCCATTCCCAGATCTCCATCCAGGCCTTCCTGGGACAGAAATCTACGCACATGGACAACCCAGATGCATTCTCAGTGACTGTGTCTCCGAGACACGAGATGGCTGGAAATAGGAGCTGCTGCTTTGACCAGACTCTGAAATATCCAGAAAGTCCAGACAAATGTCTGAAGTCTTCAAATTCCATCACTTTCTCATGACTGTTGAAAGTGTGAGAGAAACAGAAGGGTGCCACATGCAGGATAGTATGGCTGGCTGATCACCTTTGTACCCAGCATCTCTGAAAGTCACTGTTTCCCTCTTTTAAATAGACATGTCCCTTTATTATTGTTTTTTTTCTAGCCTATAATCAACGACTTTTTCCCCTAGGACTTTCAGCTTTAGGTTTCCAACAGGAAGGCAGACATCTCAGATGACATCCCCTTTTGATGACTGGAAAAAATTCTGCTCATCTGTAGTTTTTCTTGCAAGGATTTTTGAAGACTCTAAAATGCAGATTTCTCATTCTCTGCAGTTTCCAGAACTATCGTGCAGGTGGCTAATGGTTGCCAAGGACATCAGGCATCAAAACCCAAGGACAAACTTAAGTTTGGTTTACACAGGCCCAGTGGGAAATGAACCCTGCTACTGAGAGCCAGGGGAAGTCAAAGTGTCAGACATTCTCAAAACAGCCTAAATGGGATTTAGATGAGGTTTAGTATGCATTGGAATAAATTTCACCATAGTTTGAGGAATGGAAACATTTCCAATAAAAAACAAACAAACAAACAAACAAACATAAATACAGACTTAAGGCTTTCTGGAGCTATGAAAGCGTCTTGAATAGTTTAGAGCAGGATGAAAATAATAATACTACATCCCAATATCCCCCTTTTTTGAGTGGGAGATTAGGATGGCTGGACATAAGAAGGATGGGAAGGATAAATCTTCCTGAACTTCCTCACTCAGCGATGCCAAGCTCTTACAGAAGGAAGAGATTCCTCCTGACTCGTGTGGGAGCTTTGCTTGATCCACGATGGCAGAACCAGCCCATCCCACACCTTCCCTGGAGTCATTTCTCACACAGCGATGACATCTCTCTTAAACATGAACCTTTGGCATTTCAATAACAGGCATATTTGGCTGGTGAAAAGCTGTGGTCCAAATAAAATGCTTTTGGACCCGAGAACCGTGATCCAATCTCTGGCCAAGGATTTAATGAGGAAGACCAGGTTTGGCAATTCTTCACAGCCCTGTGAGAACCCTTTTCTGAGCACCCGGCAGAGTGTGACCTTTTAATTAGGGCAGTCACCCGCCACATACTTCGCCATTGTCCTCGAATTCCCTGACTTCCCTTATTCAGCCTCAAAAATTTCTCTCGGCTTCCATCATCATTATTCCCTAATCTACTAAACACCAAACACTTATTTTTGTTTCTGCATCTGAAAGCACTTCCCCAAAAATGCTTTTGCCAGAAATCACAACTTCATCCCAAATGTATGCATTTCTTTACAATAGTTTCCATTTCATCGCTTCTTACTTCATCCCAACCTCCCTTTTTTTTTTTAAACCCAAATCAAGTTCATTTGATGCCATAAATTTACCATCCGTTCCACTTTTACAGGCAACAAGAACAGACTCAAAAATATTCAAGAGCACCGAATAATTACAGACTCTAAAGAACTCAAGATTTCAGAAAGAGAAAAAAACCTAATGACACTGTTAATTTTTATACATATGCCTTTAGAATTAGCTTGTATTATTCAGTATCCTGAAGAAACCACAAAGTAAAAAGCCTTCATTAGTCTCCTTTCTCTCCCAACAAGTTTAGGAAGAAGGCTGCTCCGTAAGGGCAGAGCTACTTTCTGCCCCCAGCACCTCCCCCCCTTGACTCAGTCCAAACAAGAGGCAAAGAATCTCAAATCGATCAGGAATCTCAAATAGATGAGGCCACAGTCAGAGGACTGCTCTCTCCCTGATGGATAAGCCATTACATTTTAACGCAGCAAGGGAAAGAAAGAGATTTTATTTAATTTTCAGGAGCAAGGTAAGCCATGTGCTCAGAGATGAGTGGTCAGAGCTGTCTCAGATGTTTTCTCATTCCTACCTTACCAACAGTTGGCCAGCAAAGCCATCCAAGAAAAACCAGAGGAAAGTAAAATTCTCATAGTCCCCCTGACCTACTACTGACTGCCCTGAGCTTCCCCTAGCTGAGGCATCAAGTCAAGCCCACAAGAGAAGAAATTGGCCTCTGAAGAGGTGAAATCCAGTTCAACATCTCCTCCAAGTGATGGGTGGGTCGAGTCCAGAATAACTAACAGTAAGAGCTGGTTAGCACTCTCTGCAGGACAGAGTTTGAAAAGGACCTCCATCATTAACAGCCTGTAATTAAAAAAAAAAAAATCTAAGTGCTTATACCAGGCAGCTCTGGCAACTGCCCCACATCCCAAACCAAATATATGCACAGCTCTATATAGATCAGAATTTGCCTCTTCTGGGTTTTCTTAGAGCTCTGAGAGATAACTCTCACTCAAATTCATGGGCTGGCTGGGAAATGCCATAAAGTCACCTTATCTTCTGAAGAGCAGTGGTTTTCTGGCAGCTGGACATGCTTTCTTCTGTTATGATATACAGCTGTTCTCAGAAGCCTAATGGGTAGCTCCAACATTAAGTCCAAGGGGCCCAGACAGAAAAAACAAACACCCTGCAGACTCCAATTCCCCTCTGCTGTGATTGTGTTTTCCACAGACAAAACTGCCACGAGAACAAACATCGCTGTTGCTGCTGCTGCTCCAGGTCACTCACTCTTAATAGAGTGGGACTGTATATATTATTTATGTATATAAATATACATTTGTGCGTATATTTATATTACGGCTTTTAGATGTAATAAAGAGGGATTAAATAATTCATTCTCCACTTCTTAAACGTGAAGAGAAGCCTTCTGCTGAACTTAGCACAGTCTAGAGCTTGCCATGAACTTCATGAACACACATGAGAAAAACAGAGAAAGAAGGAAAGCGGAGATGAGGCAACAGAGTTTCATCTAACAAAACCTCCTCCTTGCACCTCAGAGTTTACCTTACAAACCTCAACATACACTATCAGCACCCCCAGGACTATTTCCCTTACAATAAAGTCATTTGAGTCCAGCAACGGGAACACAACTCGGCACTTTTACCTCCCAAGCACTTCTCCTAATTACAAATTAATGTTTTAAAAATAACTTACTTATTGAAGCCCTCAATAAAGCAGGTAACTTCTCCATTCTTTTACAGCACATTGCCAGTCTAAAATATTATTAGCAAACAATAGCAACACTTCTATTTTCCTATATACAAATTAAGGATTATGAATTAAGAACCATAAGCTCTTTAACATCCTTATTTTGACATAAGAAACAGAAACTATTCCTTTCCAGAGGATGTCTGTTTTTAGCCTAATTCATCCAGATGTTAAAGCTGATTGTACCTGCCTTTGGGCTGAGGGAGACAGCAATGCAATATCCAGTTACTACAGAACATTCCACTGGAATAAGAGAAGAAATACCAAATATATAAAGACATATTACATTAGACGGGTCCATTCCTTTGGCAAGTGCTGCATTTGAGTATTTTCCCATAGCTTTCATTTGGGCAGAATTCATAAGCATTTATTCTTAATCTCATTGGTTTCCATAACAAACATTGAGAAGCTGTATTAGTAGTTAAAAATAATCTGGAAAAGTAATCTCCGAGTTCTGTTAGCACAGGTTTAGCAGCAGAGTGCAAGTTGCTTGGGACCATGGGCAGAAACAAAGCACCTGGTCTGCAAAGAGCATTCGGACACACTGCAAAGTGACAGAGACGCTGGAGGAAACAGACTGGGGAAAACAAACTTATTTCATTCTGGGGAACAACAGTGCCCAGAGCAATAACCAGAGAGACTTAACAAAGCAGCTGATGCCAGGGCAGTCTCTGCTCCTCTGGCAACAGGGGAGTAATGCCCCAGGGAAGCAGAGGTTTCATTTAGAGAAGCACCTGGTGAGCATATTAACAAGAGAGAAAGTAACACTTCCCGGCGGTTGGTACCCATCCAAACAGAGAGGTGTGAGGTTTTTCAGATATGACTTCCTGCATCTAATCTGTTCTATAGAAACTTCCTCTTTGAGTTCCCAAATGGGTCACTTATAACCTGTGTTTCACCATCAGCCTCGCCACTGCCTACGCCGGAGGACCATGATGTGCATTTCTACCAAGGTAACTATTTTATTGTAAAAGTGTCTAATGGGCAGATCTCTTAACTCATCTATTTGATATAGACTTGGCTTTTATTTATTTTGAATAACACATAACCTGCACACCCAAGGGTAGAGCAGAGCTCCTGTGCTCATAGTAGACTGATGGGCACACCAGAGGTGACGCAGGTGTGAGATCAGTCCCTCACACACTATAACACACTGGAAATTTTAGCATTTTAAAGATAAATTTTCTGCTGTAAATTAAGTTCCGCCCTTGCTCCACTTATTTGGTTACATTCACACATTTTCCTAAGAAAAACACCACCCTGCAGACTCAGAGATGGATGGATAAGCCCTGAAGTTCAGGCTGCCCTGTGTCATCACATGTGCCTAACGTTGTTTTCAACCCATGGTTAAACATTTCAAAATGCAGTTTTAATATTTTCCAAGATACATCCTGCTCCTTCCCCTGTTTTCCTGCGGCTGTCACAGGAGGGTGCCTCCGGATGGAGCAGATGGACTTTGGCAGCAGATGCTCTGGAAGACACTTGACAGCTGAGTCAGCCCTTGATGGGGAGGTGGGATCCATGGAAAACTGGAAGCCAATTTGGAAGTGTCCTATGTCACACCTTCTCCTGCCACCTCCACCAGCTCACGCCTGGGTCTGCACTCAGGCCATGTATCATCATACAAACTCTGCATTAGACCCTGTGAGGGCTGAGGACCTGTGGGGCATCCTCCAGCTGCTCAGGGACACACTCCAGGGCCACTGTCTGGACAAAGGAAAGCCTGCTTACAAAGAGAACTGAGCACAAACATCCAGACCATAATAAGGACACGGTCACCGTGGCCACCAAAGGTCTGCACTCAAGGTTTTGCTGAATCGCTCTCCCTCCCCAAACACGCACATTTATCCAGAGATGAAGGAGCAGTTACTTAGACCACAGATCAGCAGAATCACTGCTCCTACCACACTTACAGCAAACAAGGTACAACACAGAGTCACCAGAACGTTATTGTCATCCTTTCCTTGCATAAAGCAAATATAAAGACAGGCATCATGGCAACTGCTGAACCCCAGAGACAGATACTGCCACCTAAAAATACATGCACACACTCTGAACTGATGTTTAGCTTAGTTACCTCTGGAGATGGATGCACGCTCACAGTTGGTGTAGATAGTTCACATTTTCTGCCTCCAATTTTCTCTTTAGCTCCACATTCAGATCTTTTTTGTGGATACAGCTGGAAAGTCAGTGGAAGAGAAACTGCAAACATCAGACCCCGGAGTGTTTCCAATCCAACTCATACCATGTCAGAGATTTCCCCAATTTCACCCGGCCCCATCACACGACCGGGATGTCTCGGAGGCAGCACCAGCATCAAAGCTGTGGAGGTGACTGTCACAGAAGGCTCCTCTGCCCCACGGCTGGAAACTGCCCTTTGGTTTCTGGCATCCTGCTGTGCACAGCGTTACAGTGGCAGTGGAAAAGGAAGAAAAGCAAACAGCAGGCTTGGCTATTTCATTATCTCACCAGTCAATTATTAACGATGGGGTTTTTTCTGCCTGGCAGTTGGGCAGCAGCCATGACTCCCGTGTGGGCACAACTGAAAAATTCCATAAAGATGCCACTGAGGCCACAGCAGAGAGAGCAGGGGAGGCCCTCACCCCCCGGGACCCAACACATCCCCCCAGGGTGGCATCACCAGAGGAGCATCCCTCTCCTTGTCCTTCCCTGTCCCCAGCTGGGGTCACATCCCACTGGCCAAGAGCCCTTGCTCTGGGGCAGCTGAGAATCGCCACTAGGCAAAAGCTAATTAAATCCAGAGTAGTTAGATTTAATTTAATAGAGTAGTCAGATTTAATCCAACAATTTGATCTGATTTTCTTAAAAAACCTATGTACTACTTTCAGAGGCAGAGAGAAAAAAGGTCACACAATAAAAGTTAATACAGCTCAAGGAAACACTGAAGCTATGCTTTATACACTGCATGATTTTATGGTTTTTTTTAATTTTTTTTTGTTCATAAAACAGCACAGAAGGCACACAGACACAGAGATCGAGGCTTTCATCTATTTTGTGCGACTTTGAATCAGCTCAAGTCTCTGCAATAAATTCCTTCCTGTCTCCCAATGTATGCAATGGAGCCCGATACTAACGTTTTCTAACATCATCTGGGGAGATGAATTCCTACTCATTTCCAGCTGGGCTTAAAAAATAAGCCGATTTTATGCCACTGTTTTTTCCCCTCAAACTAAGCTGCCAACTGGATAATGCCACGCAAGCAACAGCTCTCTGTTTTGTCCTTATGTATTGTCTCTCAAAGGAAAACTGGGGATTCCTTCCATGTTTCCTCCAAAAATAACCTGCTTCGTTGTGGCTACCTTCAGTTTTCATGTGGTGGCCAAGAAGCAGACAACGATCCAGTGGGGACACAGATTCTGTCACACAGGGTTCAGGATCCATCCCCAATTTATGGCAGAGACAGAGGGGGTGGGGATGGCTGTGTTGGGAACATCTCAATTCGGCATCTCCCGCACAGGAGGGGAGGGAATACAGCTCTCCTCTGGTGATCCATTTAACCCATGCTCAAGGCTTCTCTGCAAGCAACCATCCAGGCTCCTCTTCACAATCCCGTACACAAATAGGCCATCCCTGAGCCTAATTTTTTTTGTTCACCAGCTCGTAATGTGATCAGTAACTCTCAGAGGATAGAGAAGGGCTCCCAGGAAGTTACTCAGTAACTAACTGGGTGTTTAGTCATTGCATTAAATATACTGTTTTCACAAAGCAGGGACTTGGTATCTGATGGAGTCAAGTGTTCTACAACAGGGGGTGAGGGGACCGTTCCCAATGGCCTGAGAAATGAGAAAAAAATAAAACTATCTTACTCTGCATGATGCCAGCTTGGAAGGAAAGAGACAAACCTGAGCAACTCCTACCAGGTCAGGAACAAACCTCTCATTGGGAGACAGAGCTGTCACCATGTAATCAGTCCTACAGGAATCATAAACATACCACAGGGAATAAAACCAAATGTATAGAAAGCCAAAGTCATCATTGGGGGAAACCATCAGGTGGAAACACCTGAGGCCTGAGAGGGTTAATGAATGCCCCAACTCCTGCCTCTCCCAGGCACAGAGAGAATAGCTGAATTTGGCAGCGAGGATATAATTTGGGAGAGTTTAGCACCGAGATTTGCCACAGATCTTTGTAAGCTTTGGCCGTTACATTACAATAAGATTATATTTTGTTTTTAAAGACATTTGAGCACATCAAGGTCTTTCTTTTACACCACACATCTGTCTCCTGACACTCTGGACAAGAACTGCACAGATACGGAGGTTTAAGGGTCCTTAAATGAAGTGTCTCTTGTATGTAAATGGGGAATAAATGACCCCAATCAGGATAAATCCATTAAAACCCCTGAGACTCTCGGGATCAACCACAGGGTCCCTCCTCAACGCGAGGGTGCAGAAGGCTCTGGAGGGTGGAGAGTGTCAGCCACAGCTCCCAGCAAATCACCTAAAACTCTGCAAAACAGCACAAAGCTGCAGGAAAAGGCCCTGTCAGCACAGGATCACGTAACCCAGAGCTCGAAACCAGACAAAGTTCTACTGAGAACTTGCAATAATACACAGGACTATGTATACAATAATAGCATTCACTAGTTATAAAATTGTATTTCAAATATAAATCACATGCCTCCTAACGCTCCTCCTTAAATTATAAACCAGTTGCCTTGTAAATAAGTGATTAAATATTATATATGGTCACAACTCTAATGATTTGTATCCCACAATGGCAAATTGTTCCGAGGTGGGTTCAGCTGTGTTAGGATCAGGGAGAGCTGCGCAGCCACGATCAGCTGCTGGAACCACAAAGCCTGGGCAGGGTGACAGCTCCTCTAGGAACTCAGCTCCCACAGTAAATCCGTGTTTTACAAGTATTAACAATTAGACCTTCCTGCTGCCTTTGCCTGGAAGGACTGTAGATTCAGGATGAAAAATTGCCCTTTGCTCTGCCCTGGGATTCAGCCACCGATCAGCACAGGAGGGACACACACCCCTGAGAGATGGGGTTAACACAGCCCTGTCCCTGTTTAAATGCAATAATATGTTTCATGACTAATAATGACTGAATGAGATGGGATGGAGAGACCCCAGAAAAGAGAATTTACAGCTGCTCTTGGCAATTAAAGACACTACAATACATTAGGATCTGAGAATATGACAGAACCAAGGCAGAAAACTTCCTCTGATGTCAGCAAAGCAGCACACCAGCCAGTCATTCATCACCTCTGGGAAATAAATCAAGTATCCTCAGGAGATCTATAAGTCATGAAAAAGCATGCTGAGGTTTGTCATCTATAAATGTACACGGTAACAATAAACAGGGCCATGAGTAAAAACAATTCAAGGATTTTGTAAAAACAACAGAGTTGAATTCATTTTAACTATCCTTGAGCTCCTCAATGTTTAGGGTACATTTACATCATGTTTTTAAACTCTTCTTCACAGCCAGAAACATTGATATACATGGATTTCTTCATTGAGAGCTAAGGCTTTCAGGGAATTCTTGAATTTTTACAGCTAAGGCTTTCAGAGACACATAAAGTCTCGCAATGCTCATGATAAAGATGCCTTTCATTTCTGAACACTGCCACAGCAGAAAATTGCTTGGAAATAGAAAATTAGGATTAAGGGCCAAAGCTTGCCTTTTAATGCTATTTTCCAGATCTCCTGCCTAATCTGTGCATTGTGAGGTTGTGTTCTGTGCTTGGGTGCAGCTCCTGAAGGCAAGGACCGATAACTCCTCATAGACCATAGAAAACACCAGGGATCACCAACAAGCAGAGGAGGTGTCTGCTCAGTGCTAATCAGTGCCTCACACACCATCAACTGCACTACAACGATCACAAATTGTAGAGGTATCAGATAAACACATAATATTAAAATAATTTCTCAGGGCTGTGAACGTCTTTTTTTCACACAGTCCCAAATACATCAAATTAGTCGCTGGTTACTAAGGTGAGCCCCCTAAGGCAGCAGGATAAAGTAAATGCACATCTACCTGGGGATCCCTCACCCATCTCAGGCAGGTAAAGAGCTATGGGCTGCTGGGAGCCCCCTGACCCACCTTCCCAGCCTCTTGGGTGAGGTGTTGGGAAGTGAAATCCAAAGGGGGAAGTGACACAAACAGCAAATGCTACCCATAAAAACCGCCGATCGCCCAGCGGGCTGTTACCTTTCGCTGTTATTTTCATTACTTGGCATCAGCTGGGATACAGATGGCTGCTCAGGGTTAGTGGCTTCAAAAACTAGGTCAGTGGCAGCACAGATATAAAGTAAAAAATAAAAATCCTGGGTTTTACCCACAAAAACCATCCAAGTAACAGCAGCCAAATAGACAAAATAATACCCCTGAGAGACCTCATCAATCCCAGACCTCACAGATGTGGCTGCTGTACCTCAAAACCAAGCTAGCTCCTGGGGCACAGGACTCAGGCAGTGCTATTAGACACACATTCTTTTAGCATTTCCTACGATTCAGTAAATTGCTTGGTAATAGTTTGTAGAAGAAAGATAACACAAAGGCAGTGCCATTGTTCCAAGTCCTACAGACGTACCCTGGATCAGAGAGAGGTCCCCATGTTCCTTCAGCTCCTCATCAGATACACAACATTCTGCAGCCACAGAAACCTCCAGAACTTCTCTTTGCTTGGGCTCCTTTTAAGGCTGGTTTCCCAATTCCTAGCAACGGAAGCAGCTGGGGGGTTTCTGCTGCAGGAGGAGCAGAAGCAGAGGCTGTGTGCCAGGGAATGCCCAGCTGCTCACAATTACCTCCAATTGCCCCCTGGCAGCACAGCCTGATCTTAGTCACCCAAACCTTCACTGGGAGTTGGGACGGAGTACGGTCACAGGATTTCTCCCTGGTAATAATGGTAGATCTGCAGGTGAGAATACTCAAATCATATTTGAAAGCTTCATTAGAAAAAGAAAACAGTATTTAGCTGAACAAGGTTCCCAGCTGGAACCACGTTGTAAGCACATTTAAATGCTGCTCCACCAGCATCTGAGCTCTTTGAACCCACGGAAAAATCTTTAGAGAATACCATATGTGGTATCACACAACACTGGGACATCTTAGTGTCTGAACCAAGGGGCTGTACCAGCCTGGAGGAGCAGGTTTAGTTTTACTGTGTAAGACAGTTTCTCAAACCGACTGAACTTCATTTTGTATAAGCCACAGATTCCAGCCATCCCTGGGCCTCAGAGCGGAATCTGCTCAAGCCATTTAAATGGAAATGCAGCCCAGTCCCTGTTGCTGCTGAAAGGAGTGAGATTGTCTTCATCCTTCTCTGCTGAGATCGCCTCTGTCCTTCCTTCCCTGCTGAGATCAGCTTCATCCTTTCTGCCCGCTTCTCTCTCCCATCCCGACACTGGCCTTGCTGCAGCTCCAGTGCTCGCGGGACTCTGCCGGTGGATTCCCTCTGCTGATCTGGCAGGAGCTGCTCAGGGCTTGTATTTAGTTTTTCTGCTGGTTTATTGAGCCAAAAGAGTGCAGTGAGGACCGGGGCGAACACGGGGCCGGTGGCAGGGGAGAGGAGGGGAGCAGGTGAGGCCAGCAGCATTCCAGCACCACCGACCGTCCCAGCAGCGCCCACTCTGACACAGAAATTCATCCCCAGCCACCTCATCCTCACAGGGTCAGCGAAGCCAAGCTCCCTTCTGCATCAGACAGAGTTGGGGTGCAAAGCACTTAAAGCATTTAATTAGGGCTTGTCCCTCCAATCTGTGCTCCCCGGAGCCGATGGCCTCGGTGGTGCGGTACCCGAGATGCCAACCTGCATCCAGCAAACAGAAGCTCAGCAGGAATCTGCTGTGACTCTGACACGATTCCACCCAAATCCGTGGCAAAACTCTCTCTTTAAATTGGCAACATGAAAGGGCATTAAAAAAAACCAAATAGGACATTGTTTCTGGAACGTGTCACTCGTCTGAAGTAGTACGTTTTATTTTTTCACAGATAATTATAAAACTCAGATTTAAATGAAACTTTTCACTGCATTTAAAAAATTTGTTCAGGGGTCAAACAAACATATCTAAGTATTAAAGAGCAGCGCAGGATGCTAATAAACAACTCCAAGGGAAATGGTTATCTATTTGTTTACCTTTTAAGTGTTGTAAAATGTGAGAAAGTAAGAAGAGAGGGACGTTATGGCTCCCTGGGGACAAGGGACCGGCTGAAGAGCAGAAATGCCAGCTGCTGCCTGCTTTTGTCATCAGGTATGTGCTCCTCTCTTTCTGCACTTTGAAAAATAAATAAATATCCTGGGCTTCTGGTGGTTTGTCGATCCAGTTACACGGCAAAGGCAGCAGCAGGCTCTCTGCTTTCTCTCACAACACTCCAGCACAATGGTGGCTTTGTCCCAGGGAGGTTAAATAAATAATGTAGCCATTAGATGTCATAAAGAAAAGGAGCATTAGGCAATTAAATTCCAGATACGGTGCGGGGCAGCTCTGCCACCCTCCCAGATAAACCTCCATAGAGCAAAGGAAGCCACGGGCTCTGGCAGAGGCTTGGGCCAGCAGCAGGCGGGTTTTAAAGGCAAAAATTACACGGGGTCAACAAAGATACAGAACGTGAAGGGTGTTAAGCACAGTTCAGCCCAGAATAATGACTGATAACAGGTATTTCTTTCTCATTTGCTTTTGTTTACTGCAGTGGAGCTTAAAAACGTATAAAGCCAGCAGTATCTGAACTAATGTCTCTTGAAAATAGCTTTTGAAAAAATCCGTCTGTCTCACAAGGCAACTCGAGCCCACGTATTTTCACAAGTAAAAGCAATATTATTCTTAGAATCAAACACTAAAAAGAGTTTCAGAGATCTCCAAGCAAACCTGGCTCATTAATCACATAACTTCACATTTGGTAAGCACGCATTTGGCCAGCAGTCTGGAAATGCCAGTTAATCATTTAAATTCTGGAGTCTCCCTGAGCTTCAGAAGGCACTGGGATGAGGGAATAATACACAGAGCCATTTTGCATTTAAGATTAATAC
>BJBW01003229.1:0-74023 GCA_004320125.1 Scolopax mira | reverse complement strand
GCTTCAGCAGGGACCTTCCCAAGGCTGCATAACGGGGAAAGATTACCCCAGTATGTACCCAATTTGCTATTTATAGAGGCAACTCTGAGTTGGCTCTGAAACTTACGGTTCTTGGTTTCCTCTCTCCCCCCAAATATTATGACATCTTACTAGGGAAAATGTCTCAGATTCCCAGTGTCTTCCACTTTAGCCATGACAGCAACCACAAACGCTCCCATTTATAATTACAAAGCCACAGTTCCACTCACTTTGAGTTCATAAGCTCTTTTTGGCAAATACAGCAACTTCTTATGGGGAATGTACGTATTTTAGCTTCTCTGATATGACAACACAGGCCATGAACCACAGCCTGAGGATGACAGAAATATTCTGATTCCATAAAGAGAGGGAACAATTCATTATACTTGCAGAGTCTTTGGTTTTAGCTCTTAGAGATAAAGCAACTACTAACACAGGCATGTAAAATGCATGGAGTAATAAACAGACACTTTAAAAATTTTCTTAATTTTCATTTTCAAGTTCAAGGTCAATCTTCAGTAATTTGCAGATAAATGAGGCTACAAAAATGTTCCCATTAGTACAGTTTGAATTTAGACAGATTGTTCATGATTTCCAAATAAAACTAAGCCGTCTTTTTCAAACACCATTTCTCTGCACAAATTATATAGCTCATTCTTTTCATAAGGCATGTAAACCAGATTTCAGCTCAAACATTAAAACATTTTAAGCTTGGGTGTCAGAATTAAAAACACAAGTAAAAGGTTTGCAAAAAACCATACCTAAATTGCAGAACAAAAGTACACACCAAAGACATAACAACGTACACACACAGAGATATGCACATATGAATATGTATGTATATGAACATACTAGGAAGATCAAAAAAATCTGTTTTCTGTTGGGTATGTGATTTCAGTCATTTAGCTAACAGGAATGCATTTCTAACCCAGTACTAATATATTGCTTACACAACAATTATACTTTCCTATTTTTTCAGTACAAGATCCTTTCTGTCACAGTAAATTTGTGTTTTTCCAGTCAATGTCCTACAGTAATAGTGAAATGATGAAATACATTAAGGAAGCATAAGGGACAAGGTGAAGGAATGCTGAAAAATAAAATTGCACTCAGTCTTTGAGAAGACGAAATTGCCTAATGATGTCTATTGGCAACTGTAAATTCTCTCCTTTATTCAATGTCTGCTTTCTTTTGAGTTATTCTATTTCAGTAGAAGAAAATGTATTTTACATGTATATAAACATCAGAGGAAAATCCAAGCTATACATTGTGTTGGAAATATGGAAACATGACAAAGTAAGTTTATTTCTGTTTTAAGCCTGAATTCGGGTAAATCATAAAAACTCATCAGATGTTGGCAAATCATTCCAGCAGAAAGTGTGTTGTTTCAGTGGAGCTGTAGAAATCCCCATGTGCAGCCAACAGACATTGAACAAATGAATAATATCTTTTTGGAGAAAATGACATTTCAAAAACCCTGTCATATAAGAAGACAGAGATGTACACAGCTCCTTTATCTAAAAGTCTATGTCTTCTAACATGGTTATTTTATTTTCTGTTTTTGAACTGTTTATATTTGAAAGATGCTACTCAAAGAACAGACCCTGTAAATAAGACTCTTTACTCTGAGGAAGGCCGCCTGGAGTGAAGATATTCAAATGATTATTTGAGCTTGCTTCTTTCACTAAAACCAGCACAGGAATCTATTTTTAGGACTTAAAATTGTCATAGGTAGTATAGACTAGATTGTGTCAACCTTAATTATACAGAGTGGTATATTATTTTATAAACAAATTAGTTGTTTTTACTGGTGGTTGTCTCTAGCAGAAAGTAAAGAAAGCATAAAAATAACCCTATCTATGTACAGAGGCAGTATCCACATCTCCACACCATGCTTGTAGTTTTATTAAGGTCATTGCAAGCTTATGCATCAAGAACTAAGAAGCCACCTAAGACATAATTTCTTTTCAGTTACCACCTAATGATTAAGAAAAGTAATGTGTTATATGAGAACAGTTTGCAAAATTGCTTGTAACTAGACATGGTTTGTATCACAGAAGTCGGATCCAGCCTTTGAATGCCCTCAAGTTAATTTTCAGGATATAACCAGGTTTATGGGATCTTGAAGTGGCTCAGGAAAGTCACCATGAGCAGACAGAGAGGTGGGGCAGTCAGTCTCCACCACTCCACAGCTCCCACCCTGACAGAGGATGGGGTCAACATCAGCATGGTCTGTAGTATTGCCCAGATAATGATGTACCGAGGCCATCTCCTGCTAACCCTCCTGTCACATCTCATGCTCCGAATACAGGACTCAAAACCTGCCTCCCTGCTGAAATAGCAGCCAGGGCTATATCTCATACCGATGCTCTATGCAACACAGGCTTGCATCTGGTGTGTGACCCGAGCCATCAGATGCATCACATCGTTACGAAATAATTTCTTAGTCAGTAAATAATTTCACTGCCAAGACTCCTTTGTTCTACTCACCCTAATGTGGTATCCACCTGTGGAGCAGCTTCTTACACAGCAAACCTTCCCTTTTTGCCTTCCTTCAAAATTCCCTCTACCCTTTCACACATCAGCATCATTCATGGCTTTCTGTAGCTTTCCTGTATCATATGGGTTTATATACTGTCTGCCAGAAAATCCTGTGAAGCAGAAGCAGGTTACAAGTCTGGCACAGACCTGAAATGGTTCATCTTCTGCTCCACACAAATAATGCAGGATCCTGAACAAGTGCACTCAATTAGGTCAGTAGACATCCGTCAACAATGCTATCCGTTTCTAAATGAATACTGCTGAGCTGCTTACAGCCGCTGCTTATTGTTAGAGCGAGTCAAGTCCCTTCCTGTGCTATGATGCTGCCAGAAAGTTGGCAGAGAGCCACAAGTTGGAAGGTCATACACAGACTGCTGTTGTCTTACCTGTAAAACACTATCATCTTCAACATTTTTTATTTCTTGTACATAAATGTGCAGCACAAGATCAATTACCAGATAAGAAGCTGACCTGCAGAAAGCTTAGCACAAGTTCTCTGCTTCTTTTTAGGACATCTAAAAATAAATATTTGTTATACATACACTATTGTATGCAAAAATCTCGCACTGGCTCTGGATTTCAGGTTGCCTTTGTGTCAGAATAATTAATAAACAATTCCCTATGGCATAGACTTTTACTCCAAGGAAAGTTTTAAGTACTCACACATCTAGCAGCAAGTTATTAAAATGATCCTAACAAGGATTAAATTAGGAGTCAGTCACAAAATTCTATTTATACTTATTTGCCTATGTGTAAAAAGGACTTCTTGCAGTTCATACACAGATTTTTTTCCCAATGTCATCTGTTTCTTATGAACAACTTTTGAATAGTTGTTTTAAATGTCCCTCTAAGGATACTTGTATATGTCTGGTGGGGGAGGCAAATAAATTTACCTCTTTTATTTTCATAAACAGACAAACTTGCAGAGAATATATATTATTACTTCTACATTGAAAAGTAATATGTTGAATTAATTCCTGGTCTTTATTACACTGAACAATTATATTTCTTTTAGCTGTATATTTATAATAGACATGGAGTACTATGATGCTTACAATGCAATTAAATAAGTTTTGCACAGAAAATCAACTATATCTGATCAAATAAAGTTAATTTTTGGAGCTGTTGTTGGAATTATGGCTATTTTCATGTAATGTTAATGACTGCTTTTTTCCCAAGTCAGTCTGGGCCTCAACATAATAAAATAGCATATATAAAATAACTAAGTAGCCAGAACCCTACCTGCCAGCTAAGACTAGAAACTTCAAGTAAAGTCAATATGAAAGCGACTGTTTTTAATACCTAAATTCTGTCAATACAGAAAAAAAAAGTAAAACTAAGTAATTAAAATGTTAATATATTAAAAAGCTACTGTATGACTTAACTATATATAACCAATATATATAGTTAAAAGAGATTTAGTGGAGGCCACCCGTGTGTCTCTTTCTGAGACCTTTGAGTTTTAGGAAAGTGAACTCTTTAAATGAACTCCATGGGTTTGACTGTACATACTTGAGACCCCTTATGACTAAAAATGCAGATTCATTTGTTCATTTCCTGGTTTACATTGCTATGAACTGGACCTCTCAGCATCTAGTCTCATCCTAATAGCAATGCAGAACAGGACATACACAAGGAGATAACATAGGACTTAGTAAAATCCAAATGGCATGAATTTTGGCATATGTCTGCGCAGTGCCACTGTTTCAGACAAATGACATCTGAACATCCTACAGTGTCTGCAGCTGGTTTCTACAAGACATGTTTCTGAAGGCACTCAGCAGCAGCTGCCTGCTGTATTCAACATGGAACATCTGGAGATCCTCATATATTCAGCAACTGATGATATTTAAAGTGCAGCGAAGCATTGTTAGGTCCATCCTCACTGGCGCTTTGCTCCACTAATTGACACAATTCTTTGTTTTCCTTCTGTCACTTTGTCTGATGCTTTTTGTAACATTAATGGTGACTTCTTTTGTGGACATTTTCTGTGGGTCCCATTTACTCTGTGAAAGTTTTAAACAGTACAGTGAGTTCCACACTGACAGCACAAAGAGTCATGTACAATTACCTCCTAATATATAAAAACACTTCTACTTAATAAAGACTCCAACATTCTTCATGCAGCACTGTGACGGGGAGCAACTTTCTCATTCAGCACGGACACAAGCTTTTGTAACTGCCATAAGGCCTGTGGACACCAGTGGGCTTTGGATCAACTCTCTTGGCTACCATTAGCATCTCTGCAAGTGTGTATTCTGAAAGTGGAGCAAAAAATCTGTTTTCAGTCCAGAAGTAGAAATTAGATGTTCCTTTTGATGTCACTGGGAGTTGTGTGAGGATAACCTGAGACAGAATTTCCTCTATGTTTCTTAAGTGAAAATACAATTTCAAAATAACACTTCTGCTTGCATATAAGATGCAAGTACAATATATACCTTTCAGAGCTTCATCAGATTACCTCCAAATATTCAAAAAAAGTCAGTCCATCTGAGGCACGCAGGTGCATCCCTAATTTAAATTTATCCTTCTCCATCACCTAGTCTGTCTGCTTGTTGCCATAAGCAACAAACTATACTGCACAGCAAACTGGCTGGGTCTAGCAAAGGACACTCAGAACCTGACTGATAGAGACACAGAGCTGAGTTGGGTGGCTTTGATTATTGCATTTCCAGTGTTTCATGAGACACTTTGTAGGTGTAAAGAATGCCAGGCAAATTAGGCATCATTTAAATGGTAATGATGCCAGATGCAAGAATGTCTGGTAAGCTTCCACTGACGTGAGTGGAAGGTACATATTTATTTGCGAGCAAAAGCTGGTGTTTATTTGCTGGCGTGTATTACTGCAGATTTCTGCAGCCTGAATACATCTGCTCCTTTGCTATCTCTTCCTCAGTGCTCCTGTTCACAAAAGGACTCTCCAAAGACTTTACATCTTATGAAAATCAAACCACGTTATTGTCAGTCAGTGACATAATCTGACTCTATCTTTGCTTTTGGGGTGCTTGGACACTCTATTGCCTTCACCACTAGGACTCCTTTCATCAGCAGCATATTTTACTTCCAAGTGGTTTTGACATGACCCTCGTGAGAGGGTACTGAAATTTCCCAACTGTATCCCAGGTCAAACCCTTTCGCTTTTGACACCACAGCTTGTACCCTGTCAGGTAACCCATGGCAGGGGTGAGGCAGGAGGACGCTTTAGAGCTGGATGCCAGAGAACATGAGAAGCAGAGAGGTAAAGCAATCTACCCCCTGCTGCCCTGCAGGTTGATAGAACCCAGGTCTCCCGAGAGCACCACGTGCTGCATCGTGTTGTATTCTACAGCACGCAGAGATAAAAGAAACACTGTAGTCAATGTGAATATTCAGATTAATAAAATGGGCACATTCTGAGATGGGGGGGGAGTCACATACTTAGATAATACACTTTCACTGCAGGAAAAGACTTTTTTTTTTTTTTTACTGTAAGAAGATCAGACAAATTACCTTCCTTTCTTAGGCACGTGCATTAGATGCATAGAATAATGGAAATACCCTATTTATTATCAGAAATTTTCTTTGCACGGGGTAGCAACAGTACAGGTGTATGTTACTGAATGTCTCTTAGCTAGAAAAAGGTGGAAAGATGAATTCAAAGCCATGGGGCCCCAAGTCAGGAACCTACACTTCACTGAGTAGTCCTTTACAGTTAACATTCATATTATTAATATGTTGAGGGAATTTGCCCATGCTTCCTAGTCAGTCTAAATACAGAAGTAACTTCTCAATCGCATATAAAATTAGACAAACAATTTTCTCCAACAATATGTCAGGTATACATTATAATTCTCAAGTGTGGCCAAGTCTTTTCCAATTTGGATTAATAATTATGTTAGTTCTGTTCAACTATATCTAATCTGACCAATTGATTTTTCTCAGTGGGCTAGTGGCTATGGCAGCATTTATGTTTTTCATTTACAGCAATCCTATGGTTATAGATGTCAGTGCTGTAGAATGCATCCCTGTATGTCTGGAGCTGCAGTATCTCATGGAAAGATACAGCAGGATCCATGTCAATGGGGAATATGTCTGTACTACAGCAGTACAAAGGATAAAGCAGTGAAGGTATAAAATAAACACACATGTTGCAATGTGTTGTTTGTTAGCAAGGTGTTCAATCCAAATTCCAATTTTCATTTGCTCAGCCCCCCTGGGTTTAAATTTTCCTCTCTCACAGACATGATTCACAAGAGGGGATGGCTTCTGATGGGATAGCTGCTGTGATTCAACCACACACCATGATGAGAAGTCTTCCTATCTGAGAAACCAAGGAAGCAGTAAACCAACCAGCCTTTGGGTGATTGACTTTAATCTGCAGCAGCTCAGCAGCTGCTACACAAACAGGGAGGCAGATGGAAACCCATGAGAGACAAATAGAGACATTTGGGCTTGGGCCTTGGGTTTCCATACATTATTGCTACACTGGGTAATCCTTTGACTACGTATACAGTCAGTGAGGGGGAGAAGGGAAGAGGATCTGATCCAAAGCCTAGTGAATTTACCAAAAAGACTCCCACTGATATTTTTCAGGCTTTGCATCCAGCCTTAAATGAACCAGAGTTTGTGCAGTGCACATAATTTAAGCAAAGCAGCAATTAAGGAAAAGCACATTCGCTTTCAAATAATTAATCTAAACAATTTGCACAATACATGTCACAGCTGGACTGAGATGAAAAAAAAATAAGCATAGAGTTTTTTGCTGTAATAGTATGTGTGTTACTCCAGTTGCCAAATAAAACATCAATTCTGTGGTCATTCAGGCGTGAGATGTTGTCAGAGGGGCTCGGTTCAATCATATTGTGCCTATGGTGCAGCCATTTTGCCTTACCCACAGTCTGACTGCAGCGAGGAAGATTGTCACAAAAACAAGTTTGACCTGGTTGAAGCTAGCGCTGAGCACCAGCGTACATAATTATACTCTTACCTCTGCTGCTCTGAAGCTGTTCTGTCTCTGCGTCCTAGATCCCATGCCATGGACCATGGGGTTCACACACTGAGGACCACCATTGCTCCACTTCTCGGTATTCAGCATTCCAGCTGGGGATGATGCTGTAGCTACACCCGTCTGAGCTGATTTTCCATCCTCCAGAACACCTAGGAGGGACATGAGAAATTATGCAATTAATACTGAGGACCAGTTTATAACTGTGCCTCTGGCTTCCCCCTATTTCACCAGGTTTTTGTGACAGCGCAAGTCATGGAAGGTGAGGTACAGGACTACGGTGAGAGCAGTCTACCTCCTTTCATCACCTTTATCCTCACACTCCCCATTATTTAACCATTCTCCTGTAGTTCACTGCTCCATGAAACACCAGCTCAGAAAATGTGGAAAATTGGTTGCTGGATGCAGCTTATCGCTAGCCTTTTGGTCACCTGTATATCTCCATTGGCTTCTCCACACAGGCAGCTGCTTGTGCAAGGGTTTAACTAAGGACCCAGAGGGGCTCCACTTAAATCGGTTTCAATTCTGGAAAATGAAGGGGTTATATGTGAGCAGGACAGCTGAGACTGATATGGATGGAGAGATTGCTCCATTTATGGCCTTCAACATTTTTAAAATCAGGAGTTGAGGAAAGAAATTCAGAAAAAAATATATTTCATACTATTTTGACTACTGATATTCAAATAAGTGATTCATTTGCTTTCTGCTCTAGCTGAGTAGGTAAAACACACATTGTACAATATGATAGTAGCCAGCCTAAGAGAATTTTCTCATCTTACTGGATTAACAAAAAAGAGTTGTCATTTATAGTGAGTGCAGAGCATTAAATACCTCGTTGCAATGATGGATTTGCAATCCAAATACAAAGAGAAAGTGGAATGCATGATTTGAGCTCTTAAATTTATTTACAAAGAGCTTTATGTTCAAATAGAAAAAAAACCCCAGATTTACTAACCGGCAATACAAGTATCAAAACTGGAGGATGAAGCAAGGAGCCACAGATATTAAGGTAAAAATAAATACAAAGAAAACTAATGACAATTCATTGCTACTTGAAGTGTGCGTTGTGTCAACAAAACCTTCTGCAGTGAATCAGGTGGGAATTCAAGCACAGTATTAAAGGCATTAAAAAGGAAGAAGAGAAAGTCCTGAATTACTTCCCAGAAATCTGTAAGAAAAGGTGATTTTTCAGCAGAAAGCAACATCCGTAGCAGCTGGCAATGACTGAAATCAATAAAGCCTCAATCAAATATTCAAAGTCTCTATATTGAAAATATCTAAAGTCGTGTAAGATTTAAGAAGTATAGATATGAACTAGTCACTGCATTTCCCTATGCAGTCAGAAGATGGTGTCTGAGTGTTCCTGAGACAGTTGACTTGCATTGGTGGTTGCTAAGAATAGTGCTAAATCATCTACTTTTTGATAGAAAAAAATATTGAGTTGGAACTTGACAATATTAAATTATAGTTAATTTAAAAAAAACCCAAACAACTACCAACAAGAAAACTTAAGTCTTTAGAAGCTGCCTTTTCTCTAGATATAACAGCTCTTGTTCTCTGATGTAAATCTTACCGTCCATGAGACAAAGGCAAACCTCACCTCTCATGCATCTCCTGAAAGTCCACACCTACTTGTGTTTTAGGTTCTATCTCTTCCTACCACTCCACAGTGCACGATGAGACAGAAAAATGGCATGGTGTGGAACGGAAAGTGGCACAATGTGTTATCATAGACCAAAACAACTGTCAGGGAGGGAGATGGAGAGGCAATTAGCCACTGTGAGTCCTCCTGTGAGTCAGGAGTCAGTCCATAGTGTACTGCTTCACCTTGCATGGAGGTATGAGAAGAAGTTTGAGCACAACTTTGAAAAGACAAAATGCTATGGGAATTACATACAAATTCCATTAATTGAATCTTGGAAGTTCCAAACATATACATATTATGAGTTTTTCCTTCTGTGGAGTCATTCTACTAAATTACATTTTCCATGTGTCCCTTTGGCCATCTGGCCTCCAAATTGGCTGGTGAAACAGCTGCCAGTTGAAAATTTGTTATTAAGCACAATTGCTCATGCATCAAATTGTGTTGCATCTTTTGGTCTTGCACAGAACAATTTTTTTTACATAATCCATTTCTGGAGCCTGAGGAAAATATGTATCCTAAAAATGGCATTTCTGGTTCATTTTTTGTCCTTTGTTAGTTTGCAGCCCAAGTGGTCCCAAATACTCGTGCATAAAGGTTTTTTAATTTATTCTGAAATATGTTTGCTATTCTGAAGTTAAGAAACCATTTTAGAATTCTTTTTCATTGGCAAATAGATGATTTAGAGAGTGGGCAACAGTTTAAAGACTTCAGTGACTTGTTCTTTATGTATGAGCATATGAGCAATTACAGTGAGAATGCCTGAGCAGTGGAAGTAAAAGCACAAGATTTGTTGGTACTTCATAAAGTGACACCTATTTCATAGACTAGATATATATAACACAAAATGCTGATTGCAAAACAGAGATTATGTTAAAAAAAAAAAAAAAAGATGAGGAACACATGGTTGCTTTTAAAATAGCAAATATTTTTGCACTGCTATTTAGGGTTTGCCACAGTAAACAAAAATGGAAGAGTTAACTTTCTTTTTCTGTACCATCTGGAATGTGCAAGCTAGCAGGGTGGCAATACTCAGGGTCTTGTCTCAGTGTTTTTTAAACTAAGCTAACTATGGAGATATTTATATCATCCTCACAGCATGGGTTCAGTAAATAACCTCCTCAGCTGTAGGGCTTCAGTAAAAATTTAAACAAACGGGTTCAGTAATTTTGTTTTCATTCTCATGTTCTCTGCCAGGGCAACTCCTGCCAAAAGCCTGTGAGCCTCCTGAGGCCAGGGAAAACAGCAGATCCCATCACAATGCTCTGTCAAACACATGGATTTTTATTCTTAAACGAACTGGCAAGCCTGGAATATTTTTACAGCTCCTTTCCCAAACCCTGAGTTTCTGAGTGATTATCAAACCCCCACCAATGTGATGGTGACCTTTCCCTCAGGAATGTTTGTCAGGGTCTGGGGGACTGCCAGGCTGCTCCCGTTACGGGGAGGGATGGATGACAAGAGGCAGGTATTTCATTGCACACAATCAGGTTAATTTATAAAGAAGATACACGACTTCTGTCTCAATGGATGCAGGGAGAACACCCAAGCAGCAGCCCCATTGCTCACAAATCCAAGTCTATCTTTCCAGCATGAAATGTCTTTAAAAGAATTTTCTCTGCCACAGCAATGCTTGCTGTCATCTTCCTTTTCACCAGCTTGCTGGGCTGCACAACCTGGCTACCTCTCACCTTTCTTTCTGGGCCAAGAGGCTGCCGCTTGACAAACATTTTTTTTCAGCAGTGCCAGGTAAAAAAAAAAAAAAAAGGTTATTTTAAATTGAAATCAATCCCTAGACTTTATTCATCCCCCAATGACGGAAGCAGTCGGACTGGCACAACTTGGGAGGGAGGACGGGAATGGAAACAAGCAGCAGAAAGCAGCTGAGGTTGGTGCGTGACCCAGTAAAACCAAACCGAACCAAACCCCGCTCACCCAGTTACACTCGTTCTTCTCACCGAGTTGCCTTGCTGAGCTATCCAAATCCTCTGGAGGTATATTCACATCGCTTCCAGCTACCCCTGCGCCAGGGCACACATGTTTGTTTCACCCATTTAGCCTGGATTCCCTAAAGATTCCCCTTGTGTTACAGGAAAAAAGACTCAAAAGACTTTTGAGTCTCAAAGACTCAAGATTTGTCTCAAAGACTTTTGAAGAAGTTGCTGTCCCGGAGTAAGATGTGATGTGATATGACAGACTGATTACAAATAACCTGTACAAAACCCCCTTTATTTCTAATATATATTTCACTAAGAGATATTAGAAAGAATAAGAAACTAAGAAACCTGATTATTTAGACCAAATGACGGCTGTTTAAGTAATCTTTCATCTTGTGTATTTTGAGATTCAAAATTTTAGTAAATTTTGAAAAAACAAATTTGCCCTAGTTTTTTTTTTTTTTTTTTTCCACAAAAATACTGACATTAGATTACTGCCTTCTGATCAAAATTCCTAAAATACATAAGTTTTGGAAAATTTGGATACGGACAAAAATCAACTATAGTTATTGAACTGTACAAATCAAAACTAAAAATTGGTATGCAGGATATCTGGGTATGTTTCAGCTGATCCACAAGTCAAAAGAAGAGCATTTAAGAACAGTTTCACAATTAAATCAGTAAGTAATGAAGAGAAAACTACCTAAAATCAGAGGTATCTCAATACAAGTATGAAGACAGAACAAATCTGCCTGAAATATATATCCTATGTGGAGAACAACAGGCATATTAAAGATACTATAAAGTTCTAGAAGAGGACAAATAGAATAGAACATGACAATTGTCACTACTAACACAAAAATACAGGCACTGGTATTTTTAAGTTGCTCATATAAACAGTATAAATAAAATTAACTCTCAAGAACTGCTGCTTCTGATAATTGACCCTAATGTTGAATATTCAGGCAGCCAATAAGACACCATGTTTTTCCAGTCTCTCTGGGATAACCTCCTACTCTCTCTGCCACAAATGTAATGAAAAATTCACTATGTCCAAGCAAACATCAACATTAGCTTTTAGAAGTAAGACTCAGAACACCTTCAATGCTTCTGTTACCCTAATTCTCTAAAATTGTATTTATTAATTTACCATAATTATTATCATCATGATATTAATCACAGGTAGGACATGACCATTTTGTAGAGAAATCGGACAGAGTTGTAGGCAGCAAACAGTACTGTCCAAAGGCATCCTTCAGTTCCTAAATGCCACTTAGAAATCTGAGTCAAATTCACCAATACCCTCAGAGAAAACTGTCCATGATGCCCTTTTCTCTCTGCTGGCTGTAACGCACTTATGCCCTGACTCCAATCTCTCAACATCTCCCTGTCTGCACTACTTACCTTCCTGGCAGGCTGCACCTTACTTCTCTAAGAGCAAAAGTCACCAAGTCCCACCTTCTGCCATGCTCTACAAGATCTCTTAATCTGTCCCAGCATCTATAATTTTGTCTACAAGCCTAATAATCTTTAAATTTTAATGAGTTTTCGGAAATTCCCAGACAGAAGCACCGCACAACTAAGATGCAAGGTACAGATAGGATTCCCTTACATATCACCAAAAATTAATTACATAAAACTAAGGCCACCCCTACAATGTTTATTTTCTGTAAGCACTAGCTACTTTAAAGCAATATATTAATAATACTAAAGTACATATGTTCTTAATACCTCAGGCATTTTGTATTTTAGGAGATACATGCTTAAAATTGTACTCCAAAAAGTTGCTTACAGACTTGCAAGCTTATAGACATTCAAAATAAAGCATGTTTAAATCATATTTTGAAACTCTTTAAAACCATTTCATCGGCAAGGAACAATATAAGAAAGATTTTTAAAGAACCATTTAGTAAATAAGATATTCATCACGGAGAAATCAAAGAAAATGTAAAACATGAAATGGAGATTTTAGACATGTATTTCTGATTTCTTCTTCTATATAATGACAACACTAGTTATAACAAAACCAAGGATAACCAACTCATAGACACTGCCATAGTTCTTCATACAGCCTGGTTACATCTAAGAATTCAAATGATGAGTATCTCATGAGGAGGAGAGGAAATTTTTACTCTTAAGACTGATCTTTCTAATCAGATTTTAGTATAGAAATGAAGATGATGTGAAGAGGGGGAAAATGACATAATTAATTCCAATTGTAGAAGTAAAACTGGAATAAAAAGCAAAATAGAGTGATGGGTCAACAGCTGGAACAGAGAGACAGGGGAAGAAAAAGGGAACCAGGGCATCAATTTTGCGTATGACAAAATATAAAGATATGACTTCCTCAAGGCTTTTTGCCACATCTTATCTATGTACTAGAAAGCTGATCTGTCTTTGCTAAAGATCAGATATGGGAGAAAGGAACAATTAGGGGTAGGCCTTAATTATCAGGTCTAGAGGAAACTTCTCAAACCACAGGCAGTCTGGATATCTTTGCATAGACCTTGTAAAAGGGCAGTATCTTAATTAGATCCAAAACAGAACCGAAAGTTTCTGTAACTAACAAAAATTAGCAATGCTGCAATAGCTATTGCTGGCAAGAAATCTGGGAGGGTTATGAAACCTTGTAATACAGAGGTGAAGTTAACCTTAGCCAAAAGGATCAAACCTTTCTGGAGAAAATTATTCCACATGTGCTTGCCACCCGATTTTAAAAACAGCAGGTAGTGGCCACAGCGGGATGTGAATTCTGAGCCAGGCAGTCTATAGATCTGAGCAAATACTGTGGACCCCGTGCCTTCACATGCTCTGCTATTGAGTAACGAGTAGCTGTTGATTAGTAAGCTAAATTTGTATCTTCGGAATTGACTGTGAACAAACCAGTAAGGTTCAATTTTCTGGTTCAGTAACACCCTTTTTTTTTTATTTGTTGTGGCTGTTATCTTATTAATAATGTATAAGATATTGGTTTAGAAAATGCTTGCATAGTAAGATACTGCACTGTAGGAATGGACTCTGAGAAAACTCACAGTAAACACGCACGGACAATGTCTCCACATCACGCAGTTGCTTTCAGAGGAAGTCTGTGTTTGTTACTATCACGGAGTTTCTTGCTTTTAATGCTACAGACTGCCAAGTACAGAGAACACTGAAACACCTATTTTCTATACCTGTTTTCCTGATTTGAAACTATTAATGTTTGGGAAAATGACATATCTGCAGGCCTGAGTGCGCGTTACGTGCTCCTGCTGCAGAAGTAAAAGACAGCATGGATCCTATAGAAAATTAATAGAGTGGAGGTTATGACAAAAGCCAAGCTTAAGTCATTTCCTCCAAGGCAAAAGCCTCAGGGTGAGGCCAGATGCTCAGGAAAATGGCAACAGGGTTTTTTTTTTCCTGAGAAGGCAGAATTCAGAAACTTTCAGCCATAGCAGGGAGTGAGTTTGTAAGCCAAGGTGAAGGTTCCAGAAGATCTGCAGATCAGAAGCAATGCTTCCTATTTATTGAATCAGCAAATACAGTAACATAATAAATTTGTTGCCCAGACATTCAGGGAATCCAGAATGATTTATCTGAACTCTAATGCAACAGGAATTTTAGATGGTGAGACAGAACAAATGTGTATTTGCATCTTCTACACATTCTGCATCAGACATCAAAATGCTGCAGCACCTCTCTTCAAAGATGGGGGTAGTGAGACACCGGACCAGGTTGCCCAGAGAAGATGTGGTTGCCCTATCCCTGGAAGTGTTCAAGGCCAGACTGGATGGGGCTTTGAGCAACCTGCTCTAGTGGGAGGTATCCCTGCCCATGGCAGGGGGTTTGGAACTCTATGATCTCAAACTAGAATATGGGAAGTTCCATTCAAATATGAGGAAAAACTTCTTTACAGTGAGGGTAACAGAACAGGCTGCCCCAGGAGTTCCCTTCTCTGGAGATTTTGAAGACCCGCCTGGATGCCATCCTGAACTCTGTGCTCTGGGCAATCTTGCTTTGGCAGGGGAGTTGGACTAGATAATCCCTAGAGGTCCCTTACAGCTCTGGCAATTCCATGATTCCATTTAAGGTTTCTTCCAACACAAACCATTCTATGATTCTATTCCACAGAAATGCTTCCCCTCATGGGCTGGGGACAAGGCAGGAGAAGATCTATCCTCTCCACATGAAGCCCTTCATGCCTGGCAGGTCCCTCCAAAGCTGCCTTTGCCCAGGCAGGGCTGAGCCATGCCTGGTGCAGCTGGGTCTGACAGGCATGAGGAAGAGGGGGGAGCCGTGTGCCTTCCTCCCTACCTCCGTGGGAAACTTGTTTGAAGCCAGATGGCCTTGGAGTGTAAACAGCCTCTCCATTCTCTGCTTTACCTTCAATGCTAAGGGAAGTAGGTGATAAATAAGAGGAAATTCTATATTTATGCAAGACGACAGGGCTCAGCTAATAGCTAGTAGCAGAAGGTAAACCAGACTCTGAGATCCTGTGTGGCCATTGGTTTGTCGCATTCAGGAGTTATGGAATTATGTTCTTTTGTAAGATTATGGTCTTAAATGTCAAATTCAGTAAAAAAGAACTGTGTCAATGAACATCTTTAATGCTTTTAAATTATTTTATACGCTTTGGAGTCCTGGCAAAACTGGGAGACCAAGCACTACATCTTCTAACAGTTTTGGGTGGGCAAGTTTGCTTATTTTCCTGTTTCCTGAGACTTCATTTCTGAGCATGAAACAAACAAGGGTTTGTTCTGTATTTCAAAACTCCTTTTACTACTGCTGTTTCGAAAGGAGGCAAGTGGTTCCTCTTTTTTAGATAGAAGGAATTTCTACAAAATTTGAAACCTGGAATTTAACATGCACATACATAAATAAGCATATGATAAATAGCTATGAAGTCTGATCAGATTTATTACTATACTATGAAGATTTCTACTAGACAGTATTCAAGGATTCTAGCAGACAAGTAGAATATAAAAAGGGCAGCATCAAAATTGCAACCTTGATGTTCCTTACATGGCCTATTTTCCCAGGTACAGACAGATCTTTGCGTATTGGTATATTTTGATTTCAAATTATAATACAGAATCAGGGCACAACTATCTTGGAAACAAACTTAACAGTAGTGCAAGCATATCTATGAAATGAAAGGTGAATATAAAATTTATATTTGTTCCAAATAGAAAAAGCACAATGCAACAGTCTTTAATGATGCGTGATCATGTCAAAGCTCAAGAAAAATAATACTACATGGAAAATAGATTCCAGAGCAGAACAGAAAGGGAAAATAGGAAAGGTAAACTTAAAAGAACTGTAATCAGGGTGCAAGGGAAGGACTTAATGGAAGAACAACAAAAGAGTTTGATAGAGGACGATACAAATTTTAGTAACTGGAACAAGAAAGAGGAACTAAATCATCACCATATTGTTTAATAAGAACTGGCAAAAGTTTGGAAGACATTGAAGACTTAATCCACTTTATATCTAGGAAAATCACAAGAAAGAATGGATTAAGCAATTTACAATGCCACATGATGTGCCAGAAACAGATCACTTATTCATCCAAAGTGAAAAACCAACATACAAATAGCAAACCTCTGAAGAGCTTTTCAGAATAGTGCATTTTAGGATGGGGAGTGCAGGGATCTGCTTCTCCACATGCAAAGACAGAAGCTATGTTACAGTACTGCCCACAAAAAAATCACCCTAAAAATTATATCCTCCATGCACAGTACCTTACATCATGGGTGTCCAAACTAAGTCAAGTCAGCCTGCTTTCCAAAGGTGCTTGCTTTTGGATCAGTTCCTGTCTGACTCTTTCCTTAAAATACAAAGAAAGAAGTTCCCACTATAGGAAAGCACTGTGTGAGATGGAAAACAAGCAGGAGACTCCTGTTCCTCCCTCAACCACTCTTCCCACAAATGCACCCATCCTGTTTGAAGACAGGTTCTGAACAGTGGCTTAGATTTGTAGATGTTCACGTGGTCTTTCCTCCTCCTTCATGTGGTCTTTGCTTCTCCTTCAGGATGTGGTAATGAAACATCACTCATGTTTCAGACTAATTTCCAACACAAAAATGGAAAGTATTATTATCATTCTCATTACCTAGATAATCACGCATGGAATTTTAAGATGAGTAGATAACATCATTTCTGATTTCCTCATACTGAGGAATAGCAAAAATGTTTAGGCAGACTAAAGAGAAATCCATGTGAAAGGCATCTGTATCTACATGAAACTTCAGTTTTGCTCACCAAGATCCAGCAGCTGGAAACTGAAGCTAAAGGTTCCAGGTAAGACCTTAGACAAGCATAATGAGTTATTAGCTATTGCCCCAATTTGCAAAGGTGTAGGCAAAATGTCAGACACTGAAAGCTGTAAATTAAGTCTGAATGTCCCAGATGTATGCTTCATATAGGAATTAATTCAGGCGAGACTAGTGGACTGTATGGACAGGTGAAATTTCCAGCCTTAGAGTCTGTGAGTATATAAAAGGATACTGATGGCTCTACTGGCTCACGATGTAACTGTCATCACAAAGTGCTTTGGCGTACGGTATCTGTATGCCTGTGAAAAAGTTACCACTCACCTTTAGTGTTCATCCTAAAATGAGCGCAGTAGCTGTGTTAAAACCTAATGTTCTCAGCCATTAACAATCTACTAGATAAATCCATGGCATTTTTTTCCATCTTCTCCACAGACAGTGCTAAACACTCAGAAAGCAGTTGGGCTCCAGCCTTATGCAAGGGGCAGAAATTCCTACCGTTAGCCCTGCAAGTCCTTAAAACAATTCCAATGGCCCACCTGGGAAACACTAGCAGTTTATAAGAGTGACAATCACAATGTTAGAGGAAACAAGGAGAGGACAATACCCTAATGAAACATACAGAAACATCATCACATGCATTGCTAAGAAACTGGGGGAAAAAAATAAAAATCAGTCAATCAATAGAGGGCTTGGCTGATTATTTTGCTCTTCAGTAGCTGGCATCCCCTGAAGAGGCTAGCCCCAGTCTGTGATCTTCCAGGAGAAATGAGAAACTCAACATTACTTCTTTTTCATCAGCGGCTTAAAACAGTAAGGCTCAGTCAAGCAAAGAGCAATGCAGGAACAATCTGGAGAGTTTGGGTGGATTCAGGAAAACCTTAAAATGGAAAATCCTGCCTCACAGCCTACACCTGACCATGCTAATTGGTAAAACTTCACTCCCTCATTACCTCATTTACTTTTAACCTGTATTTTTCCTAAACAGAAGAGAAAAGGCAGTGTGGCAGTCTAGGAAGGTAATTATGCATGTACTCAGATAATAAAATTGGGATAGGAACGCATGATTTATTTGTGTACAGCAAAGGACCAAGACACTTTTTTCATGCCAGGCCACTGCTGAGAAATGCACACAATCACACAGCTTTTGAAATATTATCTGCATAATCTAAAAAGAGTGCTACCTTACAATTAACTCATGGCTCTGATTATTCGGTTTCCGAGTCTTAACTATTACTTTATTTTCATTTAAGATAAACCCCAACTTTAAGTGTCAGATTTTTTTAACCTGAAATCAATTTATTTAATTTTTAAACTGCAGGAATACCTGAGGAAAAAAAAAAAAGTGGGATAAGGAGTATCAGTTCTATTTTTATTAAGAAATGTATTTCTACATCTGACTACAGGTACAGAAAAGATAGATGCTCTTCAGCACATACATGAAATATGTGCTCAATGTGGAAATTTTGGAAATTTTAATCAATGGGCAATAAGGTAAACTACATTCTGAATTGTGTTTTCGGTATGAAACACATTTCACCTCTACTTTGAGATTGGCAGGAGTCTTCACTTAAAGCTAATTAAATTTTTTAAGTGTTAGGTTTGAACTGTACATTGCTAAAGTGGAAAACACAGGGTAAGAACTGGCCAGAAAGTGTAAATTCATTCCTGAGGAAAAGAAAAAAAAAAGTAAATGTCCCGATTCAGGATACAAAGGACGAAGGGGAAACGGGGAGCTCTTTCCACAAGAAGAAGGATTCTGCAGAGCAATTTTCTTCTGAGCATCCCGCAGGCAGGAGCTGTCTTTGACAAAAAAAAAACCCTGCTCAGGTTTCCTGCTCAAACCCTTTCAGACACTCTCCCTCTCTCACCATCCCTCCTTCCCACCACCCAACTGCAGAGGCAGAGGGCAACAGCTCTTCAAGTAATCAATGACAGCCATTTGGCTCTCAGTAACTAAGAAAAATTTTCGCATGAAAGATTTGCAAGAAGGATTTTTTTTTTTTCTGCTGGAAAATTATCCAAGGAGAAGGTTCCAAATTGTCTCTCTTGCAAATCATCTCTATTGATACTCAACAACCTTTCTCCTTTCTGATGCTGTGACAGCTAGGAAAGCCTTTCATGTAATTCAAGTGCTCATGCACATTGCATTTTTAGTGAATTTACTTTATCCATGGGTAAATGACTATTCTGGGGTAAGCGACCAAGCCTAGTAAGTCTGCTTTGGACTGCAGGAAGGATTTAGCGAGACTGTTGGCCATTAGCTAAGCAGGAATTAATCAAAGACTAAGATACCCCGTGCAAAAGTGATCATAACACATTTAAATCTTATTTTTTTTACACTTTTTTCAGTGCTTTAAGAGAATCATAGAGGCAGAAAGTGCAATTCAGAGGCATCTGAGGAAGGAGCAAGCATCTGGAGAGCCCTGCCGAGCCCCTGCCCTCCCCTCCTGCCCTGAGACACCAGGACCTCTCAGAAGGCTTCATGCAGTACCTGAATGTCACTAACCACCTAACATTAAATGAGACTGAATTCTTTGCAGCATTTGAGTCTAATACACCTCACAAAATAGCAAGCTGAACACTTATAATAGAAGAAATGTTCTTATCTATCAGTTATCTCTGATACTTTTAATAAAATTGTGCTTGCTTGGACTCTTCCTTTTAATATGGAAGTTGATATTTATTTTAAAAGTATTAATTTAAAAATCACAGAATCAGAGAATGATATGGGGTTGGAAGCGACCTCTGGAGATCATCTAGTCCAACCCCTCTGCCAAAGCAGGTCCACCTAGAGCAGGTTGCACAGGAACGTGTCCAGGCAGGGTTTTAATGTCTCCAGAGAAGGAAACTCCATCACCTCCCTGGGCAGCCTGTTCCAGGGCTTTGCCACCCTCAACATAAAGAAGTTCCTCCTCATGTTTAGGTGGAACTTCTTATGTTCAAGTTTGTGCCCGTTCCCTCTTGTTCTGTCACTTGGCACCATTAAAAAAAGACTGGCCCTGTCCTCCTGACACCACCCCTTAAGTATTTATTGGTGTTGATCAGATCCCCCTCAGCCTTCTCTTCTCCAGATTAAAAAGACCCAAGTCCCTCAGCTTTTAGAGGTGATGGTGGGAGGTTGCTTAGTACGTTCCGATAGGCCAAATGAGTATCAGTAACATTTTTTTACTGAATCAACAGAACAAAATCCATGCAATACCCACAAAGCATATAAAGCAAAACCAGCAGCAATAGTCCCATCCAAATTACTTACAATCCCTATACATTATCTCAAACAACATTTGCATTTGTAACAATCCTTCTCTCATAATTTAGCAAAAAGCTTAAGCACAGTTCCTAATATCAGTAGGACTTTTTCCATGCTTAAAAATAAGGAGATGTTTGGTTTTTGGGGGGTGGGATGGGGAGAGGTAGGATGACTTGGGGACATAAAATGAAAATGCTGAAGTTCTCTGACATTATATTGAAATATTTTGTTGCTTCCAATCTGTATTTCAGCTTTTGTTCTAAAATGACATTGTATCTATGTGAAATTTGGACAATATTAAATTGTCATATGAGAGAAAAGATGAAAATGTATGGATTGGAAGAATGAACAGCAATGGTTGGGCTGAAAAATATGTCTGTTACAAAAAGCTGTATTTATCAGATGAGTCTGATTTTTCCAATAATTGAATTGCTGTCTTGTGGTGGAGTAAATACTGGTTTAGGCCAATACTAGAATATCTGACAGTCCTCTATGCTGAGCAAACCCCAAGTATATGAGATGAATGATGAATGGTAATGTTGAGTAGTTTGAGGTCAAAGGACTGACAAGCATCATTTATTACAGAGATTATCCATATAATTCTATTATTTTCCTCTACTGCCATCTAAGGCTCTTTATCACTCCCTGCTCCATAGGCTAATGCAAAAAATCATTTTTTCCTGGCAAAAATTGTTGGTTTTCCATTTCTGAGGGAGGCATACAGCTGGGCAGTGCATCCGTATTACTCCCCTTCTGCCCTGCGACACCCATTTACCCATCCATATAAACATTGATACACAGAAATTGTGTGTACAAAGTTGAGCAGACACGTAAGGTGGCTGTTCTCTGAAAGCTAGATGGTAAAAATTAGATGCAAAAGCTTTCTCTCCCTACTCTCTGAAACATCCCACATGCTATCTTTTCCTTTTCTTGTCTTTTTGTGTGATTTAGAAAGGTTTCCTCACTACTGTTCATCATACAGAGGCTAGTGACAACTGAAACTGTAGAGATCATACAATTAAAATCTAGAAACAGTATTAAAGTAGGATCATCCTTTAGTAAACACCTAATCATTATAACCAAGGACTGGACTAAGATGGAATAGGGAATTACTGTAATATTTCTACAGTCCAGGAAGAGGCTGTATTTATTCACTTTTACTGTAATTTTGAACAGTAATAAGGTTATCTCCTGAAAAATATCATGTCAGAATCACTGTTCTAATTGTTTGTTAAACATACCAGATTTTGAACCAACCCGTTAATAAAAAAACACCAGCAAATGGGCATAAGACGAGAAAGAGATACTGATACACCCGTATTTAGCACTAGCAAAAGTGATCCCTCTTTGGCTCTTAACCTAAAATAGATTTTTTAAATTAAATACTTCTCTGCTGCTTGATTTAAGTGAAACTATCTGTTACACGAAATAAGTTCTTCATTTATGACCTGATGCTTGCTTATGCCTGTCTGTTACGCTTTTAACTTTACATATACCTGGTAAACGGAGGAGCAGATGACTGCTGCTGCGCTCCAAGCCAGCGCCAGTCCCTGTTGTCATGGCAACAGCCCAGCTCTCAGGCTGCAGAGAGCCTCTCAGCCTCTCCTACCGGAAAGGATGGAAAAGCAATTTTCAAAAACTTCTCTAGGAAAGGTTACCTCTGAAACCCTGATTTCTTCATACTGGGTTACGACCGGAGGCTAACTGCACAGGTGAACCCTCTCTATAAAACCTCCCACAGTCATCAGCAATCACAAAATAGCAGAGCAGCAGCATAAGCTGCTCATTTAAGACTATAATTATTCTTAAATGTACAACTATATTAAAGGCAACTACGTAAGGTAAACCGCTAGTTGGCCAGATTGCTAGATACTAAATAAAATTTCTCCTGTGTTCTTCTGATTTTATTTATTTGTTTTTCAATGGACTCAATTCTACTTCCATTTCACAGATATTTTGCAAATCTCTTCACTATGGAATTGCAGATTTCATTCCTGACAGAGCACTCACTGCAGGTACATTTGCTGATTCCATGAGCAAGTTTTTCTCCCAAATGTGTCAGGTGAGTCTGTGTGAAACGTGGATACTGTTTTTCTTTAATACACTTCAGGAGAAAACACTGCTGCAGAAACAGTGCAAAGTACAAAGAGTGAAAACCAACTGTCTCTGTTTTTAAAGTCTTAGCCAATACTGTGAGTCAAATAATGGTAAACAAGTATTTTATTAGTTGAGGCACTGAACAAATTAGTCTTTAGGCAGATTTTCAGTTCTGATGCAGGAGAATTATTTTTTCCTTGGTTGCTACACTGTTTAAAAATTAATTATTTTTATTTGTATTTCAGTAACAATCTCCAGACAAGACTGGAGTCTTATTGTGCTGGTCGCTGTTGGAAGAAAACAGTAGGGACAGATCCTGTCCTAAGGAGTTTGCAGCCCACGAGGTAAATCATGATTGTAAGGTCTCTCTGACCACAAAGCAACATGCTGCTTTATCCACTCTGAGGCAGTTTCAAATATAATAAAGAAAAAAAATAATTGAATACAGCAGCTAATATAGTCACTGAAAAATGGAATGAAACAGAAATAAGATGACTTAGACATCTTTAGATGTCTGCTTTAGACAAAAAAAAAAAAAACCTGCTACTGAACGGGTTTATAAAGCTTTTTTACAGTACCAGTGCATCTTAAGGTACTAGCACACATTTATCCACGTATCAGCAAGTTATCCCACTCTAACACCACAGAACATGCAAACTTGTTCCAAAACACTTGACAGTTTTTGTGCAGGTTTTTGATAATTCAGCCTTTTCCCCGCGGTTTGCTGGTAACCCATGGTGACTGCCCTGGGGACTCGCCTGCTCCTGTAGATTCTTACTTCCCCAGAAAATCATTACTTGTGCTAACACTTCCACTTAGCTGAATCAGACCCTCTAACGAGAAGGCAATTTGTGCAGAGGGTTGAAAGGATCAAGGAACAGTTACTAAGCAGAAATCTAGTCTATTATTTTCCCCAGTTATAGCCTACGCAGTAGCTGAATCCTGTGAAAAGTTCTCTGCTTACATAGCAATGGATGTTAAGAGAAACTGCTCTATTGTATGGGCTCACTGCGAGTCCTTCCTTTTTTCCTCCCTCCTGGAAGCCACTCACCCTAGGAACAGTACGTACGCTTACCTTCTAGAAGATGCCTTTCAACTTCACCACCTGAAGTGCTTCATGAAGTTGTTTATGACTTTTCTACCCCTCTTCAGCCGTATCAATTTCCCCTGTTCATCATTGTCAAAGCCTTGGCAGCGCGCTTCAACGAGTTGCTACCACCTATAGCTGTGGCTGTTAGTGACTTGTTGTGAACCTAGGAATAGTCATCTCTCTTATTTTAGCTTTATTATAACAACTGATACTGTCCTACATGTCTTCCTGTAAAAAACAGGGAGACTGCAATACACTTTATTAAAATGGATGTAAATAATCAAGTAGGGAAACGAAGAAATATGCTAAGAACCAGTTGAAATAGGAAGAAAGGAAAAGCAAAGGGAAAATTAAAAAACCTCCTGACTTCCTTTTTAATTTAATATTTTAGCTTTCAAAATGCCTTAGTAAGGATACAAATATTTGGCTACACAAATACATAGAGTTCCGATACAAGTAGAAACAGCTAAGTATGTTGGCTGACAAAAAGAGAAGGATATAATGAAATTTTGGGGTGGAATGAGATTACTAAGATTAATATACTGTAGTTACTAACCCTTTCCTCTTTGATGTACCTGTTGATCCTGTATACCATACACTCTTCTATCCCTGAGCGATTTACCCCTCTTACCATTTTGATGGTCTGGTGGTGGGTTTTTTTCCACTAAATTGAAACATGTTGGCAATCACAGTCATGTTTTACTGCTTTGGGCTTTCTCCTGAAGTCTTTCCTTCATCCTGCCTCCACTTCTCTCTCTTCACAGAATTTCACCAATTTATTCCAAGTGAAAAATAACAAAGAACTTCAGCCTCTTCTCCCCAGCCACCTTTGCCTGCTCCCCGCTTCCCCAGTTGCCTCCTCCCTTTCTGTGTCCCAGTTGCAGAAGTTGCCTACTCCATTTATGCCACTGTCACATCCCATCTCCGCATCTCCCCCATCCTACTCTTAGCCCCTCCCTTGCTCTATCTTTTTGTCTCTCACTCTTAGGTAGTTTTCAGTTCTTACACTAAAGGCATGTTTTCCTCTTCACATCCTAAACCTATACTTGACCTCATTTGCCCCTCTAATTGCTGCTTCCTCTCCCTTTCATGTGTAAATTCACTGAACGTGCTGTTTCTAGTCCCTGGAGTACCTCACCTTATTCCTTTCCTTTCCTACCTCAAGTCTTACCCTACAACAGTTCACAGCAAAGTACATTAAGACTTTCAAGATACTAATTGGGAACAATGTGCTTTTCTCATGTTCTTTAAGATATTGCCACCATGGCTGTGTTGAAGGGTGAATCTCACCCTCTCTTAAATCCTACTAGTCCTTTCTTTGCTCCTACTAGTCTGTCCTCTCCTCATTCCCTTCCTCTCTAAATCTCTTCTTCAACATTTTCTTGTAAAGTTTCTCTTACCCTAATCAGTCTCTATTAGACTTGAGTGTTGTCCTCTTCTCCTTATCTCTGGTATTCCCATCTGTAAACATAAGTTTAATTATTGCATGTTTCTAGAAAGAATATTTACCTCTTTAACACTTCCTTATTCAATATCAAATCTTGGACTATCTAGCTTCTGTTTATGATGTTTAGGCACCAACTCAAAGTAAACACGGCTAAGATAATGCTAGGCATGGGTACAGAGGTCACACTTGCTGTGTTTAGCCTTCATTGCTGGAGACAAGACTGTCACCCGTCATTCAAGCTTACCCATGAGTACCATCTTGAACCTCTTTACATTCCTTATATAATAAACTTTAATAAGCATTTCATAAACCAACACACCTTCAAATTCATGTATTTTCACATGTTATTACTACAAAGTTTTTCTTTAGCTTTCAGGAGTACAACATAGACCCTTTATAGCTTCTCTTCTCCCTCCCTGTCATATTTTGGGCAGTGCAGAGTCATCATCTCCCTGTTGCAGTTGCTCTGTGATGACCACCTTTTTGAATCTTCACTCCTGCACTTTCCTGATTTCTTCCTGGCGCTTTGTAGCTCACTAGGAAAATCTACAAAGCTGCTACCTCTGAAGGTGCCTATAGGCATTTATTGCTTTATATCCTATTATATTATAATTATTACCTGTCTGGGACAGCGACTGTTTTCATAGTGTGTTTGTACCGCATCTTGCACAAATAATTTCTGGACCTAGGCTGAGATTTCTAGATACCACTGCGATGCATCATAATTCTAAAAACATTTTAAACCTCACATCAGATCAGAGCTCCTCATTCCCTTTCCCACCTCCGTCCCTACTGTAGTACCTCAGGGGCACAACAACGGATGCACCACACTGGCAAGAGCTGGGAAATTCAAAATTGTAAGCAAGGTGCTGTGCAGCACACCGTCTCATCGGTTTTCTGTGTATCGTCCCAGTTTGAGGTGGATCATGGAAGAAGCCTGCCACACCACGTCCTTCTTTTAAACCGAAATGACTCGTTTTGCTAAAAAGGGGCATTCCACACCACGAGTCTCCAAGACCAAGTTCTTTTCCTTTCCGGTGGCGTTATTACACAGCTGACGACATTGACGGGCTCTCTCTCATAACCAAGCACCACCCTGAGGAGGTCTCCAGACACCGAGCCAGATCTTTCGGAGAGAAGCCCGCCCCGGTGCGGGTCGGGGGGCGGTTGTGGGGGGGGGGGGAGGATGTGCCGGTGGGACAGGGCTGATGCCGGGACGGCGCGGAGCTGCCGGGGGAGAACCCCCGGGATTTTTCCGCGCAGACTTTGGCGCCTGCAATTCTGGGCCGGGGGGGGGGGGGGGGGAGAAGAAGACAGCCTCCGACAAGCAGGTAAAGCGGATAGGTGGGTATACACACCTATATGCGCTATGTATATGTATGTATATTAGAGTCTCGTCCACTCGCGGCGCAACCCCCCCCCCCCCCCCCCCCCCCCCCCCCCCCCACACACACACCCCCCCCCGGGCCCCCGGGCCCCGCCGCTCACCGGGACGCGGCCCCTCCTGCTCCCGGCCGCCGGCCTCGGCGCTGCCGCCCTCCTGCGGCGGGCTCTCGGAGTCGGTGTTGGTCAGCCAGGTGGACTCGGTCTCCCGCGTCCAGCTCTCGTAATAGCGGGGCTCGATAGCGTCGGCACGGCTGCCCCCGCAGCCCATGGCGGTGTGTATCGTATCGTGTCGTGTCGTGTCGTGCCCCCCCCCCCCCCCCCCCCCCCCCCCCCCNNTCGTGTCGTGCCCCCCCCCCGCCCCAGCTCACCACCGCCGCCGCCCGCCCAGCATCCCGCCGCCGGCCACAGCTCCGGTTCCGCCGCCCCCGCTCACTCCCGCCGCCCCATCCTCGCTCTCCCACCTCTCCTCAGCTTCACTCGCCCGTCTCCCCCTCCCCGCTCCTCCCCGGCTTTATTATCTCCTCCAGCGCACCCCCCCCGGTTATCCCCTCCCCTTCTCCTCCGCTTTGCTCCGCTCTCTCCCATCCTACCGGCCCCGGTCTCTCCCCATCCCGACCCCGCAGACGGCAGGGGGATGCCATCCCCCCGCCTGGAGATGGCGGGCTTTCCCCTCTTCCCTGGAATTCATACACATAGGCTTCATACATAAAGGCTGGCAATGCCTTCCTAACGTTACACAGCAATCCTTCTGGCCTGGGTTTGCACCCCGATAGGCACCCTCGGTGGGTCTTGCACCCCATTCCATAAAGCCATCTGCCCCTTCCTTGGTTTAGCTGGGAGAGCCTTGCTTCCACCCTCGGCGTTGGCTGATTTCCTGCTGCGTAACTGGGAACTGAAGGTGCAGTACTGGGTGCTTAACTCCAGGGAAACTTCCACTCTTTCCTCTTGGATACGCACTCTGGGAAGCAACCGAGAGCGTCAGATTCCTGCAAAACAGTTTATGCTATTGCAGGTAATGTAAATGGCAGACATACAGAGAGACGTGACGCTGCTTTGAGTCATATTGATGGATGGTTGTAGTTTGTATTGCAAGATCTGCTTCTTGAAGCCCACCAGGGATGGAGCAAGCCCCATGAACACCAGTCACTGTGGGATCGTATCATGAGAGGGAGACTTCATCGCAAATAAATGTCTCTCTCCTGTAATGCTTTTGCAGTAAAGAAGCAGGTATGACTCTTTCCCCTAAAACAACTCACAGTGTGATACCCAAGTCATGTGTGCCGTGGTTCATGCCATTGCACAACATGGCTGTTGGCTAAGAAGGATACTTCCAGTGAAACCTGGAGAAACTCAGGCTGCTTTGGCTTACTAGAGCTGCAAGTAGAAGCACAAACTCTCTGGAGCTAAAAGCTCTTGTTCCTAGAGGCTGGTAGAAGATCTTTAAGAGGATCCAACAGGCCTTAGCTTTGCGTCCCAGCTGGTAGGTCCCACGTTCTAATCCCACATGATTCGGGTTGGAGAGTGCTGCCTGAGGTTGCTGAATCACCCGTTACACTTCCCAAAGCAGATGACTATTGAGATGTTTCTAAGCAGCTTCTCAGCCAAATGCTGAATCACAACCATCTTGCTTTCCTACTGATATCTGCTGAGATCCCTTACAACATCGGAGTGATGCTGACATTTATTGCCCACATACCTGTGCTACCAAGATCCCAGGGTCAGTGGGACAACACTCTGAGAGGAAGCAGCCGCTTTTTCATCACTATGGTAGTGGTTTTGTGGATTAATAAAACTTTCTTTATCTAAAAAAAACCCAGAGATTTTATTTCCATGAGTCTGCCTCACCAGCAGATAGTCCCCGGGGCAATGGAATGTAGTGGCGTCTGAAGCCAACAAAGAGGTCTAACACACAGCCCACTTCCCATGGATTGTGTGTACCTTAGGTGGGCATAGGGCATGGCCCAGGAGAAACTGCCAGACGTGCTTGAGTCTCCAAATGGAAACCTGAGCAACACAGTCCCTGTCCACACTGAAATTGCAAGAGCGCTAACCCACATGCACACTGGAACAGAATCCTGAGGAGTCTTTTTATTTTGTTTAATTCCATCTTAAAAGTTGGTAGGGCTCTGACAGGATGCTGGCTTCTTGCACATGTACTTTTACATGCCTTAGATCTCATTTCTAGCTGTAGTTCATCTTCCAATATATTTTTTCCTAGCACAATTTTCAAACCTTTCAAAAGCCTCTGGCAAGAGAACCACAAAAGGCTTCTCTTTCTTTTCCATTATTATTACCACCACTAGAGAGGAATTAGACCATAAATGTAAAGTAGGGTCTTAAAGCATCGTATTGGACCATGTTTGTTTTCCTTGAGCCCTAACAGAGGTGCCTCCTTTACAGTTGTACTTTGCATTGGGTTTCAAATTTTCATTTTTGATGGAACATGGGACATAGTACTGCAGAAAAGTAAGAATATAACTATTACTGCTTTCATATTGAAGCGTCTGGTGTCATTTTTGATCACTTTATTAAATCAGTTGGACAACAGTAAAACTTCATAATTTTCATTCTCAAATATTAAGGTTTGACAAGGTACAAATGAATTTTTAAAATCCTTCAAAATAAAAATGTTTGCATGACTAATACAAACAAAATATATTTGTTAGCTCTAGTATGAATGGTTTCATTTTATTTTCATCAGATCCTAGTGGAACTGAAACCTGCTTTTTGAAATTGGAAATTTTTTCTACAGCTAAAAAATATTTCTTCTTTGGTGTGTTTTAAATTAATTTAAGAGATGATGGGAAAAAAACCCCAACCACAGAGTTTTGCATTGTTTTGTTAAAAAAAGTCAAATGCAATCAATTGTAGGTACTTTGGTATCAAAAGCCATTCTGATTAATTAAGAAAATTGCTTCTCAGTGGCAAGTGAGTGGGGCACCACGTTCACATATCTGTACCCTTATGATTCACTCCTGAGCTAATTAGCAAAGCACAAGGCACACGGCAGCTGTGGGACTGGCCCTGTGCTGGTTCCACGACCGACGGCAGTGAAACGGGAGTTGGCTGACATGAAATGATGGCATCAGCTTTAATACAGCAAGGTCACAATATGAGAACACTAATTCTCATATACATATATATATATAGTATTCTCATATTGTGAATGAGAACTAATAAGATTAATTTTGCACTGAGAATGAGATCAGGGAAGAAGGTGTACAGAAAGGGAAATTTGCCTTCAGATACACAGAAAATACCCAGAATCAGGTGAGTCCTTGGCCTGAGTCCATCTCCTCTGGTGGTGTAATCGGATGGGAACTAATCCGCTGGTGCAACCAGGTAGAGAGCAATGGGTGTAGGTCAGGAAGAGGCTGATGGTAGCATGTGAGTGAAGAATTGGAGTCTGCAGAAATCTTGGTGGAAGAAACTTTACAACTTATTTTAATTCCTTTACTTCAGCACCTGAGGGGGTGTTGCCTAGCAGGACTGAGATTAAGAGTTTAACTTTTTGGGTCTTGTTTAATTTGTCATGGTGTTACCCTCATGCCAGGAGATGATTAAGGCAGTAAAATGTGACCTCTCCCCATTAATCATTAGCAAAACATGGTCTCCCAGAAATCCTCTTAGTGGAGCTTGGATTGTATTTTAGCTGGTCTGGTTTTGTGCTGCCTCATGCCCACTAAAGCCCTTCTCAGGCTGTCAGTAACGTCTGCTCTCTGTACACTGGCTTCAATATCTGCTACTTCAAAAAATGGGAGTAGGGAGTAAAGGGCAGAGGATGAGCAAGGGAAAGGACTCCAGAGGATTTTACATTTATAATTTTTTTTAAATGGGTTTAAAATAATTAAAATACATGCTTTCTCATAAAATCCATATGGAATTGGGGTAGGATCCATTATTAATTTTCCCTTCAAAGTTAGTGGGTTCAAATTAATTCTTTTGTACCCCAGTGACCCCAACGAGCTGTATGTTAGTTTTTATATTTGCTTTCAGAAGAAGCAATAGCAGGTTTAGGCAAAAGATGCCCTGCCTGTCTTAAGCTTTTTGGATGGTACCTCCACTTGTTCTATTAGATGGTGTTCAGCAAGTTCACCAGCTAAATGGTGGCTTTAGGCCCCAGCTTTTCTCATAAACCTGTTAATTTCACACCAGAAAGCAGACAAGAGGTCCGTTTACTCACTTATCTAAGGGCGCCTGTGGTTCCAGGACATCAGTATGGGTATTTTGCGTATCCGAGGAGAAATAAAATTAATTAGCTGTGTTATCCATTTGACATCATCACTCCAAGCTTGCAACATGCCTGGAAGCAAGATTGCCTCAGAAGCTTTCACGCTGTGTATTTGAGTCAGCTCTCCTCCTGACAGCACGTATTTACTTCAAGTGAACAATGAAACGTTCATCTTTACTGTTGTGAATACTTGGAAAATATCATTTTCTTGTCTTGATTGCTCAAATATTTCTCTCAATTTTCAAACGTATGCCATACAATTTCCACATTGCTCTGCATTAATTACACATTTATTTCAACAAGGAAATGATAGCATTTGTTTATCTCATATGGCCATTCAAACCAAGAAAGTTTTCAATTCAGCATTCAGTTTCCTGAAAATGTATAGATGATATTCAATATTGGCTACAGCTGAAGGTTTGGTAAGATGCCTCCAAACAGCTCATAAATAGGGAGAAGTTCATTAACTCACTCTTCCACTGCATCTCTTTCATGTCACTAGGGTGACCAGTTGTGAAAACATGTCCCACGAAGTAATGCCAGCTTGTGACAGCCAAACTGAGATCTCATCCTTCTTAAAGAAGGTAGGTGGTCTTCTTCCAGTCCTTCTGGGTGTCCTAGACTTGTCCAAATAAATTGGCAGCTGGTGAAATAAAATTATTTTCTGTGGGCAAAAAAATCAGCTGTGCACCAGGCTTTATTGAAGAGTGTTTCAATATCTATTGGCTAAGGAGCCTGAGCAGGGCAGATCAAGTGTAATATCCATCGAGGACATGAAGTGCAGCAAGGATAATACAGAGAGAGGCTCGAAATTTTTCGCACAGGAAATTTGTGGGTGGCACTCCCCAGAGGAAGGAGCTATTGAGTTTATAACTAAAAGGGTGCAAATCAGCTGCTTGTGGAATCTGCCCTATTGGCACCAGCCATAAGGTTGCTGGAAACCTCAGGCTGCAAACTGAGCAGTGGCACTGGGTGGTGATGGATTTATTCTCATTTACCTGAGTCTCTGCAGAGCTCCTCCACATAAAATCTGTTCACCTTGTACTCTCTTCCAAGACTACACTTTGCCCCTAATTAAGAAGGTAAATCATAAAACCTAGTTATGAAATCAGTATTTCATGTAACTAAGTATCATACTGGGTAAACATTTATCACTTAAGATGTTCCTGGCAGAGCAAGTCTGAAATTTTATGGCCCTAAATCTTAATTAAAATAGCTTTGACTTTTTCCTTCAGATGCATTCTTCTCTCTGTACTCAGCAGGTACTGCTATGTTTTAATTGTTTATAGGTAATTCATTTGTTTTGTTATAAACTAGATGCTCTAAGAGCCTAAAGCAACAGCACAGGGAAATGTAAATGCAATTAAAAAGGAAGTAGATAGACACTCAATCCCAGTAGTGCATTAGGAAAGCTCTATAAGGTGAGGAATTGCTAATTCTACATGTACAAGATCCATTCAGTCAACGATAAACCTGACAAAATACAACATTTTGTTCTCTTCCCTTCTTATGCCTTGTTTCCATTCCCTACGGTGCCAAGAGAATGGAAAATAAGGAGAGGGAAACTGGCAGGGTTTGACTACCTTTGTGTTTGGTATGAGTTCATTTAGGAGCAATCACACTGATTTATTTTTTTTTAAATCATGTTTTGTCATTTAATAATTAAAATGTTTTAAAATAAGAGATAAAGATCATCTCCATTCAATAAGCACTTTTGAATATTTCTGAGCTTTAGCACTTCTGCTGAGCTTTTTTACAAATTAAATTGAAAACTCACCTCCGTACAATTATTTATGCATTCAACCTCCTTCTTTATAAATGTTAATTCTGAAAGAGCCTGTCCTTCTGATCATTTCCCCTTTTGTTCTGTCTAAACTCTGTGGAGTCTAGAGCAGTTTCTTCCTAAGCCTCCTCCAAAGTTTTGACTCCTGGGTATGACACAGTCAGTCCCAGGGGAAACCGAAACAGGGGTACAACACCAGTGCCCTCGCCCAATGCCTTTTTACACTGAGATGTGAAATGCAACTGTAAATAGTTTGAGGTTTCAGGCCTTTTAGGTTGGTACACAGCATCAACCTCAGCGGCTGCTGCACAGTGCCTGTGTTTGCCGTTGTGTGTCAGTGCAAGAGCAGAAAGCAGACGATACCACTATTATGCAAAATCACTTCCACCCACCCTCCTGACTCACCGGCACGTCACCCAACAGGATTTACATCAGTTTCAAAATGTATCTCCGTTACCCATTCCTGCCTCAGCAGATTATTTATTGCTTCCTTCTACTCCTTCTCCGCATGACGACAACAGGGCTATGCGCTTTCCCCGCGGATGCGGAGCAGGGCTGGGGGCTGCACCCGGTCGGTTCAGTTCCCTTTGCCAGGAACAGAAATGCCACATTGCAAGGGCTGCATCTTCCCTCTCCGTTGAATGGCCAAGCCCTTTTCCTATGAAGGAGCTTTTTCTTCTTCAGCTATGATTTTTTTTTTTTTTTGCCTCTATTAAGAGCAGGTCCGTTCATTTGTATCTTAAAGAGTTGACTCATCCGTGAATTAACGTAAGGTTCTGCTGATCTCTGCTTGCTGTGATGTCCCAGTCTGTCAACGATGATGATTCGAGGGCTGGTTAACTTAACAGAGACTCATTTTCCCCAGTTTAAATTTGCTAACACCTTAGTCAATGAAACTACTGGGGGAAGCCTATCAATTCAGGAAAGGAAAAGGAAGATAATCTGCTTCAAAATAGCTAGTTATTCTTCAGTGGTAACATACTATCTCACCCTTGTGGAAGCAATAACTGATTTTAACCTGTTAATAGTAGTAAATAATTAATTGCATTCTTATGTATTTGAGAAATTTATTAAATTATGAATTTTGTGATCCTCTGCTCTGCCATACTTTGTGTCTAAATGTAAAGTAGATGACTTTTAAGTTTATTAGAATATTTGGGCTTAAATTAAATTGAGAGCAGATGGATTTACGAATCTGAGCATCTCTGGAAATTTGGAGGTTTAGCTCCGTGCCTCATTTCTCAAACTTGAAAAACAGAGATATTCCAGCCTTTGGGTTGCTGCCAAAGTAAATACACACGCATTGTATGAGATGCTGTGCTGGTACACAAACTAGGACCTGGTGTATAACAGCCAAAAGGCCTATCAAGTGAAAGATCTATCCTGGGAAGGAGCCTGGCTGCTCTCAACTTCTTTACTAGTTATCACAGACATTTTGAACAAAGATTTTGATGCAAATAATAATTGAATTTTATTGTCCCGATTTCAAGAGCTTCATCACTAGGTATTGGTTAGGTTTTGAAAACCACTTTCACTAACTTTATTTATTAGAGCTATGAATTGCCCCGAGTTTGAAAATTATGATTTACAACTTTCTTGCTGTGGTGTCACTGAATGATGAGCTGAAGTTTCTGCTTTTTCACACACAACACCAAAATTTAAACTTAAACAGTTGCTGGGTTTCACTCTAAGATGTTTTAAATAAGTGCTGCTTGAAGAACTGTGAGATCATTTTCCTCCTTCAAAGACACAAAGCAGAGGAGTTATATGCTGAATAAAAATCTGTTATTTTACAACATTGTGCTTTTCCTTTTGGGTTTTCTTCGTATCTACTTTTTGGCATTTTAATCTGGCAAATCCCATCTGATATCAACATGAGAAGAAGTGAGGTCAACAGGATACAGTCAATCTCAAATGTCTGAAAACTGCTAACACAGAAGAGCCAAAAACGAGGGAAGCTTTTACGTTCATTTTGAAATGGAGAGGATGGCACTGCAATGACTTAAGTAGAACTATGGCTTATGGCAGTGTTATTCTCCTTAGCTGTTTAAGATTATGTGGTTTACCAAGAAACAAGCACTAGCTCAGTGAACCATTTCAAACCAGCTGCAGAAGATACTTGTTGAAATTCTGTGAGTTTTGCTGCACATAACTATCCTCTTGGGTTTAAACATGTTCACTCTCTGGTCTTCATCAAAAGAAATATATAGTCATGATTGAACAGAACATAAGTGTTATATAAAAGCTTAGCAAATTGAAAATCACATTCTCCTAAGAATTATCCCTATCTTCTGTTGCTACTTTTTTTGAAAGGGAAGCAGTTTGTGTTATCTATGCACAAAACCGTCAGAGAGCTGCCTGGGAAGAAGTTGTCCCACAATGACAAGATTTTCATGACCTGTCTTCCACGTTGGGTCTCCTACTAGTCTTGTCTAGTTCAAGACAAGAGGTGAACTTGCCACATTAGAGTGCTTCCCTCATGAGAGCATCAAGGACTGTAGATTAAGATAAAATAATTATTATCTTCTTTCTGATCTTCTTTGATGCTAGCTTAGTGCATGAGTAGAAACAACAGATTTGTAGAGTCTGATCAGACCCAGACCTGATGACCCTGACCCCCCAGACAGGGGAAATGAAACCCTGATGATTTCTGGCATTGAAGATCCTCATGCAAAAACCACGAGGAGTCCTGCTCAAAATAAATCAATAGAGCTGCGAGGGGAGGTCAGAGAAGTCAATCCTGGCCCCGCTAAAGAAACATTTTTCTTTTCCCATCTTTCAGGAAGAGAAGAATCAGAGGTTTGTGCAAGATTGTATGATGACGTCTCTGTGTGCACATAGCGTGAGACATGATCCAAGAGAGAGAGGAAGGACTTGGGCATGACCACACTGTTCATCACAACTATAAAGGCTTTGAGACCCATTTTTATACAGGATGGTACAAGCACTGTGTGTTGGTCAGCTATATGGCCTTCTGTAACTTCAGCCTGGCTACAGCCCTGTTATTGCTAGTGCCATGGCAAGTCAGAGAATGGGAGAAGCCTAACTTCAGATAAAATCAGTAAATTTCTTCATCTTCATGGAGGAAAGATAAAAATGGGGGTGAAGAAGAGAGGCCAGAGAAGAAGAGCTATCATCCAAGAAAATCTCTCCTCTCAGCCATGACGGTGAGGTTACTCTGAGCGCAGCAATGGGACAGTAGCTAAACAGTCATTTTAGTGAAAAATCAGTTGTCACCTAATGCAGGCAAAGCTCACTCATTCAGGCCCAGAATATTCCCTGATCTTTGTTTCCAGAAGGAGCTGTGCTACAGACCCAACCACTGCTGGAGGGCATTGGCTCGCTTGGCTATTAAGTCCGTCCACAACATCCCTTCAGCACACAGATGGTTTATTTGCAGTTTCACCCTGCTCCTGGGAGCCCTTACTGGGTTTATTTTCTACATACATCTTTGCAAGCTGGGCAGCCTGCGTCAGCTGGCCTCGGAGGATGGTAGACTGAGAGCTTGGGAGGTCATCAGTTGTGTTGTTTGCATTCCCATCGCTTAAGACAAAGCCACAAGCCCAAATCTGCTGTCACTGGCCACAGCTGTATCACTGAGACAATACCAGTGAGTTCAACCTTCAGCTGGGTTCACACCCAACAGGGCAGCAGCACCTGTGTTTCGTGCTCTGCATGTGATTCATCCTAAGGATAGGGAGAAGCACCACAAATTTAAATAGCTTCAGGAACACTTGAAAAGCAACAGCAAAAAAGGAAAGCTTCATCCTGAAGCATCCCAGAACAACACTGCAGACCAGTGATTTGCAAAGAGCTCCATGGAAGGACTGCAGCTTGAGACAGGAGGCTGGAGACATCACAGTATAGAAATGAAGTGCTTAGGATTCAGTTAGGGATGAAGACATCTGTCTATGGCCCATTATCCCCGGCAGGGATCTAGGAATAGCTTGAGAGCAATTCAACTGCCCAACCAGAGGGGCTTCGAGTCAGGTGGATAAGCAGAGCACCTGGTGCTGAGCAATCCAGAGAGGATCCAGAAGGACATTGACCTCCCATTGGCCCCATGTCTCATCTGCCAGCCCTACCAGGGTATCTCAGCTGCCTTATGGTGTGTGCAGTGGCACTGGACACCTCTGTTTACACAGCTATAACAAACTCTGCATGTCGGGTTGACTAAAGGTGAATGTCTAAGCTCTCACTAATGTGTAAACAATGGCTTTTGCTGCCTGAAGCCGACTCCTGTACCTCCTCTTGCTTGGTTAAGCTGCCTTCTGTCTAACCCTGCTCCTTCCATTCTTTCACAGCAGACATTCATGCTGATCGAGATGCCTTTGTCACGTTATGCAAAAAGGTTGGATACCTAAAATGTATTGATTCGAGATACTATTTGCAAAGATTTACTTCAAACCAAGATATAGCAAGATGGTTTTAATTATGTGAAAAAAATTACTATTAGCTGCAATATCTGACCTGCTTTTAAAGATTACTATGAAATTCACATTGATCTTCTTTCTAAACTCAAACTTCACAGTTTTGGGATTTTTCACTATTAGTAGGAAGTATTTCAAGAGGAATAACATTCCCACATAGTTATTTTAAGCATAAATATTTTTGTATTGTTATTCAGATTGGACTGTTAAATTCCTTGGGGTTGGGTGCCTGTGAACCAGTGAGTGATAAAAAAGCCTGAATAAGGAACCTGAATTGTCATCCAGCAAAGCAGAGCAACAGGGAAATTATAGGTTTGATTCAGTGTTTCAAGGACAGTCCTAATCTGACTGAAACAAGTGGCAAGACTGTCATTAAGTGAAATGGGGAGGGTATTTAACTCATTCATTTTAGCTTTTAGAGTTTTGAAGCTCTAAGGTTTGAAATGCTTATATATTTAAATAAGTATTTTTTATGATTATAAAAGGTTTTCTCACCTAAACACAAAAGAATCCTTTTCTTCATTTCCTATGTAATACCTTTTCAGAAACTCATCTGAAATATTTAATGAACCTAAAGTTTTTTAAAAAGAATGTAAAGTTTCTTTAAAAAATAATCTAAAAATAACTTTCAGTTCTATCTAAATAATTAACTTAATGTATTTTCATTAGAAACAGCTACTTTACACAAGTAAAGAAGCCAAAAATATTAGTTAGTTTCGAACAAATGACAATAAAGAGTTCCTACAGCATGAAGCTTGGTATCATGGACATTTCTCACTGCCTTACAGTGTCTCTAAACGTGCTCGGCCTTTCTAAGCTGTCTCGATGCCTGGTATGTAAACGATGGGCTGATAAAGCCTGTGGTGCTGTATCGGTACCAACATCTCTCCCACAACAGTCCCAGCAGCAGTACGGACCTGGCACTTAGCGATGAACTTCTCTTTGCTTGATTTTCTGTGTGTTTCCTACTGCATTTGTCCAAGATCATGGAGATGTTTTCATGTTCTTTTCTGGCACCTATTTACTGAACTTTAACCTTGAACTGAGCTGTAAAAACACCGATACAGGTAATCCTGATCCACAAGGAGCAACTGTGATTTTGGGGACAGTTTAGCTTCAGTAGCTGGTCAAAACTTTGTCTTTTTATATCTTACGTCTTCAAACACTTTCTGTACTATCGGTAACTGAAAAGTCTATATATAATTTAATTTTTCCAGCCCCTTAATCAGTAGAGCATAATGAATAGATTGATCAAATAATTGGTCAATGTACACTTTGTCTTATGATGCTTTGGAGTATTGATGATCACTGCAGCAGGAGAGCCTTCAAGTCATGTGCTCTGGCGCCTGGTCCAGGTTGGATAACCCCTTACGAGCATATTACAAGTCTCTTGTGACAACACAGTCAACAAGAACATTGTGAAATATAGACAATTCAGATATTGTCAAAGAAATTGTTTTACTAATGTCTATGAAGTTTCACATGGGTGAAAATCCAAGTTAGGCTGTTGTTTAACTGTGGGAGATAAAGACAAGGATGGTCCTGAACTTCGGGCAACCAAGTTCTGGCAGTGTAGAAATCCAAGAGGAAAAAGGGAGGGGAACAGTAGGAAAGTGTAAAAGAGTGAGCACAAGGGGAAGACAGGAGAGCTGGAGTAGCAGAAGGACAAACAATTAAGAGATTCAGTAAGAAGCATGCAACGCCCTATGGCAAAGTGATGTGACCAAGGTGATACGTCAGAGCAGAACAAAACTGGGGAGCAAGCAGGAATAAACCACTGCCCTTGGCTCTGGTGTGGAAAGTGGGTCCCTACCGAATGAGATTGTCCTGTGTATCCCAGATAGATGTTTGTTCTTGCAGTTGCTTTCTCCATCATGTTTACAGGTGATGTTGAAAGACAGTTTTTCTGTTAGCTGAAGCAGGTAACCAGTACATGGGGAAACAAGTGGGTTCCCACTGGACCAGCTGGCAGATCTGCCTTGGACTGACACCATTACTGACACAAAGTGGAGAATGGCAAAACAGATATATACAAGAATAAAATAACTGTGTAATGATGTCTACATTATCTACAGTGCTTCTGTAGACATCCCCAAAGCCCAGAGACCATGAATGTCTCCTGAAGAGTCTGGAAAGAAAAGGAAAGCCTCTGCTAGGCTCTGTTATAAGTTATCAAGCCCCTACATTTTGAATAATTAACTTAAAATTTAAGTTTGTTGTGGAAGGAAAATTTTATAGCTCAGGAACTACAAGAATATTTTTACACATCAAAACATTCAAAAATCTATTTAAAAAGGAGGAAAAAAAAAAGCCTGTGACAAAGTTCTACAGCTTTCAGCTGCAGGATCACTCTTTCCCCTGTGGTGCTGTGGATGTGAAATAGGGTTGTGTATCACAAAAGGAAAGGATACAGAAGGTTGGAAATTAAATACTTTCGCTTTGATGGAAAAAGAACATGATCCCTAATAATCCTTTAATTTAATAGTTGGTAAAATCAACAAAAATAGTAAACAGTGTAGTCAAAGAGTCCACTTTTAAAATATTGAGATCCCACAATGTACCTGAAATTAGGCATGTATAACTTTTAGTAGCAATTCCAAGTCCTCCAGAATTCTGTTCCACTGTCAGAACATGTCAATCTCTTCAGGCTCTTCAGTGAGAGGTTTAACACATGCACAGTGTGAACATATGAACCTCTAGAGAGTATGGGGAAGTAAAGCATAATAATTATGGATAACATTAAAAATCACCTTGGTATTATGACACCATGAGATGAAATCATTAAAGATCAAACACTTTAGTTCAAACCCAAATTATTCAGCAAAGGCTTCGTGAAAGTTTTACTCTGGCAGCTTTTTGAAAATACTTCGAGATCGCTCTCTAGAGGTGAAAACTAAAGACTTCACTTCTGAAGACTTCAATCAAAACAATTTGTTAGAGCGCACACAGGCAGACATATTGTAAGACAGGAGAGGTTCTTAATGAGCTTTGTCGCGGTTTAACCCCAGCAACTGAGCATCATACAGCCACTTGCTCACTGCCCTCAGTCAGGACGGGGGAGAGAATTGGAAGTGGAAGTGAGGAAACTTGTGGGTTGAGATAAAGACAATAATAGATAGAGAATGAATAAAGTACAAGCAAAACAAGGAATTCATTCACTGCCTCCCATCAGCAGGCAGGTGTTCAGCCATCCTTAAGAAAGCAGGGCTCCATCACGTGTAACGGCTAAAACTGCCACATTTTTTAGAAGAATGATATTGGGGGCAATGAATAGCAAACAGTCCTATCACATTGTGCACACTAACCCTTTTTTTTTTTTTTTGTAACTCTTCAATGTAAAAGCACAGTTGCCTATTCAAAGCTGAATCTCCAGCATCTACTTTTGCTTCATTTACCTTCCCCTGTAGTTTTCCCGTTGGCTCTATCCAGTGCAGCACTTTCCAAAAGTGTCCACACAGTCACAGCTTCTCAGGTCTCACCAGCACCACCATCTAGCCCCAAAATCTCCAGGAACTACAATAACCTGCAATTGCAATAACCTGCTTATGGGCTCAAATGGGTCTCAGGAAAATCACATTCAGTTCAATAAAGTTGCAGGAATTCAAATATTATACTTTTATCTCCCCTGACGCTACAAAATGTGAGCTTCTTGGTGATACACAAACCCCAGATCTTTGACAGACAAAGCATTAATGATCAACTCTATCCTTGATCCTTGCAGTTAATGCCATGGTACAGAGAATGATGGAGTTAATTTGTTTGCACTAACGCAACATTAAAAGAGCCCAGGTGGGGATTCCATCCCAGGAAGTGAAGGGTGATACCATTTGCTTATGACTCATCTCATATATTGTGCTCTTAAATATCTTTAAGTCAGTATAAGATAAACTATACACTCTCTGCCTGGAGACAAATACTAATCTGCTGGCAAATGTTAGTCTTTCACTCTGAGAATCTAGTCCCAGCTGGGAGGAAGGCAAACACTGCATTTATTGACATAGGTGATAGAGCAGAAATCAAACATCCCTTCTGCAGTGGGAATTCTGCCAAAAACCCCAAATTCATGTACAAAGGTATTTGGGAAGAAGTTACCTTCTGCTTCGGATTCAGTCACCGCAGACAGTGTTTTTTCTCTCTCTAAATAGTTCAGCAGAACATCAAAGTATTTATCTTCCAGAAAGCTTTCAAAATCATTGCTATCTTTATGAAAATGAAACTAAAGCAGAGGTTTAAAATCTGAGTGCTTCAAAATGTTATTATATTTTAAAAATAAAAAGAAACAAACCAATAAATCTTACATTTGCTGGCAACTGTGGATTGCTGTGTTTAACAGCTTTATTCCTTAAATCAAAAGCAGCCCCAGAAGCAAGTGCTTGAATGCTGCAGGAGCACTCACCATCCTCTACCCAAGAAAGTAAGAAGTCTCAGGATCATTTTGTCAGTGTTTATGAATCACTGATGGGAGGGTGTAAAGAAGAGGGAGCCTGACCCTTCTCAGCGGTGTCCAGTGGGCACAAACTCAGACTGAGCATGTTCTATCTAGACATTAGAAAGCAGTTTTGCTTCACACGTTTAACACCAGATAAGGTTGCCCAGGGAGGTTGTAGTCTCCAGTCTTGGAGATCTTCAGCCCCTTACTGGACACAGTCCTGAGCAAGCTGTTTTAGTTGACCTTGCTTCAGCAGGGCTGCTGTGGACTAGGTGCCTGCCAACCTCAAATATTGTCATCCTGTGCTGTAGTCTCAGGGGTGAGCTGAGCTCAGGGGACTAACCACCCTCCTCAACCCACAGGCAATGCTCTTCCTAAGCCACGCTGTTGGCCTTCTTCACTGCAAGGGTGCATTGCTGCCTTCGGCTCAACTTCTTTAACAAAAGGAATCCCAGGTTCTTTTACTGCAAAACTGCTTCCCAGGCAGGTGGCCACCAGCCTGCACTGGCACATGAGGTTATTCTTCCCCAGATGCAGGACTTCATTGAAGTTCTGCAGGACTTCATTGAAGTTCTGCTGAACTTCAGGAGGTTCCTGTCTGCCCCTTTCCCCAGTGCATCAAGGGGCCTCTGGATGGGGACCATCTGGTATGTAAGCCACTCCTCCCAGTTTTGTTTCACCAGCAAACAGGGCAAGGGTACACTTTGTCCCATCATCCAAGTTATGAATAAAAATGCTAAACAATACAGGCCCCAATAGTGGCCCCCGGGATACACCACTAGTAACTGGTCTCTGGATGGACTCTATGAGACTAATTACAAGCCTTTGAGCCCATCAGTCCACCTGTCCACTTACCTGGTCTGTACTTCATCAGTTTGTTAATGAGGATGCTATAGGAGATGGTGTCAAGGACCTTGCTGAAGTCTAGATAAACCACATCCACTGCCCTCCTCATCCACCAAGGTAGTCATCTCATTGTAGAAGGCTATCAGGTTGGTAAGACACAAATCAATGCTGACTACCCTTAATCACCTTCCTGTCGTTAATAGTTTGCTCCATTATCTTCTGGGGATTGAGGAGAACCTGATCAGACTGTAGCTCCCCAGATCCTCCTCTTGCCCTTCTTCAAGATAGAGAAATGTTTGTTTTCTTCCAGAAAGTTCATTTGTGCTTCTTTTTCCTTAAATTCACCGAAATTCTTTCCTGCTCTATCCTCAGCTATGGTGCTGTTCTTTAATGAGCTCCTTTCTGCATCTGCTTAACTGCCCCTTCCACGAGTTCCCACCTTTCCTCTTCTTCTGCCCAGTTCTCCACTCATCTTCTCCCCAGTCCTGGTGCTCCTGGAACTCACCGCAGGAATTGCCTTCTCACACAGTCTCATTCAGTTTCCAAACAGTATCCATCAGCATTTCAAAATCCATGTTAAATTTAATAAAATTCTCATACATTGCTATTAAAACATTAGTACATTCTGCTGTGCAGCAGCAGTCTCCCCTTCTCAGATTTTGACTACAGACATGCAAATTATGGCAATCCAGTCATGCCTGCTTTTCCTCTTAGAACATAAATCATCTGTTGTTATTTAGTATAATAAAAATAAAATTCCCATACTCCTCACATTCCAGAGTAGACTTCGTTCTTCATTTCTTCCACAAATTACTTTCTATCTTAATCACCTGGCATGCTTCTCAGAAACAGAATGAAAATTTTCCATTTCTCTGTAGTTCAAACCCTGTTCCATTTGCCAGAAATCTTTTAAGAACCACAGAAATATAACAAACTGTAAAAAGAGGTGGTTCCTGGTTCTAGCCTTTCCCTATAAATCAAATCTAAAAGACTAATTCCCACCTCCTCTATCCAAAGTCTGTCTCCTCACCATTAAGAGAGCCCAATGGCATCAGACACCTGTTGCTCCATGGCTCCTCGCTAACATTTAATGCTCCATCATCTTCCCTCCCTTACAAGCAGCAATTTTGAGCCTGGTCAGGCACATGCAATTCCGCCAGCCAAATCAGCCCAGGTGGACAGGCCCTGAAAGAAATGTGGCCTACAAAGGACACATGCTGGACTAGGTTTATCCTGAAAGTCTGCAGCCTGTGGAAGGAGCCACACTGGAGCAGGAGAAAAGTGTGAGCAGGAAGGTGAAGCAGAGAGGAATTGTTATGAACTGACTGTAACCCCCCATTCCCATCCCCCTGTGCTGCTGGGCAGAGGGAGCCAAACTCAACCCACCATTCTCTAATGAGAATTTCCCACATTCAAACGTATCCTGTGCTTCTCACCTTACTACCATGTAGCTCTGAGAAGTGCTCAGGCACAGGAGAAGGCTCCATCTTCTCTATATCCTCTACTCAGGCAGTTGTAAATATCAGTAACATCTGTCCTTTGCTTCCTCCCCATCTCTTCCCCAAAGTAGAGAGACACAATTCTCCCAGTGTGTCACAGTATCATATGCTCCAGCCTTCTGAAGAGCTTAGGTAGTGTCCACTGGACTTCCTCCATTGAGGTAATCCATTTCTTGTGCTACAGAGCCCAGACATGACCTCACTAGTGCTAAGTACTGGGGAAGGACAGCTACCCTCTTACAACATACCAGGAGATGGTTGGGCTTTTCCACAAGCAGGCCCAGGTCCTTTTCTGCAGAGCTGCTTCCTGGCTAGTCAGCTCCCAGCCTGTACTGGTGCACAGGGGCTGTTCCTCTCCAAGCACTGGACTCTGCAGTTCTCCCTGCTGCAGTTCATGTGGTGCTTGCAGCCTGTTCCTCCAGCTCATCCACATCCCTCCGAGCAGCAAACCCATCCTGCTTCCCTCACACTGTGGGGTGGTGCCATCCCGTTGTCTGGCTGCCTCTTGCTTCCATTCGTTTGAGAAGAATCTAGTGCTGATTTAGCAGGCACTGGGTACCTTGAACAGGGCCAAGTCTACAGCAGTTTCTACACTACTTACTGCAATCCTAAGCCTTTATACTGCACTTGTTTGTAGGAAGGCTTTGAAAACAAAGCCAAAAGAAAACTAAGATGACAAACAGAGACAATATTTTAGCTGGATTACTTCTGCAATCAGGGAAGCAGGATTAAATGCTTCTTGTGGAAAAAAAAAAACCCAAACCCTCTTTACCCCTAAGTAGTTTATCTCCATTACAGTGGGCTCAGAATCAAGACAACTATCCTATACATAGGAATAAGAAAGCCAGTGGAAGGGGCAGAGCTGGTGATAAAGGGGAAACCCCTTCCACTTGCTCACTTCCTTTAACAACCCGGTCAGCACAGTAAGCAGCTGGTACCTTCTGTAAGGAAGTGAGAGAGAGAGCATGGGGGCATGAGCACAACTGAACAATTGATCTCACTCTCCTTTTACCTATAAAAACAGTAATAAAAGTGAATATGATTTTACACAGTAAATATTTTTTTATAGACTTCAAACCCCATTTTGCTATCAGTAGCTAGATACAACTCTTGCACTCCAAAGCTAACTTTCTCTTTTAATAATTAGAGATCTCAATGTGGGCTTATCAGAGACAGCAAATTCCTCAAAAGTGCTTCTGGTTCACAATTAGAGATTCTACAGCTTGAAAGCTCTATACTGCTTAGATTCACAGCACTGGTGTTTTCAGTCAAGTTAGGAAAAAAATCCAGCAGTTACAGTACTTGAAATAGTAATTTTGACAAAACAGTTCTCCCTCCAGTCTCGATCTTAACTGAAGGCAGTTTTAAAAGGTACTGCAGTTTTTAGTGTACATTTAGCTACTGGAATACACAGAATACTTGCAATAGCTGTGATTAACTTTTTCTGAAATAGACAACCCCTTGCTACACACATTAAAAGGAAGCATCTAATAGCACAGTATTCAAAGCCATAAAGCAGTCCCAAGCTTCAACTGATTGTAAAGAACAAAGAATTATCAAAAAAATCCCAGACCAGACTAGCTTGTTAGCATCCCAGGTTATTTCCATCTTCCCAGTAACTGTCTCACACTTTTCTTTAGAGTCACAAATATATAAACATGAAAAGCATTCACACATAGGTTCATTGGCCAAAGAAAATACTTGAGCATTTCTGCAGAAAGGAGAAGAAACACCTGCATCTCTTAAAAGTTTTTGTGTTGAAGTCAATTGCATTTCCTGTATCACTGCAAGGAGGATGCAGCTCTGGTTTAATGCTTCAGTTTAGATACAGGTATCTACAATTATATCTGGTACAAGAAAGTTACACATTTGCACAGGTGTATTTATTTTTTCCTGTGTTTACAGTGCTTTGATTGTAATTTTAAACCATTCAGAAAGCACAATTCCATACCAATTTTACATACTTTACATCACAGTTCAACAACATTAATACAATTGTATCTACTAAATCAAATGAACAAAACAACCATGAACATTTACACTATTCTTCTGTAAACAAGGGTTTTTTTATAAACAATGGTAAATGGAATTAATACAGACCACCATATGAAAGAGGAATAAGCATTTCCTTAAATAAATCACTCTGTTTATAAATACTTCAATTTTCTCAATATACATTTACAGACATAGTTGATTAAAAGCAGATTACCTACACTTTTCTTTAAAAAGAAAACGTCTAGAGATGGACCACTGTGTGTTAAATTCACCTAACATAAGAAGCAAGCATATGATTAGCAGAGTGTTAAAAGTATCACTGTACTTCAGCCTCACTTCTGTTTGTTTACACCAACACTGAGAAGATTGTCATGTTAGGGAACTTTTACTTGAATTCCAGCAAATTACAATCGATCTTGTAGTACACATAGGGGTAGTACTCCTGCTGACTGAGGTTTAAACCTGGAATGTCCACAGTTGCCTGCAAATAAAGTTTTGAAACCTGTTACACTCTTACAGTTCAGACTCCTGTTCAGAAGTAGATGAAACATTCGTGTGTTTTAGAAGCAAACACACCAGGCAAGACTTCAAGCTTACATTTTCACATTCAAGCAACTGTTTAAGCAACGAAGTTAGAACTTTGAAAAATTAATAACAGTATTTTTCAAAATGAAATACAAGGATTTTTCACAATCTAAATAGCTCTGTATCAGTAATTCACATCTGTTGGTCTAGTAAACACACCACCACTTAATGGGAGGAAGAGTATTGCACTTGTTTTACTACTTCTAAACACGGTTAGTTTATGAAAAGAACGTTAGAGGATGCTGAATGATCCAGGAAGTTACATGAAGTTCAGTATCTTCAATTTTAACCTTAATTGTCGCACATCCCCCTTCCCCAAAAAGGCTTAGAAATACTTTGTAAAAAACAAGGAAGATTATTTTTAATATTTTTAAATGCAACCAAACACATTGGGTGGTGCCTACCTTTAGTTAATCTTTAACTATGAAATGCACTGTTTTTCAATACAAAATTAGTAGAATAAACCTCCTAACAAATCAGTTTTAAATATGAAAATGAGATCTCTACAGATGAGAACAGATGTCTCCATCTTGACATCAATTCAGCCTCCTTCAGACAACAGGGACAACTATGTTAACTTCAAAACAAAGACAGCAATGCAACAACAACAAAAAAGTTGTTTCAGTATTTAGTATCTACTGTTACGTGGACTGTGGACACGTTATATATTCCTTCTGGGTGCAAAAAAACCCTATGAAATGTGTCTAAATTCCTTAAGCCTAGTTTCAGATCAAAGCTGACTTTGTTTGGATTCTTTGAGGAAATGAATATGTATGCAGTCTGTAAGATACCCTTCTATCAGTAGAAAGAAAGCATGCAGTAAGAATAAGTTACATGAAACTTTTGTACCAGACAGCTCGTCCAATGTATTGGTTGCCACTTTGAATACCATCTGCTTGCAAAAATGTAAAAACACAAGTGTCATTCTGTAAGATGACAGAATTTTCTGTACTGTGAGAGAATGGTGGAGAATATGGACAGCTGTAGTTTTTGAATAAGCAAACAAAAGTGTCTGTTGGCTTTAAACAGACTAAGCCTAATATTGAAGGGCAGTAGCAGTTACAAAATACTTACATCAATAATAGCTGCTGCGCTGCTGTCAAGGTGTTTGTACAAGTCATACAAAACCTCCCTCAGTTTCTTCATTGTTTTCTTATTAGGCTGAAGCAGCATTGCCTGGAAGTTTACTGGCAAACCATACCTGAGGAAGTCAAGCAGAAAAGTATGAAAATGCTGAAATAAGCCTTCTTCTATTTTTCAAAGCAAAATTTTATTTTAATTTTGAGAAAGAATCCTATTGCTGCAGAGAAAATCCTGCTCATTTTCATTTTTGCAAGACCATTCATAAGGCATCAATGAAGTAGAACTTCTTTAAGTTTAAAATAACAAAACAGAAGTCTAAATGCTTTTAAAATCTTTAAATCTTTAAGAACTTAGCATAATTTTCGAAATTACTTGAAGTCTTGGACTAGGTTTTGAATATTCCAACTAGTTTCCTTGCAAGACTTTGCTTATGCCACTAGGTGGAGAATATAGTCTCTACACAATCCTAGATGTGTAGAAACACTAGCCAATATTCAAATCAAGTTCAGCTTTCTTCCTTACTCAAGTTTGCCTTCAAAGTAAGCCCACAGTAGCTGTGAAGCAGACTGGAATTCAAGTCAATGTGATTTTATCCTCTTTTTCTCCTCTGGTTCTCTCCTTTGTGATAACTTATCAAAAAGGCTAAAAAAACCTTCCTGTTTTCTGACTAAGGCAGAAAAGTCCTTTCAAATCTACAAAGAAGTAATCCAGGTCTTTGGGTCTTCCCTTCTGCATAATAACTACAGCTGTTGTTAACTCAACTTAGTCACTACACTTCTGGATAGGTATGAGAAAAAAAGCAGAGACATTTTATAGTTAAAATATTGAAAGGTTTAATACCAAAAAGTTTAGACTACAAAATTTTTAGAAAGGCACGTTTCAAAGCAGCAGCATACATTTCAAGATGTCAAGCTATATAACTCAGAGCCTGAATATTTTTTATTCTATTAACATTTCACACTTAACTAGAGGATATAGTAAGCTCTTTTTACAAGCAGCCCATAAAGCAAGCTAAGAATCTGCAGAAACACCTTGCTGCAACTTACAGAGCACCTGTAATTCCTAAAGCACTGGTACAAAGACTATCCAAGAGGCAAGATACACAATTATCTACCTCAATATTCCACAACTGGAAACAAGAGCTATTGCCATCAGATATCCTTGTTTCCTCCTTTCCAGAAGAGTGGCACTTCACACATCTCAGTTTGGTAAACCCAAGCGAGATGTAAATTCTTACAAAGACTAAGAAGGAAAGCACTACTAAGCTCTGTCTCATTACCTTAAAACAGATTCAACAAAAACTCGTAATGCTTTCACATGAATCCACGCAATGAAAGCTTCACTGAAATTAACTTTCAGCCACCGAACCAGAGGCCCCTGTGAAAGGGAAGAAGGAAAAAAAGTTATCAAACTTCAGGAAAAGATTCAGATCATTCAGCACGTTTGAGATACTCAGCATCTGCACCATCGTAATAAAGACAACTCAAAGGCAGAGTTCACTATGCCTTTAGTGAACTAAATTTTAGTAAACCACTGGATTCACTATAATGGCTCAAGAGTGTTTTGATACTAAGTAAAGAGAAATTTAATGAGAATTCCATTGTCTCTTCAGCACACCATCTCAGCTGCCATGGTCTAACTATATTAAAGGCCATATCAGTAGTATCTGATAATTTAATTAAAATACTTGTTCATTTTCAAACTTCACATATTATCAGCTGCAATATCAGCACTTGGTTCAACACAGCGAGGTGCATTTGTGCTACAGGAAACTCAATGACCCTGAGCAGATTAGCTGGGTGGCAGCTGACTACATCATGTCACCCTTGCATTGCTTTCTCAGAATCACAAGTTCATGAAATTGTTATACAGCAACAACAGGTCTTGGATATCTCATTTTCTGTAATGACTAGTTTATATAGACTTACAAACTGTTTCTTCTTGTCAGTTGACAGTCTATTCATTTCTTCTTTATCCGCCTTCATCTCTTCTTCATTATACTGGAAATCACGGACCATAAATCTGCAGTTGGAAGTGAATAAAATAAAAAGGTGGCTATCTAGAGATCTTTCAAAGCACGATAGATAGAACACACACAAAATAAGCCTTACTTGTATTCTCTGGCTTTATGCTTGAAGTCATCCACTGCCTTCCTGAACAAGGTGACATTACAAAGGTAACTATCTTGATCCTCAAAGAGTACACTACACAGGAAAAAAGTGTCAGAATTAATGAGGTTCAAGTCACCCCACATTCGATATACAGTAGATTAAGTTGTATTTTATCACTATTAGGCAAGGTCATAAATGTATATAATTCACGTGGGATTAGTTCCTAAAGTAAACAGAATTTATACAGAAAGTAACTGAAACTGCTTTTACTACTCCCTTTGTGAAGGATGGCCATTTCCATTTCACATTCAGAAACACTTCATACACATCTGGGTATTTGTTCAAGTTAAAATTGTTTTACAGAAAAAGGAAAGAAAGCTGGTTTAATGCTGAGAAATTTAGGCTACAGAATTCTTAGAAATCTGTGTTTTTAAAGAAAAAGGAAGTGGATTAACGTAGAAAAGGACAGAAGTTTAAAAACATAGGTTGACAAGAAAAGATGTTTCTTAGCTTGTAAAGACAATCTCTACATTTACTATTCAAGACAATGCTGCTTATTTTGAGACTTCACCTTTGAAAAAAAGCTTGAAAAGATTTATATTGTTCCTTAGTGTCATACTGTCTTCAATAAAAGCATCATCTAACAGTTTAACAAGTCACCTCTTTGTAAGCTATCACGAGATCATGGTTTCTCAGTAATTAAATCAGAATCATTAGTAGATCTTCCATTAAGCTTAAATTGGTCCAACTCAAATGTGAAATTAGCCAGAGTAACCTGAGATTTTGTAAGTGGCACAGAGCTGGCAATATCAGATCTGTTTGAGCAAGCCTCATCCTCAGTCAAAATTAACAACACAGCACTGCTTTGTGCCACACATTGACTTTATTTTCAGTGTGGTTGCAAGATTGCTAAAGTGGCTTAAGAGTATTATCAAATCCTGGCTTCAGCCTTGCCCATCACAGACATCAAGCACCAGCTTGGTACCGAGGACCTTTGTTAGTCCATAAGAGACAAGTTGCTCCTCTTTGCACACTAGAAAACCATCCACAATTCCAGTTCTTCAATGTTTAGCAGGTTTACAAAAGTATATTTAACTTGTTTCAAGTCCTCTGAATATAGGCAGAAAGCCTGCAGGCTAGCTGGCAAGTATTTGCTGATAAACCCCACCAGGCACTAGCTTGAAGCTGAATGTGTCTGATCTCAACTAGATTAACTTTTCAAGTCTTTTACTGGTACCACATAAATTATTTTGATAAAAGCTTGTCAAAACATCTAGCTTTATAGCTTTATCTGATCAATCTTAATTATGTTGTAGTTGAGGAAAAAAACTGAAGGATCTCTAACTCTAGGGTTAACAAAGCTTTCGATCTTGAACATTCAAAGTCACTAGATATAAATAATACTTATAGCACATGAAAATATGAGTTATAGCATTTAACAACTTACTTGCTGGAACGTGGTACAACCATCTCTGCTAGTGTTTCATATTGCTTAACCCAGTCATTATAATTTAACCTAGAGAATACACAAGTTATTAGATTAACAAATCAAATTTTTCCAAAAAGTGTTAAAAACATTTTATCATCACATCTTCCAACCCAGTTGTAGGTTGTCAGAAATACAAGCCATCAGGGACAGTCCTCCTCATGCTTTTTAAAAGATAATTGCTAAATAAACTATAGTTATAGCAAAATTAAAAAATTTTATCTTCAGTCTTTATATAAAGTTTACAAGTGCAATTTTTTGTAGATCAAAGAACTACAAAATTAAATCAGTCATCATTAAGCGAGAGATGTCAGGGGACCAAATGGATTTAACTGTCAAGGTTTCTCAGAAACCCCTTACGTAGCTCTGCTCTTCTGAGTTACTAATAGGAATATTTTTTCCACAGTTACAAATGGATTCCCCAGAATCCTGCACTTGCCTGAAGGACTGAGAATTTTGGAAGACCTGCCTTCTGTAGGTGGTGATGAAGAGGTTCCACCCTTTCAACACCAAAACCAAGTCAAAGGTAAAAGAAAAATAAGTGTGAAGATATACTAACCACCTGTTTTCTGCTAAAGCCACTGCAAAACTGTTCTGCCTTCATCAGTTTTACACATGACAGACATGTTTCACGTGACAAACATCCTACAGGATCTCTTTACAAGCGAGAAGCTCTCTTTGTTCCCAGCTCCAGAAAGGCAGTCTAGTGCCATTTTCTCATTTTGCAAGAGTCTTAAGGACATCTGTATCACCACTTTCCTTGGCCAGGGGAACAGGTGGCATTTTTATTGCTTAAATGTTTCAGACAGTAACAACCCATTCCCTTTGATGTGACATAAACAGTGTTCCATTAGTAGAACTTAGATACCTAAAAAGAACAGCATCCTGACAATCTGAAAGAGTGCAGAGCAAAGAAGAGTTCACTTCATTCACTACGTGGTGAAAGCCAGCATAGTCCTAACCAGGATAATTCAATCATGAAGCCTTCTAAAAGAAGTCATGTTTCTACTCCTTATTTTCATAAGGATACCTTCTGCAACATGACTAGCCATGACTAATATTAGATAAGAAACCCAAGTCTAATCTCCAGTTTCTTAGAGAATTTGATGAGCACTCAGCATTCCTTATGATGAGCTCTCATGAACAATGGAATACCAGTACACATGCTCATTTGCCCCTACTAAGCATCAGAAAGTTTGTTTTAGTTCAACCAGGAAAACCCCAAACAAATTCAGAGTCCTTTCTTACAGTATTATAGGGTTGTGGGATCTATTACTTGATTTAGATTTCTTATTTTATTCTGTTCTTGGGACATACAATAAACTTACTTTGGTACAATCACTAATAACGTGACCAAATATTCTGAATCAAGTACAAAGTCCTCTTTCTTTACAATATCAGCAAGACTTCTGGTTAGCAAGCTTCCCCTGCAGAGAAAGAAAACACAATAGCCTGAGTAAATACATGTTTAACAATTGAATTTGTCTGAACAACAGTTTCCAGTGCTTGATAGTGTAACATTTTCAAAACTATATTTTACCTAAGCATTTGTTATTAGCAGAGCAAACAAAATGTCCTTATACACATTTTAAATCTTACTGTTTTTATCAGTAGCTCTACTGCTGTGCGTCACTTCCATATTCCAAACACCTCATGCACTTCAGAAGCCAAGTTCTCTTTTTTAAAAGTCATTTAAAAACCTGAGAACCATTAAAGCCATTAACTGTGAAGTCTAGTATATGAAGCCCCAGAGTTACAACTAGTAGTACAGTACCTGTACTGTAACTAGTACAGACCTACCTATAGACTCAATAAAAATTTAAAGCAGCACATTGCCTTATATTCACCAAAGACTAAGAACATACACTGATTTAATGGGGTTTATCTGACAAATTACCATGGCTTAAGATGGAACTTAGGGCTCATAAAATGGCAACCATTAGTATGACCCATGGTTCTCAATCAGCCAGCAGGCTCGTACCATTAACTATAATGGTAGGGTTGGGTCAAATTAATCTTCCATATTTGCACAGAAGAACTACTGTGCCTCAACTGTATTTCAGACAATCATCGTATGTACATGACATGACAACACACAGTCTTTGTTTGATTTATTACCTTCACATATGCAACAGCTGTCTCTCTGCTGGTCCATTTTGAGGGGAGAAACACAGAAATATCGATATGCTTAAAGCATAAGTTATAGTGAAGGGGAAGACTTCCTTGTTTAGACCCCTAAGTAGCAGTGTTACACACCACTTAAACAGCAAGCTTCTCTCAAAACCTCCAGCAATTCATACATGCTTTTGTGTATTGTTTATCAATCACAAGTCAGCTGGTAATAAACGTTCTTTTATGATAGCTGCTATTCAAAATTGATAAATGCCTCAAAAACACATTAAACTTAAAGCCTGTACTTCTTCACACGTTATTAAGTTATCATGGTTTTCTGTGCTACATTAACAAAAAATGATGTGACTTACGCATTCTTTCTTTCCAAATTCTGAAGATTCCCTTTCAGATTATTGTATGCTGAGGCTCTTGCTTTTAGATCATTGTCAATCTGATTAACACCCTTAAAGATAAAAGGAAAAGGAACTGTGTCTAAAGAACTCGAATAGTTTTTAAGTTATTTCTAAATTTTAAAGCTTAAATCTGCCAACAAGAACTTAAAAACCACACAAGTTAAAATATGTATTTCTCTAGTGCTGAAAAAACTTCACAAATTAAGTAACATTATTGTTTTGCATCATCTACAACTTAAGAGGAGACTCTTAAGCCTGTGTTTGCCCTCTGCAATTTGCACCTTTCCTTGGGATAAACAGCCTTGGGCCGTCAAAGACAGAACATCAACTAAATGCATCATCTGCCTCATCCAAATGGCTGTTACTATTTACAGTTCTAAATATTATCACATTTTATCTTCTTTTCCCCCCCTAGAGATATTTTCCATTCTGTATGTTTGCAAAGGAAAACACAATAAATTGTATTGCCGTCTCCCTTCAAAAAGCAATCTTTTATGCTGCTGTTTTACATTGGCAGTGGCTTACAACTAAAGGAAAATCTGTTTTACAGAGACTTTCTTCATTTAGCAAAAACTTATGTATTTTGGAATGTCTGAAGTTGCACAGGGCCAGTTCCAGGCTAGACAGATAAACAGTATTTCTGACTTGAATTCAATTTATTTCAGATAATAAATATACCTATCTAATCAAGTAGAGGTAGCATTCTACGTCCAATTTCACTGGCAGCCTTCAATCCTCTTTCAAACTTTCAAATCTAAGTTCTTGCTTTGAAAGTCAAAACTATTTTACCCTTTAGACTTAAGACTCTCACATTCGGCTTCCCACTTCAGCTCAATTAAGTCATCTTTTTCAAATCCATCCTCCAGGATTAATCAGAAATAACCAAAAATTATTAATTCCCAGCTAGGTAACTTGGCACCAAGTGGAAGAATACAAATCAAATTAAGCAATTAGTAGGTCTTCAACATACGATCATACTCCTATCAGCGTGCACCCTATACAAGGAAGTTTTTTAAAATCAACACACTCAGTAACAGTTGGATAACTGAAAGAACATGGTACAGTATTGGTCTGGCACTGTACTGCTGCCCACTCCCTGCTCACTTGTAGGTACAAGCCTATGAAAATTCCCAGGGCCAAGTATCTGAACACAGTCAAGGGGCTTTCCCTTTACTTGGACGTAGGCCATTAACAATACATTTTGTTTGCACATAACACTTCAGCTTGTGGATCCAGATATGATTTTATTTCCACAAAATAAATCTCTCTCAAAAACGAAATCAGTTATAGAGTGATGTGGTTTATGGTAACACAGAAGTTCACTTGTCTGTAGAAGGAAGTAGTCATTAAAACCTGAACATTCTGGCTGTTTCATTTGGCAACATGTTCACAGCTTGCACCTTTACAGATACAGCAAAATACTCTGAAAATAAGAAAATTTACTTTTTAAACAGGCGAGTATTGAAGGTTATTTAATTCTTTGACTGATGTAACCTTTACCAAGGCATATGGAACATTTCAGCAGGCATCACAAAGCATACCCATTCATGAAAATATTTTTATATTACAAGAAATTAAAACTTTTTTATACTATAAGAAATGACACTTTTTTTTTCAGCTAGAAGACAGCATTAGGGGAAAATTAATCAGAAGCTATTAAGCTAGTACCTTTGTGTGTTTGGACTTTTTCCCAGATCAACAATCTTTCCCTCCCCCTTTTCCAAGGATCAAAACTTTCAACAGCATTCTAACTATGCATTGTTTAATGACAACAAGTAAAAACCACTGATACCAAACACTACCTTTATGAACCAGTTCCATTCATCATTTCCTAATTGTCAATACTCTGATTGTTCTCATTTGTAAAGTCAGTAGCCTTTTAAAAGATGAATGCTTAGACAAAAGCCTGTTACTCCTGCACTGACTAGAGTTTACTGTAAACAAGATTCATCTTTGCCTCCTATTAAAATGTTAGAGAGTGCAGAACCACAAACCTCAATGTCACAGCAGAGCTCTGGAAAATATATTTGTGTAAAATTGTCAAATGAAGCGACATACAAGCTTCCTTTTGCGATGGATAACTCTTAAATGTCTCATTGCTAAAGAAAATACCAATCTAACACAGTGGGCCTATCTCTACACACAACAAAATTCAGATCTTTAAACCACTTACATAGTCATTGGCAATACATGAGTGCCTTCCTGAACCTATGTATCTGTGCTGTTGTACTTCAGGAGATACCAGGGTTGCTGAAAATGTTGGGGAAGGGCCCTAAGGCCTACTGAGCCTGTCTCCTTGCATAACAGTCTTATCACCCTAATTTCAAATACAAAGAATGACTGGATTAAGTGACAGCTCTCACATGGCACATCTTTGAAGTCTTCAGTACTGATACCAGGGTTCACAATACTTCTGAAAGTTGAAAGCTGAAAAACTTGATGGATAGCTTTAGTAGATTTCCTCATATTTTAAAGATTTCCAACACTGCTATAATTTTTCCTCAACTCATAAACTCCTCATTGCAGTTGCCATTACTCTCATTTTGGCAGGTATCAGAATCTCTCGCTACAGTGAGTGAGGAAGATATAAAATCATGCAGGCAAAGTATTATCTCATGATTTGACAAGTTTTTCAAATTATTTTAATATCAACATGTCCAGAAGCTTCACAGATTTTAATTAATGTAGGAATATCAATTTTCCTATACCTTCATGTTAAATCACATGCCAAAGTAAAGATTTCAACCATGCTAGGGACAAAACTGCTTCAAGTCTTGTGACGTGATCTCCTAGGTGTCACTTGAATGTAAGGTAATTTCAGTTATCTTTCTTCTCTTGTCCACTTTATGGACACACATCTGTGGCTCACAATCAAAAACATTTTTTAAGTACTTGAAAATAGATTTAATACATCAGAAACTCTCTTTATAGAAGATAAGTACAGCTAAATACACAGAGAAATAGAAACCCTCAACAGGATGATTCAGGCTGAACTCCAGTAGGCCTATTTTCTGTGTTTAGTATCCAGACTAATAGCTCAGTGAGGTCCCAAAAGATAGAGGAGAATGTAAGCCACTTATTTAAGTCGAAGTTAGTGTTCTGGAGTACAACTTTGCTGCAAGCCAATGATTTAGCTAGCAAATTCCAGGACACAAGATAACACATACTGAATCCATGAAATATTTCAATAAAGGGCATATCCTTTCATGTTCTGTGATGCTTTTTCCAACAAGCTTAACCGCTGCAAAACCAAGTACAAGGCAACAGATAAGTTCTCAAAATGAGACAAAACACAGTTGAAGACTTTTTCCCCCTTTTTTAATTCAGTAACTTTCACTCCTAATCTAAAGCCAAACCAAAGGAAAGGAGCTTTCTTATAAACCACTTCCTTGATAAGACTTGTAGAAACTACTTTGTGTTTTTCTCTTCTCTCTGCCTACAATAGTTCCTCTTCTCTCAACTTAAACTTCATGCCTATACCTGCTGTAAACAGCTGAATGCTTCATTCTCATACCTTCCTCTGAAGAAGCAAAAGCTTATGTATTTAAAGAGTGTCAGATATTAAGATTGTTAATTTTATCTGTGGGATATTTTCACGTGCAAATCTTAAAATCATAAATTAAAATTAGCACCAAGTTTTGTGCCTAAATATCTCAAGTTCAAATAGGAACGTTTTACAAAAGAATTACCTTACCTTTGCAATAATTTCTGAAATATTCTTCAAGGATTGCTTGATTGGGTATTTGGCCATATCCCACTGGAACCTTGTTATATAGGTGACCAAGTCAACTAAAATTTTAAAGAATAACTTTGTTGAGATAGACAATAAAATGACTGATGTATTATATTCCATGTAGTAACAGACGAGTACTATTACAGATTGTGGACCTTCATATGTGTAGACCCTGTTGCTTAAGAAATTTGAAAATAAACAATCAAGGTGTAAGTCATCTTGTGACCTCTGCCTTCAAATATTGGTTTCTCCACCTTTGTAGACCCCAAACAATATTAACTAAGTCAATGATGGCTGGAGAAACATGGACAAAACCATATATTTTTTGCTTTGTGTGGAAAAAAAAGGGTAAGAGAAGGGAGGGTAATGATGGAACAAAAACCCACAAAGATTACATGGCTTACCTGAAGCACGAGTTTTCTAGAGCTGTGAGAGAGACTACTCAAAGCCATTATCTAAGAATATCTGTGTTCATTAGGAGCACTGTACTCGTCTCTATGTTAATCCACTTGTATTAACCTCTTTTGCATCAATACAAGCTGTGCTAAATTTTATTAAATGGCTATTGAAAACAAAAACAAAATACTTAGAGACCAGTGCAACTATTCACGATGATGAAACAGAGAAATATTTACATGAGATAACTAGTTTTATAGAGACATTCTACCACAATTTGGGAACACCAGCATACATAGTTTACATAAAATCATACCTATTCAGATGACAGACTAATACAAAGAATGCTTACAGTGAATTTTTACATTCCACCAGAGACCAGTGATGATAACTTATAGCCCTAAAGAATCAAAAGGCTTCTGTAAGTGAGTATTTAACATGTAGGTCTACTTTCTTGCTTTCTGTTTCCTCTGTTTCAGGGCCAGTCTGAAGTACTCCACATCTAAACTAGGCTTCCAGAATGTCATACAGAGAAGCAAAATTCAGTATGTTTCAGGATCATTGCCTTCCCTTCCTTTACTTTAAAAAACATTATGGTTAACACTTTACCTCCATTAGCCAGAAGATTCTCCTGAACTTTATCTTTACTGTCTTCTAGAACATCAGCCATATACTGAGCCACTTTCTTTACGACACTGAAAAATGAAATATAAAGATATAAAAAAATAATTTTAAAACCTGCCATTTTGAGAAATACCATTCATCAATCTGATCTGAAATTGCCTAGGAAAAGAATTAAGAGATTGGATCAAAAATAAAAAGTTGATTGCTTTATATACAAGTCTTCCAAGGGCACAAACTGGGCTCTGTATCTGAAGATGATCAACTTCTCAAATACATGCCAGAACTTTATTTAAATCCTTCTCTAGTGTTGCTAGTCATCAGTTCTCAACAAGGTGAGGTTAGTTCCCTTGCCTGCAGATAGCAAGTGTTGACTTCAGGTGTAACCTTACTATACTCCAATCTTTTTTTGAGGTCTGTGGTACTTTCAAAACCTTAATCCCTTTCTAAAACTAGATATCGAGATCAAAAGCATCAGTAATCCAAAATAAACACAAGGCAACCATGACAATGCAATACCAAAGACAACTGAAGAGCTACAGAGAAAGCCCAGCCCTAAGCCCTCATGAGATCTGACACACAAGACCTGCCCTCCTCACCAGAGGAGCTATGCTTAATATTACTTACATGTGCCACATCATATTTCCTTTTCTCTTTAAAAACAACTACTTAACACTTCTCTCATTGAAACAGAAGATGGCTCCAGAAGTTCTAGTTACATGATATTTTGTTACAGTTGCTCAAAATCACTTCCAAAGGACCATTAGTTTCTTCAAGATGCATAAATTTTGCATTTTAATATTAATGCTACTTAATTATCTCTGTGGATTAGGAAATAACATTGTTACCTTCTCAAAGTCTGTAAATAGCACTCTAACTTGCTAAAAGAACAGTTTTTACTTGATTCCATTATCACTTTCTGCAGCTGTCAGACTTATTTCTTAGCAGTTCTCCAGGACATGGCAGCACACAGTGCTACTATAGGGAGAGTATCACTGCATAATGATCCACTATTCCACAAGTTCATGTTGGGTTTTTCCCCCCCCCCCAAGTACAGAAACGAGAAAAACCATCAGCTTCACTTATTGAAATCTTAGCTTGCTGACTGCCTACAGAAAATCACTATGAAACCAAAAAAGTTGAAAACAACGCATGCATTGTTTAGATTTGCAAACCATCACATCATTATTCTAATGTTTTATATGCTAGTAAAAATAAACTGTTACCTCTCCACAAACGCATCCAGTTTAGCCAGCTCATCGGAGAGACCAACCAAAACATCCAGTGTGCCAACCTAGAAGGAAAGATCAAAATGCATTAGCAATTGTATGTAAACATAGAAAGATAAAACCAAATTACAATAAACACTAAATCTCCTGAACAGCTAGCTTTTCAGAACTGCATAAAATATTGTACTATTTTGTACTATTTCAGACTTGGTGCTTTGTTTAAGTATCACTGTACTTCATTTGCTCAAAGTACCCCTACCAGACCTAACTCACTCCGGTGCAGAGTTTCAGTCCTGCATTCCAGCCACCCAAAACATGTTAAAACCACCTTGACAATATGAATTAGCTGCATTTCCCACAAGTCACTTGCTTCAGCATTTAATTTACTACTTTAGATCAAATCTGAAATCTTGGTTATCAGATATCTCGGTGCTGGAGGCAACCAGAACATTGAAAAATTTGAAGACACAAGAGTACTGCAGCAGTCAGACCAACATGAGTCTGGACTTTTCATATATAGAGTAATGGAATATCTAGCTTGTCTATGAGCTTTCACTCTTTCTTCCCCTCTCTTCCAGAAATTTCATGCAATAATCTAGATCAACATGTATACATTTCTGGGGCCAAGGGACTGTATAATTCAAACATGAAACTTACAGCACCATAGAATATTCTCTGTTTAGCGCTTTCATACACAAGTCTCAAATGGGTCTAAGACATCAAAATGTGTAAGAACAGTATAGCTAGGTGCATGTTCAACAGCCAAAGGGTGATTACTTATAAATGGGTAACGTATCAGTGTTTTTCTGGTTCTCTCTTTAATTACTTACACATTTGTTCGTTCTGTTCAATGAAAGTACGAGATAGCTCTAGAGCTCTTCTTATCTCTAATATTTTAGCTACTAGTTTATATTGCTTGCTGAAATATTATTAGGCATAAATCAATCTTTTATCTAATCAAGATGCTATTATTTAGCATGATTTTAATCTAGCAGCTTTGTTCTGTACATTTGACCACTCAACTTTGCATGACTTCCGTTCTCAGCCTTGAAGCAGAAAGGAGCACAATTACTTAAGCAACATCACAACCAAATTGCGTTTGATGCCACACCTTCTGAGCTGCACACAGAATAAGGCAGCTAATGTTTTGCCTAGTTACTTAGAAGCCACAGGACAAGTAAGTCTTTAAGCTGTTCAGTGGAGATGAAATCACCATTTCACTGAGTTTAATTAAAGGATCTCAGTCCTTATACAGTTTTAAACGTCCACAGAAGGCAGACTATTTCCCACTGTATATAAAGTACACTCAGTTAAACCAAGCTCACAATTCTTCTTGTTCAAGAAACATTTAGGTGTCAGGACAGACACATAAACAGGACACCACTGACTCATAACTTTTCCATACCCCAATAATTGTGATTAACCAAGAGAAATTGCTTTCAGATTTTGTTTCTCTTCGCTTCTCACAGTAATAGTTCAGTTTTCTTCCCATTTTCTCTAATGCTCATCAGCAGGTCACACTGGAATGCTCCGCCACTACTGAGCCACATTGTAGCCATGCTACAATGAGACAGCCACTACTCTAACATAAGAATGTCACATTTAGGCAAAGAAAAGGCAGCAGCTGTTTGATCAATCCCTATACTTTAAATCCAGCCTTTTCACTGCATCTCTGGCATAAAAGGATAAGCAGACAATTCAGAAGTTAAAAAAACAAACAAACAAAAACAAAACACAAAACCAAACGACAAACACCCCCCCAAACCAATAAACAAACAAACAAAAAAACACAAAGGAAACCGCATCATCTGAATACTCAGATCACAAGTCTCCATTTTTTGTCTAATTTTCTTCTCCAGATAACTGCTAGCAGTATGAGGTCAAGACTGCTGTCCCTGGAAAATACACTGAATTAGCAAATAACTCCACTTGCTGAACCTTTAAAACTTAGGAATGATAATTTTTTAACTTAAAATTTCAGAGAAAAAAAAATTGTCTAAATTATTGTTTAGATCCACAAATAACCATCAAAACAAGTCAGCTGTTCTCTCTAAAAAGTCTTCACGTGCTCCCCATCTACAGATGTAGTCTAATGAAACAGAGATGATGCAAAACAAACATTCTTCTTAGGAAATGACAAGGGACTTACGTACCTTCAAGTCTGGAATATTGAATTTTGAATTAGTAGACAGATTGTTATTTTTTGTAGTTGCTGCATGTAGTTTCTCCCATGTCTGTTGACAGGTTTTTTCCCCAGGAGCAGAAATCAGCCAGAACTCGGTCATTTTTGTGTCTTTTTCTGATGCTTTCTGCTTCTGAAGATAGAGGCGAGATGCTACTAGAAGGGAAGCGGAGTGGAAAAGAAAGAATATCTGCCATTAGTTCAGAATTCAAAGTTTTGCCTGAAGAAAAACCATCTCATTCTGTGTTACTAAAGTGCAGTTCCAGCCACCATAAGAGATTTTACCAAGAGTATCACATGGTTCCAAATTCATTTTTTCCTATCTTCCAAATCACATTTGCACAGTTGGAAAGTCTTTTTAAACTGTCCATCCTGCAAGTTAAAGTGGCCTGAGCAGCACTAGCATTTTTGAACTACAATTCCACAAAAGATTATAAGCAAACAATCTATGTGAAAATAAATTAAATAAAACAGGACACAAATCATATTTCCATACAGCATCTGTACAACAGACAACCTTTTCTGAATGCATAAGAGGAAAAGAACTCAAATTTCAACTCTGACAATACAGCTTTTCCAACCACTTTTCAGATTAGTACAGTGTTTTAAAAAGAATAAATGCCTAAAAATATATACATATTTAAATCCTATAAACTTTAAGTTATTCTTTCAAGCAAAGAAAGTTCTACTGGCAGCTAAAAAAATAATCAAGGAAAGGGAGGACACTTTCTAGTCTTGGTATCTCTGGTCTTGGCATCGCAGACTTTCAATAACGTTGCACATATTGACATTAGTCAAGACAATAGTGGTACAAAATACAAATTAAGTTGAGCTAGTTTGCAAACGAGCTCAAGAAGTTAAGGGTATATATGTTCTTCTGTCACTAAGAAACAGAACAAACCAGCTAAGAGTTATTAGATTATTTTTTTTATAAGGGAGCGAAGAATGAAGTCAGAGTCTACCCTGTCAGCATCTAAATGCCAAATCTTGCTATTTGCAATGCCTTCTGTAGCATCTTTGAAAGAGTAGAGACTAACCTACATGAGCATGGAGTGCAGCACTCAGGGTTTTGTTTGGGTTTGGTTTTTGTTTTGGGTTTTGGTTTTTTTTTTTGGGGGGGGGGGGCGTTGTTTGTTTGTTTTTTTCAGAGAGAGAAAATTTCCTACAAATTACAAAATACTGTATTTGTAAGAATTAAGAAGCAATAGGAAACATTGCCCAAAACGTTATGTCCTTCATCTGTGTAATCATTCTGGGCTCAAGAAATTATCAAGGCTGTTGGAAGTTAGAGATGAGCTAAAGAAAGGCCTGTTAGCTGATTCTTTTGATCAGCTACTCAGAAAACCTAAAGCTAAAAAAAGTTTACCAACCCTTAAATTAATATCACGAAGCATATCTTGTCACTGGCACAACAGCCATTCTCCTTCAATTAAGGAGCCTGGTGACATCCAGGCTCTTGATGATACAGCACATTCCATGACACCTGACGTGCCATTATGAGGTAGTAGCACAGCAGTGCTATAATCCTAAATACAGAGAATGTCAAGGCAGGTACAGATATTGTAGAAATCGCAACATTTATAAGACCAGGCACATGTTCCACTCCACACAAGCCTGCCTATAACTGGGCTGTCAGACCAGACACTCTCCAGAGCTGGGACCACACGCCTACATAGCTGGTTCTATTCAAGTGCAGAAAATCAAGGACCTGGAAGTTATCTGTGCTCTCCTCACTAGCACTACTCTCTCTTCTCCCCTAATGAGTTGCCAAAGCAGGGTGGAAGGAGAAGGGGTAAGGAGTTCTTTGCTCCTGGAAATAGCATGAGTGAGAAAAGGGGTCCTATCTCTGAGGAGGACAGGTGAAAGCCTGTATCTACAACCCCCACCATGCTGTGACCTTGTCTGCTGGGGGAAGGTCCCCAAGAGCAGAATCAGAGAGGGTGGTCAAACCCATACCAAAGGTCCCCTCAGGCACCACGGGTCCCTCACAATTAATGGTGTGCGCTGTGACAATCCTTGGTCATAGTGACTGATTATTTTGGTTTCTGGAGGCATCACAAAAAATTAAAGCAACATCAGTCATCATCAATGTAACAGCATGTTACGGGGCTTCTTTGTTTAGGGAAGGACTAACCAGATTATCTCATATAATGAGTCTCCACAGGGGGTCTACTAATTAGCAATGATTTGGAACAAGAGAAAAATTTCCTCTTGTTCAGACAACTTTGATGCATTATCTTTCTTAACACATGCCAAACTAAGTGAATCCACTGCAAATGATGTTTTCCTTATCCTTTGGTGAACTCTGACTCTATAAAAGACAGGGCCAGTTTACAGTGAACTTCACCCACCCAGGGAGACACCACCAGAGCTCACAGACACACAAAGCGTTTAAACTTTATATTGGTTTTTGTTTGGGTTTGACTAGACTGAGACTAGAAGAGTCTTTGTAGTAAATGTTGGATAAAGAAACCCATTTAGGTAGCAGCATCAGCAGCATGCAAATATCCGAGTACAAGACAGAAAAGCCATAATGTAGAAATTCAGACTCGTATTCAGTAGGACGGAAGGAACGTTGCATTCTCACATTTTCCACTAAAACATAAATAGCCCTTAAAGAATAAGTATAAAGTTTCCAGAGATTATATCATCCAAGGAAACAGTTACATGTTTAGAGTGACACAGTGTCATTCCCTGGACTACAGATTGGGAAAATAAGCTCACCTACTCAATGGAAGTATTTTCAAATACATACAAGTCAAAAAAAGTTGGTAGAAGAGTTAAAAATGCTTGTTTCTATGGGGTTTTTTTATGTAAGAAGGGGAATGAATTTGAAATCAGAACTATGTGAAACAATAAACAAGAAGTGGAAAAAGGAGAAGTACTACACAATGGCAAGAAAACCAGAAACAGATGCTAGTCAGCCAAAAATACACACTGACCCATTATAAAATGAAACCCATGAAATTTAAAGAGGACCACAGGATAAAGCAGGAAATACCAAGTTTTCCAATCTTTTAAGTACATTGAGAGGTATTTTTTAGTAAACTATTTTTCCCTTTGATTTGAGCAAATAATGGTATATAGTCTGCCTTGAGATCCACCGCTGTGGTGAATTTATTCTTTGGGTCAACAGGTATTTTTAAATTGGCAAGCTTTGGCGTCTCAGCAGCCTGCAAAACCTACCACCAGTCTCTTTTTGGCCTTAAAGTTAGAGGGACAGTATAATTTATTAGCTACACCTTACCCTGAAAAGCCTTACCTGTACTTTTGACAGTATTTTAAAACTACACTATTGCAAATATGTCATCAGCCAAAAATTCTAGTCCAATGCAGAACAGGATCTCATTGTAATAAGCACTGCTTGTATAAGGATACAACACTCACTCAAACACCTGCAGTCTGAGGCACTGTATGTTGAAACTTACAGGCAGAAAATCAAACAACAAAACCAAAGAAGTTACAAGCAGCATGCTAGCACAAGCAAACCTTGTTTAGCTTTTAGTCTTCTCATATCCCCAAGAAAACCCCAAAGGCACAGTTCAAATCTTTAAGTACTTGACTAACAACACACAACAACAAACTACTTCTCTTTCTCTACTTTGCTTAACATTGCAACTGAAAGCATTAATGCTGAGAATCTAAAATAGAAGCAGGGAGGATAAGCCCAACAAAAAGCTGCCTATCAGCTACCGTATCACCTTCCTCTCTCTCAAAGACTATTAACTGCATCATTCCAGTCCAATTTTCTCAAGCTTTCCTGCTTTTAGGTTTTTAGACAACAAACCAAGGGAATAACACCACCCCACCCCCCCCCAAAAAAAAGAAGTATAAAACCTAGAATAAGCAGTAAAAATGGACAAGTGAACTCTCATTTACACCATGTACCTCAATGGCCAGCACTTCTTTGTAATATACTATGGAGCAGAATTTCTCATAGTATAGTTCCACCTCAGCACTGTTAGCTGTTTTTCCTATTTCAATTGTTTCTGATTCACATTCATTAAAAGAAAGTCATAAATGGATATCCACATACATAAATGGAACTGTCTACAACACATAAATCTATCAGTTTTAAAACTTTCAATACTATAGCACATGTACAATTAAGCTAATGCTTTCAAGGTGGTGGTTTTTCTTAAACAGTGTCCATTCAGTACCCTACCACACTATGCTATTAGGTGAGTAGAAATTATGGTCCTAGTTCTGCTGAATACAGGTAAAGTCACCTGTTAAAGAGTGCAGCTACTTCCGAGACATCACTGTAAGCATTTTCTGTCCAACTTCAGCAAAAAGCATTTACTACACAACTGAAAAAAAAATTAAGACAGGAAAATAAGAAACAAAGTTTATACAAGAATGTCTAAACAGACCATGCTGAACAAAAGTTCAGGAGTTCTAGGAACAGGTTCTGGAATTCCAACTTTATATATAGTACTGACCTAGCTACCTTGAAACTTACAATTCCACAGGTCATGAAATTACTATTTTAATACCAAACCTTCCCTATCTCAAAAAAAATATTTAACCTTGCAAGACCAGAAGTGCTTTGACCCATCTTTATCTTGTTCAGTATTTATGAAGAATGCAAGCTCTCATCCATAATGGCTTTATACTAGAACTTCAGTAGAATACACCCTTCTCATTTTAGATTCAGCAACCAGGCAGCATCCCATCGAGTTTCCCTTAACGCTTTCTCATGAACAAACCTGCAACGTAATTTTGAAGTTTAATAGTCTTCTATGTGCTGTCACAAAGAGATTTAAGTAACATTAATACATTGCCAAGACGTTCTGCTAGTCAAATAAGCACAACTCATCTATAAAATGTTGGATTATTTCTTCCCTTGAAGCGCTCCTCTGGAGAACCTGTTTTTGAACCCTAACTACCCTAATGCCCAAAGTAAGTTTGGTATAGTATTTAAAATGCATTTTGCATTGCTACTCATAGTTTATACTGCTTAATACTGATGTTACTAGGAAAAATCTTTCATGCAGTATATTATACTATAAGCAATAAAAACACTTAACAGCTGTTCCAATGCTGTACCTGGAAACATATATAGCAATGTCAAAACAGAATCACAGCTAAGACACTGTGTATTGCATTTAAGAAAAAAAAAAAAAAAAAAACAAACAAACAAAAAAAACCCCAAAAACAGGGCTGGGGGGACAAGACATTTGTTTCTTCTTTCCTGTAGCTCAATCTACTAACGTGACTTAGAAGTCTCCCAATATCCAGCACTAAGTCCCAAGAGTTATTCTTTTAAGCTCACTTTCAGAAGTCACTTTTGACACTCAGCCTTTGGCCTTCACTGTCTCTATATTTCATACACAGAAGCAGCCACAAGGAGGAAACCAGAGTTACACCTGAGAAGGTTTCACAAGGGAGAATTCACATACACCCCCGTGCAGAGGCAACACGGGGCTACACACGGGGTAGCGGGGAGGGGGGTGAAGCTGGCCGCCTTCTCCCCAGAGCGGCTGAGCGGGATCACAGGATTAGATGACAGCTTTTGCAGCACAGGCAGGAGCCCAGCTGCCCCCCGGGCAGCCACCGGCGCAGAACTCCCAGCCCCGCGTTTTCACGTCGCCCTTCCTCACGCTCCCGCCGCGGGAGCCCGGTAGAATGGCCTGGACGCCCAGTAGGCCCCGAGGCCTCTCAGAACCCTAAAGAGACGTGGCGGGCCGCGCTGGGCCTGGCGTGAAGGGCAGCGGGCCCTATTGGGCCCGGTCGGCGCTGCCCTTCACGCCAGGCCCAGCGCGGCCCGCCGCCGGGGAAGACCGAAACACTGCGCTAGCCGCCCGCGGAGCGCCGCGGCCCAACCCAGGCCGCCTTCCTCCTCCATCCCTCCCTCCGCCCCCTGAGCCCGGGCCCCGCCAGCGACGGCGTTTACCGGTCACTGCTCCATCCCCCGCCAGGCAACCGCCACCGCGCCGCCCGCACAACCCGCCGGCGGGTCACGTGAAGGCGCCGGGTCAGCTGACACCGCCGCAGCGCCGGTCACGAGACGGCAGAGGGAGGAGGGAGGGAGGGAGGGAGGGAGGTGGTGCCGCTGCCGCCGAGGCGCGATGACTGACAGGTCCGCTCCTGGGCTGTGGGACCTCGGGTTCGAGACCCGGCTCGACCAAGCCCGCCGAGGTCATCTCGTTTCTCCTCACCACACAGCCAGGGCTCTCTCGGGGCATTGTCACCGACATGGACACCGTCAGCCTTCTCCGGGTGGCGAGCTGAGCTGCCTGCGGCCATCTCGGACACCTCCGGGTCTGGCAGGCTCCAGTAGGCACTAGATACCTCTGGGCCTGGTCAGCAATGGCCACCTCAGGACCCAGCAGGCTCCAGTGGGCACCAGCCACTTCAGGGCTTGGTCAGCAGTGACTGCCTCAGAGCCTGGCGGGCTCTGGCAGCTTCTGATAAACCTGGGCTTGATTTGGGAATTTGTGGGAAAAACACACATGGATCAGAGCAGCCTCGTCCAGCACAAGGAAGCAGATGGTGTTAAGAGGGCTTTGTATGAATTTGCTCTTAGGGCAGAGAACCTGCCCTAAGTTGGGTTAGTTAGTTGGGTTTGACAATGGGTGCGCTTGCTTTTGCTGTGGTCTGCTAATTTTCCTCAGCTCAGCTCTGGGAAAATGTAGTAGTGGCTCAGTGATCAAAACTGTCAGTGTATATGTACTTAAATGCTATTCATCTGTGATGAAGGATGTGGAAAAGAGGACAATATGCATGCAGGTGAAGAGTGAGAAAGACTTAAAAAGACTTAGAAGTTGTAGTTCTATTTTGGCACCAAACCCCATTTTGATTATCTGGCACAGTAGTTGCTATGGTGAAAAATAGCAGGTTGTAAATTGCTGCATTACTAGCAAAATCAATTTGTTTTATTGTGGGAAACTGCTTATCATCTTAATTCACAGTATTATCTGGAGAAAGCAGGAACCATTTGCAAAAAGTAAACTACTTTGGTTTGCTGGTTTTGGTGAACCAAAAATTTGTTCCTATTTTTCTTCTTTTTTTCAAGTAGGCATGATTTAGGGCCATTGGTAGCTGTGGGTGGCTAGTGAGGAGCTGCAGTGCAGAGGAAGCACAAATGCCATCGCAAATACCAAAAAGGTGACTTCACATAGTCCCAGCCTAGCGAAGGATGGGGCTGCATGTCTCTGGGAGCAACTCCATGCCTCTAATCCAGTGGTCTTCTGCCCCTTAAGTTACATCGAGCAGTTCCAAACTCTGCTTAGTCAAGTTCAAAGTGTGAATGTTGTTAAACAGCCCCTAATGTGGCAAATGAGTCTTCTTTAAGCCATTTATTTTGTTGTTCAACTGCCAGAGGCTTCTAAAAATGCTTTCATTACTGAATGCCCACAGCCATTTATAATGCTCTAGACATGCTCCTACTGGTATGATTTAGTAAGAGACATTTCTCATATCACTGTAAAAAAGCATACTCTAAAATAATTCCATAAAACAGAAACTTACCCACATCAAAAGTGGACAAACTTATCGAGTACAAATCATTTATTAATGGCTGAATTACTGTAATTCATTCAATTTTCAGTGAATATTCATATAAAACTTCACAATAGACAGATTTTCTCATTATTATTGCAAGCCATTTCCTCCAAATGTGGCAATATATGCCATATGCCAACACTAGCAAATGCAAGTCCTTATCTCTGTTATTTTTGGAACAAGATAAGATTTTTTTTTGAGTGATCCGTAGCTGCAAGCTATCAGACGGAAACTTGGCATTAACCTCTATGAATAAACAGAGTAGTTAGTAAATGATGCTTTAAAATAAGTACTTAGCAGAAGAATAGCAAGCATTTCTAACCTGCACGATGACAACGTGCACGTAAAACCTCAGGAGGGGATTCTGAGAACCAGGACCTATGATCTACTGCTTAAAGTCCACTGCTTTCATCCACTGTGGTTGATTGGTCTTACAACAATATTTGCCATTTGGTTAATTAAGATCAATGAGGTACAAAGCAGGCCTGGAGGCAGTCTATAACTCTTCATTAGAAAACAAAAAAAAAAAAAAAGGAAAAAAGAACACCAATTTAATAATCGAGATATTAGTATATTAGTACACTCAGAATAACCCACAGTAACTCTGAGCTGCAGTGCAGTCTCTAAGCGAGCTGTCAGTGAGAAACCCAATCCAGGTGGGCAGTAATTATAAATGGCATCATGGAGAATGCTGTAAAGAATAACATTTAAAAGCAGAGCTGCTATGACATGAGTGGGTATATGGTAGGTTAAATAGATACATTCACTAATATTTTAATAAACGTACTTGCCTGTAACATGGCTCCATCTGGTCTGACAGGGATATTTTTGTGAAGATTCAGAAGTTTGAAAGAAATAGTATGCACTTTCTTCTTTTATAACTTGAGAAATGTGTTTGTTGACATGTCATTTGGGGAGGGGGGAAATCCAGTGGTTTTCTGTTGTATTTTTTAAAAAATAATAATAGTCTCATTAAATCATTGCATACAAATCTCATTCTACAAACCAAGTTTATGTCAAAAAAGACTTTCACATAGGGGTGTATTCAGCTTTGAATGTCAGAATGACTCGGTTTTGTTCAGGATAACTTATGCACAGGCTGAACACTGACAGACTTGAGTTCTGCGGGGTGCACAGAGGTATTTGCAGACAAAACTACTTAGGCTAGAGAAAGCCTACCTAGGACTTAGGCACGAGGTGGCAGGGGGCCAGGGTTGCCTTTAAGTCTGATCTTTTGCCAGCTTCGTGAAGTGGTTGCTCTTTTAGGTTCGGGGAGTGAATATAAGAAAATGTGAGATGGGTTATGGAAGTAGCTGCTGCTGTTTGAAAATCCTGGTGGTGAAAGTAACACTACCCGGGGCTAGCAGAGTCCCACAGGGTTTACATGATTGACCCAGAGCATGTGTGCCGTACCAGGCAGCGACCAGGAGTTCCCAGCTGGGGAATCCAGGGAATCCACGCCTGCTTGCACAGGAGCCTCGGCCAAAAAGCCCATTGCAGGCTGCTGTCAGAAGCCATCCAAGGACTCGGTCCTCTGAAAGCCCTCTTATTTGCTTAGTGACTGGAGGTTTCCATTCCACATTCCCTCACGGCGACAAATGTTTCCAAAATTAATGTGGTGAAAAGATTTTAAGTGCAGTGACTCTTGACATGTCTGAGAATTTCTGAGGGAAATACAGATTTTGTTTGAGTTCTGGTTATTTACCCATCCTCTTTCTATTTATTTGTTTTCATTTGTAGCCAAATTCTCTGCAAGGATCTCTGCAGAGCTACCTGTTCTGTGGTGTGTACATGGCATATACAACAGAGATTGGCAGAGATGATAGAGATTTCCTTCACTTTTTGGCATTCTCTGAGGATTACACAAACAAAAGCTGACAAACTGAATTCCTGAAGACAATGGAAATATTATCATCACTTTTAACATGATCGTGCCAGTGGGATTTCTTTATTCTGCTGATAAAGGTGCTAAAATGAAAAGCTCTACAGTTTGCAGGGGTAAAGACCTAAAAATGGAAAGCTGTATTTTCTAAAGCTTGGGAATATCTGTAGATCAAAAGATAGAAAAGAGTAATGCCGCTGGACACATATCCCCATATCAAGTTGCACAGGATTCAAATAGGTGAAAAATAAGAAATCCAATGGGGTAAGATCATGATGTTCTGTGTAATGTGGGAAAACTGCAGTATAAGACCCTGTTTTCCATCGGTTTGACTGATAGAAGAATGAGAGAAAAAATATTCTTGTTTTCCCCAAGTTATTTGAAGAAAGTGGAAAGAAAATAAATTTGTATTACTTTGTTATTTATTTTTATTTTTCCTGGAGGTGGCTTTTTGAAAGCATTTTAATAAAAGATACCTATCAAAGCACATTGTCTTTTAATCTTTCTTGATGTTGCCTGGGAGACACAAGCCTTAAGATTGAAATTTAAGGCTTTGAAAAAAGATGTTTGCAAACCTGAGCAAAACCAGTATATTTTCTTCAGCCAAGCTTTGTGAAGGAGACAGAATGTCTTTTCACTCGCTGCTACTCTCTTTTAAAACTGCCTCCCTGGCTTTCAGCTTCAAGGACTTGAGGACTTGAGGAAAAGGATTTAGGAAAATAATAAATATGAATTTTCAAAAACTTTTAAAAATTCTGGATTACCCCCATTGAAGTTGACATCCCCATTTAGACATATTTATGCATATGAGCAGTTAATTAGTCTATACAGTGTGGGCATCAGGACAGGTGCAGAAGGACTTAAACCAGCAATGCCTGGAAAGCTCTGGGGCAGGAGGTGCTCTGAGGGACTTGATATCCACATCCAAAGGATATCCTGGCTCCAAATCAAGCAGAGGGAATTGTGATCCCACCTGGCCACCCTTGGCCACTGCCTCACCGGCTCAGTGCGGGGCAGAGAGTCCTCGAGGAGAGGACCCTACTGACGCCAGACTCAGAGCTGAGATGTTTGGGAGAGCCCCAGATTTGTGGAAGGGGGCACTGGGAAGCTCAGTGCTGTCATGAGTCTGAACCGCTGACTTAGAGCTCTGCTGTGGAGATGAGCTGATGGGGACTTCTCGTGGGGCTCTATCTCCAGGCTAGAGCTGCTCAGGGGGGCTGCTCAGGAGGGGCTGGGGCGTTGTATGGTCCGCAGTGCCTGGGACACAGTCAGCACGTTCATCCACAGGCTTCGTGTTGGCCCTGCTCTCAAATAACGCGGTCAGGCAACGTCCTCTTTGGCCCAGCACAGCTGCGTCCACAGCAGACCTCAGCTGGCCTGGCCACCCCAGCAGAACTTGCTGGGTCCAGCAGACCCCTGGGGGGGTCTTTCAGCAGAACGATTGGATGCCTTGGGAGCTGTGGGAGCACCAGGAATAAGCTCTGCAGACACCAGTGATGCCAGGTGTCACTTCACTGGAGTTAAATGCCTGAGCCCCCCCGTGAATCTTCACTGAGTTAAAGTTCCCTTTAGGTAATTTCAGCATCATAGGAGAGCATTTAAGTGAATTACACGTCTGTATATTCTGAGAAATGGGACCAATATATAATCACAGCAGTAATAGCAATAATGGATTGGCAACTCATGCTTTATGAAAGATTGTGAAGATACAGGTGACAATAAAGTACTAACTACTATAACCTGGCACCCAGCTCTGCAAGCACCCCTTGGACTAAGCAGGACACCCCTTATGCCTTTGTAGGAGGCACCTTTGAACACAGAAGTTGCTGGCTAGGGTACCACGGTGGGTTCGATAGGAAAAACAGAAGCCCCATCTCACTCTTGTATAACTGTCCTAGAAATTTTTCCTTTAAAAAATATTTTAAAATATATATATTAATAACTTACTGTGTAGTCCTAACTTCTCAGTTGCCTCTCATTCGAATCCTTTGGTTGTAATCCTGGACAAATATTTTCCCCACCACAGCATTATGTTAGTGAAGATTTTAGGGCATAGTTTGATAAGAAACTATTTGAGATCAGAGCCAGCTCACAAAGTTACCGTCTCCCTTCCATGTCCTTGCCTGATGGTCCTGCCCCGTGTTACCTCCCCTTTTGCCCAGTGCCATCCCAGCACACGCAGTCTGCAGCCACGCAGTGGACTCGTGGGGCTGAAAACCAACCTTTTTCCACCCCTTCCTGTTGTTTTTCAGTTGAATCAGTTCTTTATAACCTGATCCACTCAGTGGCTATAAATGTGCCAGCGTGTGGAAGGAGGGAGCTGGTGGGGGAGCGAGAGGCTCAGAAGGCAGAAGAGCACTGAGCTCTGCAGCTGATTCATGCAGCACTTCCATTGAATCATAGCCTCACATAAATAAAATTATGTATGTGTTTATGGTTTATATGCTGCTATGCGATTCTTATGCTAACTACAACAGAAATATCTGCCAAATACAGATCTCATAAATCATGGAAATTTTTCCTTTACTTAAAACTTCTGATAGAGGGCAATGTTAGTGCAGCCTTTCTTGTGATTCCTAGTTCTGCTCTCGTTTCTCACAGTCTATAAACAATAGTATGTCTGGCTCTTCACACAGCAAAGCTAATATTTCACTTCAGGTTCCCAGGAGCTCATTTTGCCCAGCATACCTCCAAGGTGACCACATTGACTATGTGACGCTTGCATATCACTGCCTGTTTATTTTTAATTTGCCAAAAGGGCAGTGACTTACCTGCTGGTAAATTTAGATATTTAAGTATGTTCCCCAAATGATAGTGGAAAGTCTTCC